>BSQZ01000003.1:5555000-5955000 GCA_033239005.1 Lamellibrachia satsuma
GACATCATTGCTCCTTTTACGCGCCTATCATCTTCACAATCGTTCACATTATCTATCTAGTTGTCAGATTTGGCCTCATTTATTGCATGTTGTTCTGTTTCCTGCCCACAGCTACGACATTCTCACAATATAAACGTGCCTAAGGAAAACGTAGACAAAATGTGGATCCACGGTATTTTCAAACATTGTCGACAATTACAGACGATTACGAGTATGATTATTCCATCTCTGACAACAACTCCAAAACTAACACTAATTAAAATGTAGCACAACCGTAACAAAGTCCTAAAAGTAAGCTATAAAATCTAAGATATAATCAATATACTTCAAAACTGTAATGTCAACCAATAAAACCGTAACCACGAAAATGAAAACGTAACCATGGCTTCACTATGTATGGTTCACTTTAAACCATAAACCATGCATTTTTTAAAACATATCCCGAAACATTACGATCTTACTATAAAATACCTAATCAAACCCCAAAACACCAAGCTAAACCATAAATACTATAATTTTAAATCCAAGTATTAACTCATTAAATATCATTGAAACCTAACCCGTAAATCGAAATCTTAACCCATAAAAACATTAAAAACTAAATGTAAATACATCAAAATCCTAACTCGAAGGTATAAAAACATAAGTTTTAAACAAACAAAGGCAAACCCCTAAGTTTACAACATTAAACATAACAAAACCCTAATTTGAAAGAACATAAAACCTAAACAGAAAACTAAAACCTTTGTGTAACAATTACAATGCTCAAGCACAAACGTATACACATTTTTATGTACTTTGAAAACATTTAGTCAAGCCAACTTTGTTTACATTGACATTATATATATATATATATATATATATATATATATATATATATATATATATATATATATATATATATATATATATATATATATATATATATATATGTATATATATATATATATATATCTATATATATATATATATATATATATATATATATATATATATATATATTTACTAACCACTTTAGTCGAAGGGGGTTAGGGTATATGAAAATGATTAATCAATTATTGGTGTACATTGCTGTGGGTCTTATAATCAGGCCATCTTTAGTAGATTTGTAATTGCACTTTAGCTTGACAAGTGTACCCTCTAAACCCAACCTTTGACACGTTTTCTGATAAGCTATACCAGTGCTTTGTCAAACAAGAGATCATGTTGTTATCACTTACTCCCGGTGATGATTTTTGTTCGTGGATCGAATGTTGGAGGTGTTGACGAGTCGTCAACGGGAATCTTCGAGATCTTACGGTGTCTAACAACGAGCAGATGGAAGAAGCTTCTGGCAACTGGGGAATAAACAACACAACGTTTACTTGAAGAGCCACTTAAAGTATTTCCACAGAAATGCAGATATTAATTCAAATATGGATTCGAATGGACGTTATTTCCATCACATATTATGTATAAAGAAATAGTAAATGTGTATTTCGATTTTCCCGAAAGTACCACAAAATGCAAGATTTTAGGCTGTGCCATATTGGTAAAAATCAAACGAACAGTTCACCGTGAATATACAATAATGCAGAGTTTTACAGGTGGCAAAAATCGTGAAACTAATTTACTTTTTTTGCGTTTTATGAATTCAAAACCAATCTATGAACTTTCAACTATCCAAAAATATGTTGCTTGATAATCCAGGAGGGGATTATATACGGGTGGTTCTTTGTGAATTCATGATTAATATGTTGTCATCTACGTCACAAAGATTCTATTGATTAAAGCTATCATAAAGTTACTGCAAACACTATATGGCACTTGATAGTGAGCTGAAACGTTCACTTAACATTCCACTAAAGAAAGACCGTACAACTGACCATATAATTGGCCATACCACTGACCATTCAACTGACCGTAATTAACCGTACATTTGATCATTCAACTGTCTGTACAATTGACGAACAACAGATCGTGAAACTGACCATGCAACCAATCATGCAATTCACCATACAGCTCACTATACAGTTGAAAATACAGCTTAACGTACAACTAACAATGCAATTGACCGTATAACAGAATTTACAATTGACCGTACAACTGACCATAGAAATGATCATACAACTGACCATTCAACTGACCATACAATTAACCGTACCATTTACCATACATCTCCCAGTCCAATTTCCCGTACAAATAACCGTACAGTACAACTGACTATGCAACTGACCATTCAACTGACAGTTCAACTGAACATACAACTAATCATAGAACTGATCGTAGAAATGACCGTACGACTGACCAAACAAGTGACCGTACACCAGGTCACACAACTGATCAGTCAACATAAGGTACAACTTATCATAAAACTGACCGTGCAACTGACTATGCAAATGACCGTACAACTGACCATACATTTGGAGGTTCATCTGATAATACAACTGAAAATACAACTTGCTGTGCAACTCACCATACAACTGACCGTTCAACTGAACGTACAAGAGGACATTCAACTGAACATACAACTGATCATAAAACTGGCCATTCAAGCGACCGTACAACTGATCATACAAGTGACCATGCAAATGATTAAGCAATTGACCGTACAACTAATCGTGCAATTGATCATACAACTTATCAGGCAACTGACCTTACAACTTACAACCTTACAATCTTGCAACGTACCATTGAACTGATCGTATAATTAACTGTACAATTGATCATGCAGCTGTCTGTATAATTGACCGAACAACAGATCATGAAATTGAACTTTCAACTGACCGTACAACTGACCATACAATTGATCATACAACCGATCATGCAACTCATCAAACAGTTAAATGTACATTCAATTGACCAACAAATGGGCCGTACAACTCACCGTACAATTGACGGTACAATTCAACATATCCAACAATTGTTCTTACAACTGTCCGTACACCTCGCCATGCACTGACTGTACAACTGACCATACAACTGGCTTCATAACATACATTACAATTGAGAGAACAACTTACCATATAACTGACAATTCAACTGACCATACAACTGAGAGTTCAGCTGACCGTACGACTAACCATACAACTGAGCAAACAACTAAGAGTTCAACTGACCGTACGACTAACCTACAACTGACCATACAACTGTACATACAACTGCCCTTACAACTGATCATAAAACTGTCCGAAATTAGTAATGCTATAATCAATTCATAGTAATAATAATAACTTGCCTCCTGAGTTTGTAGCCCATAGACAGACCAATGCCACGAGAAGAACTCTAGTCAGAAACCCGGGCGGTCGTGGTGGCGAAGGATGGGTTGCCTTTCTCCAACGGCGACGCGACATCTTCGCTCTTCACCTGTCGCGCAGTCTCGCAGGAAAGCGCCTGAAGCTGTCGGATGACTAGCAGTGTGTCAATTGACTGACGCTCTGTCTCTGCGGGCGACATTATATACTGCAGAATCGCATTCGACTATTGATAAAAGGGCGTCACGAAACAACTTGGCATTCTGTGATAGGCCACTTGTAACACGTGACGAAGGGCGTTCGAACACTCAGCAGTTTGTAGTTTGTTTTAGGACAACAGCGATATCAGTTGACGACAAGACAGACATACGTCTGAAACATATCTTGATAGATTAGTAAACGAAGAAGATAACACAACATTACAAAACACCATAAAAAGTGAGTAAAGGGGAGTGTATCATAGTGGGAGATTTTAACCACGGATACTTGCAATGTCAATCTCTAGAGAGCACAAGGGGTGAGGACCAACAGTTTCTATTTTAATTCAGGAAAGCTTCCTTACTCAACACGTGCTAGAACCAACCAGGTGAGAGAATATATTAGATTTAGTTTTGTCTGCACACAATGGATTAGTGGACAATGTCAAAATACATGAACCATTGGGTAACAGTGATCATAATCAAATACATTTTGATATCAAAGAAATATCTGAAAGCACAAATACAAAATACAGGAGAAACTTCCACAAAGGTAAATATAAAGATATGAGAAAATACTTAACAAACTTAGGTTGGAATAACATGCTGAGGAATAACCGCAATTGAATGTTGGAACATTCTAAAATATAAAATTGAGAGACTCATTGATCAATTTATTCCCTTGAAAAAAAACAAGGAAAACGGTTTAGAAAGAAACACTTGTCAAAAGAAGCTATTAGAAAATGAAGACTACATAACTTTCAAAGAGGCACTTAATGCAGCTACGAATGAAATTAGACAACCTAAAAAACCTATGTAACATAAAATTTACAGCAAGAATGTTTATGTCAGGAGTAAACGAAACGTACGAGACAATGTTGGAACACTAGAAGACAGTGTATGCGGAACACTTAAATGTATACTTCAGTTCAGTGTTTCAGGATATTAATTCATTACCAGTTCCAGGTGTTAAATTTCAGGAGGCTAAATCAGACTATTTATGGCAGTTAATTGTAACTCCAGAAATGTTAGCTAAACAAATAAAGGCAATGAAGGACAATAAATCACCTGGAGTTGATGGAATTCCTCCAACACAACTAATGGAAACAATAGAACAAATTAGCACACCACTTACAAGAGTGCTCAACTTTTCATTAAAAGAGAGAGTGGTTCATTTAGAATGGACAGAAGCAAACATCATACTATCAATTAAACGAGTTCGAGATATAAGTCAGAGAATTACAGACCAGAGAGTTTAACATCAGTGATTTGTTAATTATTAGAAAGGTTAATGAAAGAACATATGGTGGACTTCCTTGTTAGGCATAAATTATTAAATCCATCTCAACATGGATGGCTTACTTAGATTTTCGGACAGATTTTGACAAAGTGCCACGTCAAAAAATAGACTTAAATTAAAAGCCAATGGTATCGGGGGTGACATAATCGATTGGATAGAACAATGGCTGACTGACAGAAGACAGCGTATTGTAGTAGATGAAGAGGTTTCAAACTGGAAATCAATTTTGAGTCGGTTATCACAAAGATCAGTATTATATCAACGACTTGGACAATAATATAACAAGCAACGTACTGAAATGTGCAAAAGACAAAAAATTTTTTAGAAGGGTTAACAATGATGGTGATAGACAACATTTACAAATCGATCTAGATAAATTAGTTAAATGGTCTGAGGAATGGCAGATGTTATTAATTTTTTTGGAAATGTAAATGCCTACATGCAGGACAAAGGAACTTGGACGTAAACTATAAAATGGCAGATACTGTTCGAGGTACAACTGTAAAAGAAAAGGAGTAACAATAAGTTCTGAAATGAAAGTTTTCAGAACAATGTGGTATTGCAGCTTCAACGGGTAATCAAACTGCCTCATTTATTGTATTGTGTACAAGCATGAAGACCATATCTTAAGAGGTATATAGATACTAAGACCGAACTATTGAAGGGAAGCGGTATAAGCGGGCGTAATACTTAATAATTGAACGAATACAGAGGAGAGCAACTAAAATGATTCCAGAACTGAGAGATCTTACTTATGAAGAACGACTGAAAGAAGTGGTTTAACAACCCTAGAGACAAGGCTTTTAAGAGGAGATCAAATTGAAGTTTTTAAGATATTGAATGGGTATGAAAATATCGATAGAAATATTTGTTTCTCACTCAAGAAAGATAATAGAACTAGAAGACATAAGGTAACATTAGTAAAGCATCGGTGTAGATCAGGAAGTATTCGTTATCACAGAGGACAATCAATGAATGGATCAAATTATCTACAGATTGTGTAACTGCTAGCAGCGTGAATAAGTATAAAACCTAGGTTGACACATATCTCAGGAGGGCGGATTACACATAGATTAAAAATGTTGGACTCTCGATAAGCCAATGGCTTCCTTGTCCACCTGCCATATGGGGCTTTGTCTTAGATAGCAGTGAAATCTTGTTAAATTTCTTATATCCCACCACTCTATAAGTGACTGATAATGTGGTTGTGTATTGAGGGGCAACATGAACCCCTCCCAAGCGCACGCCACCTATCTCAACAGAGACCACTTTTATTGGCGCCATCTATCAATGAAACGATGCAACATGATGTCAAGCCAATTTGGTTATATTCGGTTTTAGCAGAAACAACACACCAAGAATATTATATCAAATTTAAACGGCCCAACACGTGTACTGAAGCAACACAAGAATATGGTATTGCTATTTAAATGTCCCCCATATCTTGCTATGCTATGTGGCACTGGCTTTGGCGAGATATAGTGGGGCATTTGTTACGTCTTGTAAATTAAATGACCCATTTCATTTGGGGCAAAGCGCACCCCTTGTTGCAACTCATGGTAACTGGACACATTGCCATCCCATACTAACACGGCCTGTTACTTCTTTATCCACACGCAACTAGGTTTTTATCACAATCCTGTAAAACGACACAACTGATTGTAGCAGTGGTGTAGCGGTTAGAACACCGGACTCTCAATCGATAGAACCCGGGTTCGAATCCTCTTGCTTCAGTTTCGAAACGGTGGCGATGATTTTCACCCCGCATTGCCACAGTTTATTCAGCTGTGTAACTGATACATGGTTATATACAGAGGTGGATATGTGAACGAATAGTCATCGCGCAGTAATTGCAGCTTGGCTGAATGCTTTCCATAGAAATCGAGATGGCATTGGAATGAACAGGTCTGCCAGGGAGTGAAGTGTAAAGCGCTCTGTCCCAATGTCTGGACAGCAGCAGCAGCAGCAGCAGCAGCAGCAGCAGCAGCAGCAGCAGCAGCAGCAGCAGCAGCAGCAGCAGCAGCAGCAGCAGCAGCAGCAGCAGCAGCAGCAGCAGCAGCAGCATCAGCAGCAGCAGCAGCAGCAGCAGCAGCAGCAGCAGCAGCAGCAGCAGCAACAACAACAGCAGCAACAGCAGTAGTAGTAGTAGCAGTAGTAGTAGTAGTGGCAGTAGCAGCAGTAGCAGCAACAACAGCAGTAGCAGTAGCAGCAGCAGTAGTAGTAGTAGTAGCAATAGTAGCAGCAGCAGTAGAAGTAGCAGTAGCAGCAATAACAGCAGCAGCAGCAGCAGTAGTAGCAGCAACAGCAGCAGTAGTAGGAGTAACAGCAGCAGCAGTAGCAGACGTAGTAGCAGTACCACTGCCACCAGCAGGAGCAGTGCAGTAGCAGCAGCAGCAGCAGTTGCAGCAGCAACAAAAACAGCAGTATCAGCAGCACCAGTAGCAGAATCAGTAGCAGTAGCAGTAGCAATATTGGCATTAGTATTTGCCTTCAACTACGACTTCAAAATATGTTTTCTGTTTGTTTCTGCAAGTTTCCCTTGTTCGTCTACTGAATTTGAACTTTGGGGACATATTTTCAATGTGTCCTGGCGTACTGTCGTAGTGGTGTCGCGGTAAACAACCGGCCGATGTGTCGGCTTACTCTGCATTAATGGAGACACACGTCGCTGAACTTGCAATACCACAAAGGACAAGCAAGGCTGTGGGACCACCGGAGACAACGTTCATTCATTCCGTTAATGGAGAGAATGGACAAACCGGAGACAAATTACTAATGCGTTACTTCATGCATTGAAAGTGCCGTAAAAACAAAATAACACAGTTCGTTTGCATGTGCTTTTTTATCAGACTAATGAGACGCACCAGGTACACTCACTGTTTTGTAAAACTGACAACAGGTAACCTTTCGAAACGGTTTGGGTGTGTACTGCATAACATTTAAAGGGCTCGGCTCAATTCAATTAAGTGTCCGTCCTCAATTCGAGTTTTGTGTTTGCGATGACAAAACACACAGTCTCGAGGTTTAACAAAATAATATTTAACAATATTGTCACCCAAGGCTAAGGCCCACAAGGCAAGTGGACAAGGAAGTCATTGGCTTTTCGAGAGTCCAACAAATGTTCATATATGTGTGAACCGCCCTCCTAAGATATTTGTCAATTTTGTTTTTAAGCATATTCGCACTGAAAGCAAGGTACTTAATCAATTCGATTTTATTTCGCTAGTCTCATTTCAAAACAATTTTGCGAAAACCCAAACCTACCTAGTATCCACTGCAACATGCCAGCTAGTTTGTGCAACTTTTATATATACTTTTTCTGAAATCATCAGACAAACTACTAAATTATTTAATTCTTGATCCAGCATTTATTGAAGTGAAAATTTAAACGCTGACTCACGAATTTCGCCCTTGGTAAAATTTCATAACTTTGTCATGTGATCGGCGAGAGGATGGAAGTCGCGCCCATGATCAGTCTTGACCCCATAAAGTGCTAATGCTTTACTACCGTTTTGCATATCCACTATTTTGCGCCTTACCAAATCTAACGACTAAAGTCAATTCTTTCGATGACTTAAACAAAAATACAAACTTTTTATTAAACCGACTGCGGATATTACTTAAGCTATTCACACACTGCATATTTGGACATCAACGAACTATAGGCTTAATCAGTTCAGAATGTTTTGAGGGCCACTTACCAAAATTACTTGACAGTCGGCCTGGAACAGGCAATTTTTTCATGTTGTCCAATCTCCTATAAAACACACAATCCAGTGATTTAAATTCTGACGTTTCTTTGCTTATATCCGAAAACTCGGTAAGTGGCTGGCAGCGCATGTCAATGATGTAATCCTCTACAGTTACGCCCTGTACCAAGGTACAAAGTTCGCTTCAATACCATAACGAAATATAAGCAAATGTTGGAAATTAATTATAATATTGTTAGTCGACACTTGTCACGTTCGTCTTCGTTTTGTACCAGAAAACAGTGTGGGGAACATTTATAAATCCAACACATGAAACCCTGTTCAGAGAATGTGATTTGAGAAATTTGCTCGTGCCTGCATAGTATGGTTGTAGATAATAACTGGTAATTGAATTATAAAAAATTGTGTAAATAATCCTTTACCATAGAGCACTGCGGTATGTTTTATAGATAATATAGTCCAGAGATGATGACTGGAACACATAGCGTTTAGCTATGCAACATTAAATCGTGGTACCGGGCGTAACAATAAACACCACAGTTACAATATATATAATTATATATATATTTACATAATAAGAAATGATTATATTGAATGGTATATATATATATATATATATATATACCACCACCGTTTTCTATGCCGGAGAGTGTTGGACACAGCTACTCAGCAAGACAGAGATGTGTATGCTGCGTTGGATTCAGGGTCTTAGTCTCACAGAACACCAGACTAACGTGTCTATACGGACGAAATCTGTAGTACTCGACCTGCCATCACCTGATGAAGCGAAGGTTGCACTGGTATGGCCATGTAAGACGACGAGGTAGCAACGATGCAACCAATATAGCCCTAAACCAGACTGTTCCTGGGGCACGGCGCAGAGGCAGACCTAAGCTCCGGTACATGGACGTGGTGAAGCGAGATACGAAAATAAATGGGATTGAGGAAGCGTCGACCCAAGACAGACGTCTCTGGGCAGTTTCCGTGGCCACGGCGACCCAAACGACAGGTAAAGGCCACCAGGCATTTAATATGCAGCAGTTGTAGCAACTGGGTGGACTTCGTGAAGTCCGGGTGTGAGAAGTCCTGGACTGAGGTTCAGGCGGATAGTTTTCGTTTTGAATGTAGGGGATGTACGAGGATGAAAGAACTTGAGGTGGAGTTAGAACAGCTTTGGCTGCTCGTTGTGGCAGTGGTGGGAAGGGAGCAGGTAGGTTGTGCCAGTGGTTCTGGTGGGGGACAATAGATGATAAAGTGGGGAAGACGACGAGAGAGATGCTAGGGGAGCTCACCTCAGCCTGGGAGGAGGCTGAGAGGAGGTAAGGTGACAGGTCGTAGGGAGACAGGACGTAAGGAGACGGGACGTATGGAGACAGGACAAAAGGAGACGAGAAGGAAAGAAATGGGAGGGAAGACAAATGGATGGGAGGGAAAGGTGACAGGTCGTTGAGTGAGAGAGAGCCTGATAGCAGTCTGCCACCAAGTGACAAGGCTGCAGGACAGAAAATGTGATGGAGGGGATCCATCGGAAGAGCTATTCCGAGGCAGTAATAGAGGGGGTGAGAAAGAGAGCGAGGGTGTTTGTGGGAGATTCAATAGCTAGGAAGACCGACATAGTCTTAAACAAGGGAGATGACGTGGTAGTTTGCTTGCCTGGGGCCAAAATAGAGGCGATAACTGAGAGGGTAGAACACATCGTGGGTTCGGGCAATGGTGGATCTGTTTTAGTACACGTAGGGACAAATAACGTAGAGAGGGAGGGTACAACTGCCATAGTTAGGAAATACAGGAATTTGGTCAGAACACTAAAGCAGACGCGGGTTGAGCAGGTAATACTGTCAGGGATTTTACCAGTAATAGGAAGGAGGGGCCATAGATATCGAAATTGCCGGGGGATGGCAATTAATATGCTAGTCGAGAAGCTATGTAGGGAAGGGGAAGTTGGTTTTGTGGATTTGTGCGGACGTTTTGTTGGAAGGGCTGATATGTACATGAAGGACGGGCTTCATCTAAGTGGAAAGGGGGCAGCAGTATTTGAGGATGGACTCACAGCAGCACTAGACAGTGACAAGGGTAGCATAACTAATATTTTTGGTAGTAAACACTATTTAAACTAGAAGCGCAGGAGGGTACTTAGAGATGCCTCAAGCAGGACACGAGGCCACTAGTACAGATAAAGCAATAAAAAATGTCCGAAAAACATGTCTGGTTATAGATGCGTGTATTTAAATGCTAGGAGTATAGTAAATAAGAAAAACGAATTAAACAATACGGTAGAAGATATTGACCCTCACATAATTGGTATTACCGAATCATGGACCAACACTGACATAACAGATGTTGAATTAGGATTGACAGGATACGTAATGTTTAGGAGATATCGAATAGCAAGAAGGGCAGGGGGAGTTATTTTATATGTTAAAGAATCTATTCAGGCTTATGAAATAAAATTAGGAAGGAAAGCAGATTACGATGAAGCTGTTTGGTGCAAAATAGTTTCAGGAAATTAAAAATTAACTATTGGATTAGTTTACCGAAGTCCAAACATAAACGAAGAGGATAACGCAAAAATACAAAATGCTATAAAAGAAGTTAGTAAAGGGGAATGTATCATAATGGGAGATTTTAACCATGGACACATACAATGGAAATCTCTAGAGAGTACAGGGGGTGAGGACCAACCATTTCTATTTTTAATTGAAGATAAATTTGTTCCCTTGAAAAAACAAGGAAAACGGTGTAGAAAGAAACACTTGTCAAAAGAAGCTATTAGAAAAATAGTGTTTAAGCAAACTATGTGGAGGGTTTATAGGCGTACCAGAAAGGATGAAGACTATGCAAATTACAAAGAGGCACTTAACCTAGCTACAACTGAAATTAGAAAATTTAAAAGAACCTTTGAACAACAATTGGCAGGTAATATAAAAAATGACAGCAAGAGTTTCTATGCTTATATAAGGAGTAAAGAGAAAGTTCGATATAAGGTCGGACCACTGGAGAACAACAGGGGAAACATAATTTCAGACGAGTTTCAAATGGCAGAGGTCCTGAATGAGTATTTCAGCTCAGTTTTTACCACAGAAGATATCAGCTCACTTCCAGTTCCATTTCCTAAATTTGAGGGCAATAATTCAGAACATTTAGGGCAATTATTTGTAACTCCTGAAAAGATAGCACAGAAAATTAAGAAGGAAAAAGATAATAAATCACCGGGAGTTGATTGGATACCACCAAAACTGCTTAAGGAAATTGTTGAACAAATTAGTACACCACTTGCAAAATTGTTTAACTTGTCACTAGAAGAAGGAACAGTTCTTTCAGAATGGAAAGAAGCAAATATTACGCCGCTATTTAAGAAGGGATCTAGGAACAAGCCAGAGAATTACAGACCAGTGAGTTTAACACCAGTTGTATGTAAATTACTCGAAACATTAATTAGAGACCACATGATGGAATTCCTTGTGAAACATAAATTAATAAATACATCTCAACATGGGTTCCTAAAAGCAAGGTCATGTCTAACCAATCTCTTATGTTTTTTGGAAGAAATTACAAAGTGGGTAGATGACGGGTCACCAGTGGGTGTTGTCTACTTAGATTTTCAGAAAGCTTTCGATAAAGTGCAACATCAAAGATTGCAACTTAAACTAAAAGTCCATGGTATAGATAATGATGTTATCAACTGGATAGAAAAGTGGCTTACAAACTGAAGACAGAGAATAATAGTAGATGGTGAGATTTCAAACTGGAAATCGGTTTTGAGTGGGATACCACAGGGATCAGTATTAGGCCCTATACTGTTTTTAATATATATATATATAAATGATTTAGAAGATGACATATCTAGCAAAGTACTCAAATTTGCAGATGACACAAAAGTATTCAGAAAGGTTACTAATGATACAGGTAAACAAAGTTTAAAGAAGTTAAATGGTCAGAAAAATGGCAAATGTTATTCAATTTTGGGAAGTGTAAATGTATACACATAGGACATGGAAACATGGACGAAGAATATAAAATGGGGGATGCTGTAATAGGTAGAACCACACAAGAAAAGTATTTAGGAGTAACATTTAGTGCTGACATGAAAGTTTCAGAGCAATGTGGGATTGCCGCTACGAAAGGAAATCCAATTATAAGGCTAATTAGGAGAACTATCACGTATAAGGAGAAACAGGCAATTGTACCCCTGTACAAAGCAACAGTTAGACCACATTTGGAATATTGTATTCAAGCATGGAGGCCGTATCGTAAAAAGGACATAGACAAGCTAGAAAGAATACAACGAAGAGCAACCAAACTGATTCCATAATTGAGAGACCTTAGTTACGAAAGTCGCTTATTACAATGTGGTTTGACAACGCTAGAGACCAGGAGACTAAGAGGAGACCAAATAGAAGTGTTTAAAATAGTGAACGGTTATGAGGATGTTGATAGGATTATGTCCTTCAAACATAAAGAAGGCAGTAGAACCAGAGGACACAAAGCAGCATTAGTTAAGGAGCAGTGTAGGTTGGACATGAGAAAGTACTCTTTCTCACAGAGGGTGATAAATGAATGGAACAAACTGCCAAATGATTGTGTTAATGCTTGTAGTGTGAATATGTTTGAAAATAGAGTTGACAGATATTTGATAAGGGCGGGCTACACATAGATGAGAAAATTGTTGGACTCTCGATAAGCCAATGGCTTCCTTGTCCACTTGCAATCTGGAACTTGTTGTTTGGGATGGCAATCTTGTTAAATCTTGGTGGACAAGCCGGGAGGTGAGAATATATATATATATATATATATATATATATATATATATATATATATATATATATATATATATATATATATATATATATATATATATATATATATATATCAATCAAGTAGAAGAAATATATTGCCATTCGCTATTTCATACTCCATTCAATAATTTATAGTCCGTTCACAATTGTTTGTTATATTCGAATCCGCTTAATGTGTCTCCTTTGGTAACTAAACTGAACAGCTGTGTACACCTACATTGTTATGTACACTGTATATCAGATGTATAAGTGTGTATAATCCAGTTAGTTTAACAGTAACATGTACGAGTGACACTTGCTTTGCGATTCAAACGTTCTTTGCTGTAACAACGTGCCCCGTGTGATATAACAATTTGCCCCGCTTAAGGGGCTAGTTGATACAGTCGACATCACCTGGGAAACTTCACATATCTACCTAACAATTATATGGAATATCATTGGTATGGTACATTTTATTAATACGAATAATAAATGTAATGTATACGCTGATAGAAATAATGCATCGTCCATACGTTTCACAATAAGTGACTTTAACTGAAAATTTTACAAATAGCCCTGATCTCCCCTACTTGTGCTTAGCGCAAAATATTTGTATTCAGTTTGACAAGACGACTTCGTACCATTGTGGCTTTCGGTGAATCCCGTCAAACGTCCAGTGAAGGACACCGAGCAACATGTCGTAGACGTCAAAGAACGGCTAAATTTGCCATCATTGTTCATCAATTCCCGCCGAAGAACGTCGAACAGTTCTCGGTTTAAACGGTCTATGAACGCGTTTGTTTCACATTTCTCTTCGAAAACCAAGTCTCGCTAGTATTTACTTTTCTGCTGCGGATGTTCACTGATCTTGCAGAACAAGAAGAGTTTATTCGGAACGTACTTGCTAATAAGCATCTTCAGGTACTCCTTGTCGGTGCGTATTTTACTTAGTCCACTTCTTGCCTTGTCGTGACTCAGCGAGAGCAGCAACATCGCATCCGGGTAGTTGCCTTCAAGATATTCGCTCAGTATAAATTCTTGGTTGGTGTTTGACTGGCGACACGTTGATGGATCCTTTGTCGGAATGCAGTTCTTCTGCCACTGATTTCGGGCTGTGGTCACTTCCGTGTCCAGGAAGAACTCCATCACTGTATACTCGAGGTTAATTTCAGTGATTTTGTCGGTGCAGGACACAGCGGTACTAGTACGCCACCGCAGTCTCGGTGGTGTACAGCTATTCCTGATGCTTTCAATTTGGTCCCATTTGTGAAGTAGTTCAGGTCTAGTTTTGTACGTCCATGCTCCATCTTCACGGTACAACATTTCAGAAACTTTTCCAATAGGCGCTGTGTGGCCCTAAAGTATCGGAGTCCGTTTGAATCCCCAAGTACGACGAGTTTCTTGGCGTTCTTTCGCGACAGACAGTCTCGCAAGTGTTCCTTCGTGATGTCTTCGGACGGGACACGGCAGACGTCGGGTGCGTATAACTAGTTCAACCATTGGCCGCCCGTCAGGAAGTAATTGTGTTCGATGCAATATTTCCTGATGATTTCCACTGTGCAAAGAGGTTTTTGGCAACCAAACAGCACGAGTTGTTGCCAATGAGTATCGTTAGGTTGTACGGAACGTGTACGGCTAACGTTGTTCTTCGTTGGTCGAACTACGTCGTACAGTCCAGACGTCTGGAACGGTCCAAAGGCAAGACCCAGTCTAAATTCGGAACTACGTAAAACACGGCTGCTACAACTAAGCTGGTCTTCTCCGTTTGCCGTCCACACAAGAATGATCGTCCTAGTGATAGACACACGACTCTTATTGCAATAAATCTACCACGTAGACAGGGGTCAATACTCGCTAACTGGTTTATGTCCAGTCGTTGGCTTGTATCGCCTGTCAGCATACTTATGTGTCGACTGTTGGAACATGTACTACACGGATCGATTCGCACGTCTGGTCCCACAATCTATAGAATTAAACCTTTTAAGTCGAGGTTTAATTTACTCGGTGCTAAACTCGGCCACGGAATTTTATAATACTGAAAAATCGACTTATATAACACTGACCAACTGATAATGCATCCGCCTGCAATTGGCTCTGAGTACAGTTCGACTTAGTAATTAATGCTTCGTTTCCGGGCTTAAATAGAGTTCACGACCCGGCTTTTTTCGCTGTTTACTGTTTATTTCCATCCGTTTTTAACTTGCGGATTTGATTCTTTGTAAAAATGCAAGTCAGTTCCTTTGACATAATACACAACTGAACAGTATACATTACACTGTCGACATTGAACAACATTTACATGTGTTCATAACAAGTACGTTCCTAATAATGTAATACATAACTGAACATTATACCTTACACTGTCGACATTGAACAACATTTACATGTGTTCAGAACAAATACTTTCCCAAGCGGACTAAACTCACTGGTTCAACAAGATCAGTGAACATCAGGAGCAGAAAAGTAAATACTGGTGAGACTTTTTGAAGAGAAATCTGAAACAAACGCGTTCGTAGTATATTAAGCCGGTATGATTGTTCGGCCTATAGGATGAAAAGCCTTTTTGTGGGGCTGGGCAGCGAGCACCTAGCTGATTAGCTAGGTGTGTTTAACAAACAACCTGTTCCCATCTCTATCCTGCACACCCCTCTAAGGCGCTTAATTAAGCGGGCCCAATTACACCAACCGATCATGTGGCTTTTTTGGGAAATATTACTGGCCAGCGGTGCACGCTGGGGAAATTTGCAGATAGCGAGCGGGACCATGTTTTGAATCACTTTTCTTCGCTGCGCCATACGAACATCATGCGAGCTTCTGAATTTATTCCCACCCACCCTCCCGATGTATTTGTACTTCTGTGTCGATACGCTTTCTAAACTTGCATATTACGTGTCAACATGTCTAGATATCGAATTGATCTGAATGTTGTATCGGGGGTTTATTCCCCCACTTTTGTGTATATCATTGTCAATACTCTAGCTAGCACTATATACATATAATTATGTATGCTTGTCTGCACATAGGTATTTTTCCCTCTTTGTATGCTGTCGCTTTGTTTAAGAGCAGCAAGGGTTTTTTGGTAAAGACTGTCTTCGGTAGTTGCTAGCTATAGTAGAAAATATCACTAATGTTAAATCTTATCTGGTATTGTTTACTAATTGGTCATCCACACCAGCTTAATAACAGGCTGTACACAATTTGTGGCAGACTTAGTCACTATTATTGTGTGCACAGCGGCAATCCTTGTGGGTATGAATAAAATTGGATTGCCCGTTACCAACCTACCAAGTAGTTGGTGTATTTATACAAACAGAGAAAGGTCTGCACAAGCGTGTCCCCATTTCATTGTAAACACAAATACACCGGGAGTCGACGGGGTATCGAGCTGCGGAAAACCACGAAAACTATTCGACGTTCTTCGGCCGTAACTGATGTGTCCATCCCCCCCATTTCAGCCGGATTGTTTTTATCAAGTCATAATTAATTGTCGAGACATCGCGCCCTCCTACACTTGTTCCTAAGATGCGAACATACAAACTGTAGTATTGCTATGACACAGCATGTGTAAAAAACATATTTATTCAATAAATGTTATAATGTGCACTATTCATGTAGCCATGTTCTCCCGCCACTCACGCTACAACGTCCAACTAGGTTAACATGACACGCTAGGTGGCACCACCAATACTCAACATCACCACATCTTCCTTTTTATGCAAATAAGTTCAACATTCCAGAATCTTGCGATCAACCAAGCCTTATGAAGTCCACATTGTTCTTAAAATCAGCTTCTGTATAGCGCGTGCACTGTTGACAACGGATCTACCTGCGCCACTGTTCACCATATAATCAGTCACATCTTTACAGTTCCTGAATGAACCTTGATACGTGTTTCCTTGTAGGCCTACGTTTTGAGGCTACTGGACCTAACTGCTCTTTTATCATGTCCTTGTCTTGTCTGTCATTCGCTACAACTTTTCACTTGCACATTAGTTCCATCACAAGCATCAGTTGATGAATAGGTTTGGTGTATTTCAGCCATAAGTCATGTCGATTTCTCCTGAGCATATGACCCCTGAATCCGTTTCAACCTCGTAAGACAGTGGTCCAAGTGAATGTGTAAATGTTGCTTCCTAGATCCACTATATGTCGTCCTTACTCTTTCTCACTCTTTCATCTTAGGTGCTGTGGTTATTATTTCAGGCATGTTTTCAATCCCTCGTCCGCTTTGTGATGTTAGCAGCCAATAAACTACTTCACGAGCAAATGTTTTAAATTTTCACATTCCCATATGTCCTTAATGCATCATCTGTAATATGAGCTTTCTCATAATTGTGGGAATGGCAATAATAATTCCTTTATATATGCTCACTGATAATTTTCATCCGCAGTTCCAGTACTCGTGGACGCTCATGTCGCAAGCATCCTTCGTTGGAGGTCAACCTTTGTTGATCACTTCAGTGAGAGACTTTAGATTCTTTTCCGTCTCGGATTTTATCCATTCAGTCACTAGAGACAGGCATGTTCGATGTCGCCATATTGACATACACTTGTACTTGTACTCTTCTGTGGAAGATTGGATATGTCACCTTGGACAACGCACGTGCTGTGTGCCCGGTGTCTGGTCATAAGCCTTTGTTCTCATTGGACAGTCAATCAGGGACTTGTGAAATGAATTCACTAGTGGTTTATGATCGTTCTCAACAATAACTGCTTGTCCATATATGAACTGATGGAACCTCTCACACGCAAACACGGTGCTGAGAATTTCTTTCTTGATTTGCACATATCTTGTTTCAGCACTTAATTGTGCTGCCTAGTTCAACAACCCCCTAAGTCCATTTTTTGGAAATTTTGTTTTATTTGATCAACAGGTGTTGCTACTATCTATCTGTGCTGCCACATACTAATATTAATGATTTCATGCACCTATGTTCTGTTATCCTCGTTTTACTGGGTGCCCTGAATGGCAAAATACACTGGGTGAACAACCTCTTAACCGACCCACCACGACATGCAATTATGGAACTATTTCTGAAGATGAAAGGAAAGTCATGTTTACAGACTTTTGGGTACTGGGTAGCTATAACCTGCAAAATGTAATTTTTTTATATACGAAGCACGTTAACCGTGGAATATACTGTTCAAACTTTGAATGCGTTTTTCTCCCTTATTAAAATATGGACTTACGGTGTTGTTGAACGGGGCGCGGTGGTCGAGTGGTACAGCGTCGGACTTTCGGTCGAGGGGACCGGGGTTCAAAATCACGTGTGGCAGAGCGTCTGACTTTTCGGTCGAAGGGACCGGGGTTCAAAAACCACCTGCTGCCGTTTCAAAACCTGGGCAAATTTGTTCACCCCACTTTGCTCGTGTCTTTCGGAAGAGACACTAAAAGCCGTTGGTCCCTTCTACCTGGTGTCTATGCCAGGGGAAGTAAAAGATCCCACACAGGGGGTAAATGTGTAACCTGTTGTGGACTCAGAGTGGTCGTCTCTATCTCTAGCCCACCAATTCCCGGCACGTGAGAGGCGCCGAATGACAGAATCATCAACATTATGATGTTGGCCGTTTAATGGAAGAAGAAGAAGGAGAAGGAGAAGAAGGAGAAGAAGAAGAAGAAGAAGAAGAAGAAGAAGAACTCGGCAGCACATTATTGTCATCGGTCTGGATACGTATGCTCCGGACTGCCATTCACCCATCGCGCCCTTGTACAATCACTGCAC
Source organism: Lamellibrachia satsuma (assembly GCA_033239005.1). Taxonomy (NCBI): domain Eukaryota; kingdom Metazoa; phylum Annelida; class Polychaeta; order Sabellida; family Siboglinidae; genus Lamellibrachia; species Lamellibrachia satsuma. Next base: position 5,573,939 of record BSQZ01000003.1, read on the forward strand.
CGAGATCGCACAGAGACGCATCTGATGGTATTTTCAGTCTTCTGTGGATCGTAGAATTCCAGCAGTGGTTGTGTGGACAATAACGTTTTAAGATGTTGCTCGCTCTTGTTCCGGTCCCCATTGCACTAAGCGGTCTTATTGAGCAGAAATGGGAGTTTCTCGGTCGTCGTCGACATGTCATATTCGAACTTTCCAAGGTAATTGATCATTCCGATAAACCTCTGCACTTCAACCTAGCTACTTGGTCTGGGCATGTTCACTATGGCAGAAACCTTTCCTTCGTCTTGTTGGACCCGTGTTCTGTCAAGATATCTCCAATGAACAAGCTTTTTCCACACTAGATTTTGGGGTTTCCAACACGTGATGCAGTTGCTCGTCATGCTTGGCCTGTGTGCTACCGCGCACTATGAATTACATAATAGTTGGTGTGCCGTCCCTTTGCAGCCATCACAGCGGCACACCGGTGTGGCATGAAATGTACTAGGCTTCGGGTGATATCAACAGAGACTTTATCACCATTTTGTGTATTTTCATGATTTTATGTGAATTATGAAAAATAATAATAAATCAACGATTCCTTTGTCATATAAGTAACGGTTTTATCAAACACGTCTAGAATAATTAAATAAAAAAATATTATGTATTTATGGAATAATTTTTTCCGATTTGAGGTGTTCTTTAATAAAACTTGTTTTTTAATAAAACTACCATGAATAGAAAATTCTTAGGCATGCTGTGTGTATCATCACGGATTGCTGTAGTATACCAACATACACATGATAACTTTAACATACAATATAACATCGCATACAATCTCTGAATTAGTCAGTGTACCCTTGACTTTCTGGCAGTACTGTACACATGGCTTCAAGACTGAAACATTGTAAGTGTGCTAATTCTACACATGGCTGCAAGATTGAAACATTCCATACAAATTAGTGTCCCGATAACAATAACAAAGTCCGACACATCGGAAATTGTCATAATTTAGAATGTTTAAAAAGTAATGTGAAGCAGGGAATTGGCATCTGTAAAGAATTACTAAACACCAGCGATAGGCACAATGCTTTAAACATATTGCTAACACCTGCAATAGTGGGTTGTACGGAACGTGTACGGCTAACGTTGTTCTTCGTTGGTCGAACTACGTCGTACAGTCCAGACGTCTGGAACGGTCCAAAGGCAAGACCCAGTCTAAATTCGGAACTACGTAAAACACGGCTGCTACAACTAAGCTGGTCTTCTCCGTTTGCCGTCCACAAAAGAATGATCGTCCTAGTGATAGACACAAATTAACTAATGTAAATTTATTGCAAATTAATTCATGTAAATGAATTAATGTAAACATGTCCCGTATGATGTGATTGGTGTACGGTGTGTTGCCTGCATGACAGAAAATGTATGCGTTGACTTTGAAATAGATAATATTTCTATAGGATCTCGTTTATTATTAAATATTGGAATATATATTTTAGAGTCAAACACTATTGCAAAGGTATTAAAAATACGTTTACTCGTATTTGTAATACCTTTGGGAAAATGCACTACTGTATTGCAAGCATTTTCAATACTCTTAAAAAAGCATTGCAGATATTTGCCATACTTTTAAGAGTGTTGCGTCCATCCCTGCTAAACACTAGAGAAGTGTTTCTCCATAGATGCACAGGAAGTGCACATTTTTGTAGTAGGAGTTGTAGAAAAGTACTCGGTGTTGATTAATTTTCGGGCACAGGTTGTTTAATAAGTACTTGCTATCTTAATTATACCCGTTATGAAAGTACTATTTAAAGAAAGATTTATTACAGCTGCGGTAGCTGTAATAAATCTAATTGTGTCAAGCTGAATTGTATTTAATTTCATTGTATTTAATTATTCACATCCATGTATGGCAGACGTAGGCACATTTGTTCCACAATACACAATGTGTGGTAGATGCAATTCCAACGTTCACATAAATGCCAATTAAATGCACTGAACTTTTTTAAATAATCCAATAAAGTAAGATAAAATCGAAATGTACTAATACAAATAAAAAGTATGCAACCCCCTACTGCCTTTTAATTACTGGGGCAACATATATTTAATGGTGCAAAAAATAGTCAGCAACTTTGTATTACCCCTTTAATTAATGGAGGCAACATATATTTATTGATACATCTCATATAATTGGATTCATACAACGTATTTGACATGCGAATGTGCGTCTTTGGTGTATTGTTGAGATACTTCTTGCCCCGGAAGAACACAAGGGAAAAGTTAAAAAGAACAACAATGAGATTATTAGATAAACTGTAAGGAGAAAGACAGGATGGATAAAATAACACAGAATATTGGACAGAAAAAACGATTTATTTGCGAAAGAAGTAAAATTATGTGGGTAAAAACAGCAGATTTTTTTGTATTGAAAGAAATAAGATTGTACCTGCTTCTTGGTAAAATGACACAGGATATAGGACAGAAGACCATTTATTTGTGATAATATAAAATACACAGCGATGTAGTTCCATACGAACTTACATGACCAGAATGAACTAAGGTAAGCTGGGCATAAAGTACTCGTATTCGAGTGAAACGCACGCACGCACGCACGCACGCACGCACGCACACACACACACACACACCATAAAGCAGGGAATATGCAGTCTGATTAATTACTACAAACTAATTCTGTGTGATTATATATATATCATGTTGTGTAAACAGCTATGTTTGGTGGGCTGTTCTAAAGTTAGTTATTTTGCACAGAAATAGTGCATGGTGCATCTTTTTAAACACGTGTGTACACTGTACATCGCCTGGCAAGAGGCAAGGTGACTATACTCTCTGGTAAGGCTGGTACATTGTATGGCCCCAGCAAGATAAGTACGGCAAAACCCTGGGCTACAACCTAAATGAGGTTTGTGGCGAAACAACGAGGGCAAGCAATAATGGAAGAAGACCAGTAAACAGACTGGTAGCCATGGCACTGCGGATACGAGCAAACATATGGCAACAATCTGGCGACTGTGCTAAGCATTTGTGGCGCCTCCTACCAGCTGCTGATCACACCACACGACCTGGAGTGACTTGACGTTGATCTTCCAGGAAAACAACGGCCCGATTATCACAGATACTGTGACAACGGACAAACAAACATGGGGCTTTGTACTAATTGTAGAGGTTCAGTACAATCATGTAGCTAACATGACGATGAGGTATTGCCTATATTTATCACACCTGCTACCACCCATCTCACCACGCTCACAAAGAGGCAGTAAATTTTGCAATGTCCAACATGCGACACGGTCCATTCTACCACGTCCACAACATCACGCGGCGCATTTCACCACACCCACAATGCAGTGATGCACGATCCAGTCGAGATAAAACTCAGGTTATCACGGCTCCGTTCACAGTTGAGTGGTTCCACCCCTTACAGTGTTAGAATCCATTGCACCATCGCCGTCTACAAGCGACAATGAAGAAGATGACGAATGTCGACCCCCTCAACGGTCCCTACCCGTCGAGGGGCTGACCAAGATATACCATGGAGACTTCTGTGTTCCCGTAGACGGCAGACACCGCGGGAAAGAGATTCACATTCGGCAGACCACGGAATGCCACCCCTGGAACACAAGGCCTTGACATTATTCATTAAGCTTTTGTACCCAGTGGCCCGTCGGTCCAGTATATGTTAAAAGTTACTGGCCCGAAAAAATTATTTATAAAAAAAACACTAATTTTTGCAACACATCGCATTACTGGCCCGAAAAAAAATTATTTATTAAAAAAAACACTGTTTTCTGCAATACATGTCGAAGGATGCGAGTTTGGCCATCATTTATTTTGCCATTGGTGATTTACTTTCATGCTTTCAATCAGCATTCCGTCTTTTGTACCCAGTGGGCCGTCGGACCAGTAGATGTTAAAAGTTACTGGCCCCCAAAATAAGTTACTGGCCCGAAAAAATTATTTCTGAAAAAAAAACACTATTTTTTGCAATACATTGCATTACTGGCCCGAAAAAATTATTTATTAAAAGAAACACTATTAGTTGCAATACACCGCATTACTGGCCCGAAAAAAATTATTTATTAAAAAAACAAAATTGTTTTGCAATACGTCGCATTACATGTCGAAGGATGCGAGTTTGGCTGTTATTTATTTTGCCATTGGTGATTTACTTTCAAGCTTTCAGTCAGTATTCCGTATGGCAGACAATGTTGCTACAGGGATCGTTTGAGAATCATATCCCCTCAAGCTCTGTCGAAGCCGCAGATAGCTATGCTGGACCATTTTGAGATAATTAAGTTATTGCGAAGTATTATACATCATTGGTTAGGTCTATTATTAAGATACATCATGGTATCAACTGTGTGGCTGTATGTGAAATAACTTTCATGTTAGAGCATTTTAAAGACACCACCCTTCATTGTTTTCAAAATATGTTTTTTTTCTATTTTGATCAAAAAAGTGTACCTGGCCTAAAAAAATTACTAATATTAATGTATATTTTTTGCATATTGTGGAAGTACTCAATGTTCTCAACCTGTGTGGGGGTCATTCATACCAGTGCATACATTATGTTTGTTGCAAGAGAGCTGTAAACAGTGCTATTTTTCACTTATTTTGCACATTTTTACAGGGGCGGCTATTAAAAAGTAAAAAAGCAACCACAGTATATACCCTACAGATACATTTAAAAAACGCAGTGTCTACTTCTAAGCATGTTTGACATGTATAGGTCATTAGCATTATTCTATATGTGAAAAATATTTTTTACAAGATTTTTTAAAACTGCAAACTATTATGTATTCTTACAGAAGCCTGTCCACAGCTGAAGATATGCTGATGCAAGAATAATATTTGACATGTGTATCATGTAGGATAAAGATCATTGGAAAGATATATTATTAAGATACATCATGGAATAAGTTGTATGGCTGTATGTTAATTACTTTTTATGTTAGAGACACCCCGTCAACATTTCCAAAACAAGTTTTTCTATTTTGATTAAAAAAGTGTACCTGGCTAAAAAAAATTACTAATATTAATGTTAATGTAATTTTATTGACATATTGTGGAAGTACTCGATGTTCTCAACCTGTATGGGGGTCATTCATACCAGTGCATCCATTATTTTGGTTGCAAGAGAGCTGTAAGCAATGCTATTTTTCACTTATTTTGCACATTTATACAGGGGCCGTTGGCAAAATGTAAAAAAAAACCACAGTATATACCCTACAGAGACATTTTGTTAACCTCAGTGTCAACTTCTAAGCATGTCTGACATGTATAGGTCATTAGCATTATTATGTATGTGAGAAATATTTTTTACAAAGTTTTTTTAACTGCAAACTATTATGCAGATTTTTACAGAAGCCTGTTCACAGCTTAGTACATGCTAATGCAAGATGAATATATGACATGTGTATCATGTAGGATGAAGATCATTGGATAGGTATATTATTATGATACATCATGGTATTAGCTGTGTGGTTGTACGTTAATTAGTTTTCATGTTAGAGCACTTTAAAGATGACCTCATCAACATTTTCAAAACACGTCATTTTCTATTTTGCTAAAAAAGTGTACTTGGCCTAAAAGAATTGCCAATATTAATGTTATTGTATTTTTTTTTACATATTGTGGAAGTACTAAAATTTAATGTTCTCAACCTGCGTGGGGTCATGAGAGCTGTAAACAGTGCTATTTTTCACTTATGTTGCACATTTATACAGGGGCAGTTGGTAAAAAGATAAAAAACAATATATACTCTACAGAGATATTTTTTAACTCGGTGTATATTTCTAAGCATGATTGACATGTATATGTCATCAGCATTATTATGTATATGAAAATATTGTTTACAACGTTTTAACTTTGACAGAAGCCTTTTCACAGGTGAAGACATGCTGATGCAAGATGAATATTTGACGTGTATCATGTATCATGAAATGTAAGCTTTTATTGTCATACTTATTGCATTATGTGGGTGTATTAGTAGTTAAAATAAGAAACAACTACTACAAATATGTTCATTACAAGTATGCTGGTGTCCACTTTCTCATCATATCAATATGTGTGGATCTTTGAGTGAATAACCATTATGACACAATATTGCATACCATCTATCGGTTGTACATCATTTTTAGAGTTTCATACATCTTCACCCACCATCATATCCAAAATAGAAAAATTTGGCATAAACAAATATTTACATTACTAGTCTAGAGATTAATGCGAGTAATGGATGCCTTTCTTCATCTTGTCTGCTGGGACATCGTTTGACAGGTCAGTCGCGCTGTCACTGCAAGTTTGTTTACATGTTTTATTTCCTGCCAAAATGAGCAAAACACCCTCCAGAACTTCAAACATACACTGCTACACGATAATATAGTTAGATAGCTCAATTACTACTTACACACATACTTGAAGAATGGATGTTTATTTCAACAACTACGATGAGAAAGACGAACTTTAAACAACAGCAGGTTTGGACAATTTATTCTGACTTGTGTGTGGCGCCACCTAACGTTCAAATAGCTAGATAATTCTTGGCTTCAGTGGACTGTGATAGGGGGTTGTTTTAGTTGTACAGTACATCACTAGCCAGACCTAGCCAAAATAAAAAAAATAATTTTGTGTTAATATATGATCAATGAAAGACATACAATTATTTTTTTCAATCTGCGAGAATCATGAAATTTTCACCTTACAAAACAAAATACTTTCACCTAAAGAAATAAAACAGGATGTACATCAGAGTAAAGAACGTTTATTCAGCTTTACAGGCATATGCACACTTTTATTACAGGTGGTCTATGTGAGCTGCTATGGATCATAACAGGCACCCCCTATAAACTATAATCGGGCCTCTCTGGGTACACATTTTGGTCGACTTGCCGCTCATAGCACTACTAGTGCTGCTTAATGAGCTCCGGCATTGCTACCGCAGGTGCAGCAGGTCGTGTTTAGAGAACGACTGGTGATGCCGCCGCATGCGTATTGAGTTACTGCTAGTTATACTAAAAAATATGATGAGCGAACCGTACCTGAAACTGTATATAATTATGAATGTTACAATTGGGTTTATTTCTTTCAAATATAAACTTTTGGAATGAAGTACAAAGTTATGATAAACTTTGATTTCTGTGCCCTAGCGGGTCCTGGAATGTATGTTAGGCACTAGCGGACAGTCCGTGAACCAGTCGGAAATTGGTACGTGGAAGGCGTGTCGCGATAGCCGATACATATCATGCAGAAGAAAATGTTGCAATATACCGATATTCTACTGGTTACTGGTAATTTGACGCAACCCTAGTAAAATATAGGCCAGTGAAATATAGAAACTTGTGGCCCGAACTGGCCCGACAGCCTCAAAAAAGGTGCAGGGCCAGCAGGCCAGTGTTAATGTCGAGGCCTGCATTGTACCTTAATTTCATGAGACGAGCCATACTGTTAAAAAATCATATGTCACAGGTGCCGTAGTCTGGCAATATTTGCTCGCCAAATGAAAATATATTTGTATACACTTATTCGCATACTTGCCAAAAGGATATGGCTATGATATAGGCATCCAAACTCAACTTATGTAACATATGTTGGCCTTTGTTTACTAAACTAGTCGCCTTTCTGACATCACATCCCGTTTGGTTGAAACTGTGTTGGTTCTGTGCCATTGGTTCTGTTTTATGCCAGCAGAACTAATGTTATGTCACGCTGTAATCTAGGTTACTCTATTACATAGAACAGTGCATGCGTGTATCAGTCGCACTGACTAGCATGTCGGACATCGGACAACAAGAGAAAGGACTGGAATCTCCCACTTTTAGAACGCTTTTCTGAGTAAACCACTGGTGTGATATTATTGATATGGTGGCACATGGTTAGTTTTTATTATATCTTATATTATATTATCTCTTATGTGTTAGCCCGAAAACCATGATGTTTGTTTAGCTTTAACGAATCATCGTTTCAGAGTACATCGTACCAATAATGCCTACTAATGGTTTACAAATCTTGCTTTTTTGGTTTTGGTGCATACGGAAAAAAAACAGTTAATTTTTAGGTGTTGAATTGTAATTTAATTCAAATTATGTCAGCCAATTATGGCTATAGATACCACAACAATCTTAACACATGAAGACTGTTCTGCGTTATGGCAAACACTCATATTGTCATAGCTTCTAAAACATCAAAAAAAAAAGAAAAGAAACTTAAACCATGAACATTTGACATAGTCGCCATCTGGCAATTAAATTTATGACATTTAGTGCAGGTACAGTGATTCATAAAATTTTGTAATAGTTTTTTAAGCACCAATTGTAATACTTTTTTATGCTGTAATTGAGCTTTTATGCTTTTTATTAAAAAGCATAAAAGCTCAGTTACAGCATAAAAAAGTATTACAATTGGTGCTTAAAAAACTATTACAATTACAACAAAAATCAGCAAAGCAAAAATCAATTAAATGCTTCATAAAGGTGAACTGCAATAGTAGATTGTGTACAACTACACTGTTTTATTACAGGAACTTAAAAGGAAGATTACATGTACCATTACTGATTAAAACAGGGTTTACTAACTTTTAGGTGACTTTATGCAATCTTGCTGGGCTGGGTTCAATTGTAATCGTCAGTTACAATGGTCAATTACAATTACCTGTACATTGTCTCAAAAAAGTTAAATTACATTGAAAAACATGGAGAAATGCCAAGGAATCTGTTCTTATAAGGGTACACCAAAATATCTCTAGACAATAAGGTAACTGTTTAACACTAGTGGTGTCATTTGGTGCTGCCAACTGTTTAACACCAGATGGCGACACTGTTCAGTTGTTGCACACTGGTCAAATGACAATAATTATGGATTATGATTATAAGGGGGGCATACGCTGTTTAGAACATCTACGCTTAATAGATCAAATATAGTATATTTTATATTAATTACATTACGAATACAATACAATTACAAATTATGCATATGCCAACCTGGTGTCAAGTTGTCAACCTGGATCAATAATTGTTAGGCATCACCATGACAGCACAACAGTATTTTCTGTGCACACAAGAACATATTTAATATGATAAAAACAACCAGACCTCATATCTTTAAGTTTAATACTTACCTAAAAATTCATAATTCTTTTCAAATGCTAATGTGTTGTCCTCACAGTCTAATATTACACGTATCCGTTCTCCCACCTACAAACAAAAGAAAATCAACCAATAATTACATTTATATAACGATAGATAATGTCCGTTGTGTGTGTCGATGGTTTAAATAACACACACAGCCAGTTTAATAAAAGAACTGACACATTTATTATAATCATCTAGAGACTTGATCTTGATCCAGGGTTGTTTGATTTACATCGACGATTTAAATCACTCGAAAAACAAATTTTCAATCATTGAATTATGATTTTTTATTTTTCCAATTTTGAATCGCTGATTTATATGAATTTAACACAAATAATTGTTTACAAGCATCGAGATCAACAAAGTTTTGTATGTTATTTAATACAAAAGCACAATGTGCGCACACTTGTGTAGTTGTATTGTCACCAGATAGTCAAATATTTTATGACATTGTGTATGTTTGAGCTATTCCCTTTCTGAATGCAGTAATGTATTCGACCTATTAAGCATAGATGCTCTAAACAGCATATGCCCCCCTTTTAAAAAAAATAAAATTTGCACAAATGAACCCACATGTCGCAGTCAATTTTTGCATTCAGATGCTAACATTGTGATTATCTTTTAAATACTAAAGTAAGTGTCACTGTTGGCCGACACTATAATTCATTAAATATTTGCAGGCTAGGATCAAGCAGTGTTCCAACTATCCAAAATTTAAAGCACAAAATGTTGTATATCCATTCACACAGTATTATTAGTGACACTGATTTTCCATTTCAAAGATAGGCATAGTCCGTATCAAAATTCTTTTCAGAAAAGGGTTAATACTATTTCAAATTACGGATATTCCGTTTAAGAAAGGTTAGTTCTGTTTCAAAAGATGAATTTTCTGTAAAAAAACACAGACTGTTAGAAATCCATTCAATAAAGGCAATTTTTTCTCACAAATGCCACATTTGTTTAAAAATTATTATTACTGTGAGAAAGTTTCAAAAATGGAATTGACTATGCACTGTCATGGGCCTAATCTAGTACCAAATTATACAGTTTTCACATTTATTTCTGGCAAACAATTGCATATCAAAAATACTACTACAAGTCAAAGTGTAAATTAAGCACTGCACAACATTCCATTAAATAATTCATAACCTTAAAGGCAAGATTTGTTTGCAGTGCAAGTACCTTATCATTAGTATTGTTAAATTACAATTCCCAATTGTATTTTATTAATATTGTTTACATTCTTGCTTCCGTAAGCCAATATCCATTCCATCTGTGGAAAACATGTTGCGACATCAATCATAGTCCATGACCTAGGCATTGTCACCGACACTGATTTGTCGATGGTGTCGCAAGTGGTGAATGCATGCCATAGTGCGTACTGCCATCTCTCTAGAATTGCTCGCATACAAGTCATTGACGGTCAGTGTGTGTAAATGTCCACATGTCCCACAGGCCGGGCCTCTACATAATTTTACAGGCCGGGTCGGGTCTGAGCCTACATATTGCGGGCCTGGGCCGGGCCAATTAAAAAAAAAACACATCAGGCTTGGGCCGGGCCTGGGCCTAGTGTGAGCAGCCGGGCCGGGCTTGGGCTGGGCCTGGACATAATAAAAATATTCATACAAAACCCAGATTATTAATTTTATTATTAATAAAAACTTATTATGAATTGTAATTCCAGTTAATGGATGCTTAAAATTATTATATAGTTGCAAATTGAGACCTTGCATGGAATTATAAATGACATTAGTGCTTTATAGTAATTATACATTGGAATGCAGTTTAACCTCTTTTCAGCAATGGGACTTCCTATGATATCATTTTAATAATGTGTATTCTTTTAATAGAGACATTTCATATAAATATATACATAGTCGCATGCCCATATCTTTGTATTGTAATTCTTTAAACATGTACTGGCTTTCCAAGACACTGTGACTGGAGTAGTTGCACTTGTTTCACTGGCTTCATCACAGTTAATGCATATTTCCCATCATTCTTCTTCAGCTCAAACTTAACTTCCTATCCCTTAATCCGTGATGTCTAGACTCTGTAAACTGCATATTTTTGGCGTGAATGTACCCTTTTGCATAGATCTAAAGACCCCATACTGGGCCACTTAAGTTCATCTGACTGGAAGCAGCCAGCCCCAACTATTTACTTTAGACATATTTGCAGAGGCAATCAAGCCATGATTAACCATCAACTTAATCACCCTTTGACCAAACCAGTGGACATTCTATTGTCTAGGCTTTCCCTCCAAACATTGCCTGCCTGAATGACCAGCCCAGTAGTGCCAGTACCTTTGGACATATTTGCAGAGGCAATCAAGCCATGATTAACCATCAACTTAATCACCCTTTGACCAAACCAGTGGACATTCTATTGTCTAGGTCTTCCCTCCAAACATTGCCTGTCTGAATGACCAGACCAGTAGTGCCAGTACCCAGTACCCACCCCTTTTTGTAATTGGCAATTTTTCAATTGTGTGAACTAGTGACTAGTACTATTTAGTATCTACAATTTCCCCAGTATTGATTCATTTACACTTGTACTAGTTCACACATGTTATAAGTAGATGAACATTGTTGGACTCTCGATAAGCCAATGGCTTCCTTGTCCACTAGCCATCTCGACCTTTGGCTTGGATGTCAAATCTGGTTAAATCTTGTCTCAACCCGATCTGTCTTAGGCTAGTGACTGCAGACCTGCTGGAAATGCCACTGGGTGTCAGTGCCAGTGGGTAACATATAGTACTAGCTACTAGCTAGACACTAGCAAACAACAACTGACATTAGTATTTCAGTAGTAAACATTATACAATGTTCATATATTATTTTTTTTATTTATTAAAACAACTAGTCTGTTTTACAGTTTATTTGTGTTTCGTATTTCTTATAAGATTATAGTTTTATCTTCTTTAAACTTAGCGGGCTGCGCGCTTACCCGTCTTTGGCCCGTGGGTATGGGCCGGGTATGGGCCTGAAACTTGCGGGCCGGGGCCAAACATTCACGGTCTGGGCCTGGCTTGAAAAATTGCTGCGGGCCTGGGCCAGGCCTGGACTGTAATTGCGGGCTGGGCTTGGGCTCAAATTATAGGCCCGCACAGGGCACTAAAGTGTATACAGTACAAATTACTTGTCATTGTACACATTGCACTCTATGAAGCCATGCCACTGTATTTTGCCTCACAGCTCCATCATCACGTCATGCCACTCCGCACCCTACACTCTGTTGATGGTTTGCTACTCAACATTCCACGTGTTAACCTAGAATGATATGGTCGCCGGGCGTTTGCTTGTGCCTCTGCCATTAGAACTGCACTCCATTGAGAACATTAGGCAGTTTAGGAAATCACTGAAAACATTTTTGTTTTCAAATTATTATGACTTTTTGGTTGTGATTTTAGTATGTATTCAATATATTTAATGCAATGTAGCCTTTTTAGCTTTATAGTTTCTTACCACTTTGCTTTATCTTTTGTTTATTATTTCATTTACTAGTAATTGAAAATATATGAAATATATGTATATATATTACTTTTTGGTTGTGATTTTAGTATTCAATATATTTAATGTATTGTAGCCTTTTTAGCTTTACAGTTTCTTACCACTTTGCTTTATCTTTTGTTTATTGTTTCATTTGCTCGTAATTGAAATATATGTATATATATTATATTACATAGGAATTTGTAAACTTTTATTGTCCAGTTGGTCTTTTATTTTACTGTGTTTTTGTGTACTTTTCTGTAAACACCAGTGAACGGGGCATAACATAAAAAAACCCAAGTCGTTTCAAAAGGCTCTCATGAAACTCCTTTTCACCACACCTCCTCATTTAAACTACCTATAAAACATACACAGCAATGCTTATTCTATTACATGTGTTAACTGTCTATGAAGTGTGAGGCACGACAGCGACAGTTTCCACACACCCAACTAAACCTATTAAAAATTCCAACAGATGTTAAGTTGTTGTATGTACACAAAACACCACAAACTCCTGCATTAGCCCAAAACTACTTGAAATTTGAGATTACCCCTGGATTTGTTGGTAATAATAAATAAACTTTTTATTTATTATTATTATTGGAAATTGTATAACACAGGAATTCTAAAATACAGCATAAATCACAGGTCTTGCCGATAGATGAATACCACAAACATAACAATACTGAAATGAAACACACAACTGACAAGTCACAACATTTTAGAAGTTTTTATGTAGTTCAAACAATCCAAACATCTTTAGTCTTTACAAGTATTTGTTTATACTTTTCCTGCACTTACCATAAATTGTGCAAAACAGGACAATGTATGTGATGTGTTTGTTAGTTTTTATCACCTATGACATTTGATGTATCGCGCACAGTGACTAAAGAGTATATCCACTACTGACGTATACTGGTCGGTGTAGTTTTCGACCTACTTAATAGAATATGCCGGTTAAAAAAAAATCTGAAGAAACATTTTGTGTAAGAGATCGATATACCAAATCAGCAAATGCTATTTCATTTATTCAATGCAAACAAATTATTAAAACTGTTGTTTTGAGTGAAAAACTTACGAATATTGAACGTTTGAACCATGCCGCGCGAGTTGAGGAAACTGGCGGAGTTTGACCTATATTTATGGCAAGCCGTACAGACAATCGTTTTTAATTTTACCACTTTGTTCCAATTATGTAAACTTTTTATAACAACCAGGCTTCACATAGCGCTTTATAAAACATACACATATTTGTACTGAATATATAACGTTAATGTAGTAATTTTTTTCTCGTATACACATTTTTCTCGTATACACATTTTTCTCGTACACACATTTTCCTCATACACACATTTTAATTATTCCTACTTTTATGACAAGACTAGCTTGCCATACATCTACCACAAAAAGGGCTATTATTGTCATATGGCCACGAAAAAGACATAGGTTAGCAGATGCTCAATAATAATGTCTGGTAAGCATGCAAAGTCGGTTTTCTCTCAAGGATTTGTATATCATAAACGTGCTCCATGTTATATTATATATAGATTTAACAAGATTTCCATCCCAAACAACCAGTTCCAGATGGCAAAGTGGACAAGGAAGCCATTGGCTTATCGAGAGTCCAACAATATATAACTGTATATTTTGCTCAGACAACACTCTGTATCGTTATTGTCGTAAACAGACGCTGTGACGTCTCTAACGCGATATCAAGCGAGATTTCAATGGATCGAAAACTGGCGTGGGTCGAAAACTGCACCGGTAACTATAATACGGTAAGCACATATGGTGGGCGATAATGGAGTGACATACGGACCTGGTACTTTGAGGCGTTGTTCAGGAGGGGATAGTTGCCCTGACTGTCGCCGTTATGACGCAGGTGGTTGTCGACGAGGTTCCAGCCCCAGCTTTGGTCGTCGCAACCGAGCAGCGATATATATCCGGGCTGCTGAAGCGGCGACGTCCGTGTGCCGATGCCAATGACAGCTGCCGTGCCAAGCGGGCCCTGCCACCACACCTCCCAACAATGTCTGCCCGTACTGAAGCCGGTCCTGCTGCGGGCGCCGTCCGTGCTCTGCGCTACTGGATTGCGGTGTATCGTGAAGCCATCGCGCTTCACGTAGATGTTACGCGAGCAGTCGTCGGGATTCCACGCGTGATAGAAGGCACGCAGTTTTGTTTTGTACGTTGGGACGCTGCTGAGAATGTCCGACCGCAACGCCTCTTCTGCCAGCCTTTTGATGCAGTGGAGTCGCCATACATCATTGTTTTCGTCGTTCAGTAGTTTGTACCAGTTTTTACATACGAGTGAGCAGTTGCGCAGGTCATCGATGTCTAAATATGAAAACAGAACCTCGAGTACGATCTGTGGTAGTTCCGACCAAATGGCCGTCGCCATTTTCCCTATGACGATAATGGCGAAAGCTTAGCGGCGACCGACCACAACTCTATGTGTGGCCACCGATTCAGCTATTAATTGACTTTCGTGTGTGGAATTTTTTTCACTTATGTCTTCTTATAGTTCACGAGCACCTTCAACTTGCTGAAGATTTTGTCGTTTTTTAAGTATTGAAGGAGGAAATACATTGTAATTGTAATATTGTTATTGGGAAATACCTAGGGGATATAGAGATATGTCAGTGGCGTTTTAGGGGGTGGCCATTGGATCATGCCTCCCCCATTGGATAGATTTTCATCAAGTTGGTAGATATATATGAATAATGGTTTCTTCAAAAAAGAACTATAGGGATTACTTACTCAACGTTTCGGCTGCCCCCGCAGGACTTCTTGAACGACTAGTTCTTCTTCTGATCACCAGTCGG
The DNA here is from genome assembly GCA_033239005.1 of Lamellibrachia satsuma. NCBI lineage: Eukaryota > Metazoa > Annelida > Polychaeta > Sabellida > Siboglinidae > Lamellibrachia > Lamellibrachia satsuma. The sequence continues at coordinate 5,589,377 of BSQZ01000003.1, forward strand.
TTTCGCAAGTAGAAACGTCGAATAAGTAGGCTTAATTTCAACAGTTGTGTTTAGAAGAAAATCGCTATTCACAGGCGTAAAATAGTGCTGTTATATCTTATACATAATTTTTTATTGAACATCATCGTTTTGAGTGGGGTATCGTTGGTCGAGGGATGCTGCATAGATGTATACTAAAATCAGTTTATAATATTAATAACAACAACAACAATATAACTTGTACATCGCCCAAATCACCAGGAACGCGTTAAGCATCCTATTACATAACGAACAAGGACGCTTGGAAATCCCCACAAGAGCAATTTGGGAGTCGTCACAAGAGTAATTTGGGAGTCCTCACAAGAGCAATTTAGGAGTCTTCAAACGAGCAATTTGGGAGTCCTCACCATAACAATTTGGGAGTCTTCATAAGAACAATTTGGGAGTCATCATTAGAGTAATTTGGAAGTCCCAACAAGAGCAATTTCGGAGTTCCCACAAGAACAATTTGGGAGTCCTCATAAGAACAATTTGGGAGTCCTCATTAGAGCAATTTTGGAGTCCACACAAGAGCAATTTGAGAGTCCCCACAAGAACAATATGGGTGTTCTCATAAGAGAAATTTGGAAGTCCCCATTAGAGCAATTTGGGAGTAATTTACCTAACATAAAAAGCAGTTTTAAATTTCCACGAAGTCCAGAAAGGGCACGGTCAATTACAAAAGTCAAGAAAGGACACGATCAATGATAAAAGCATTTAAGAAAACAGTGCAATTTCATTCGCACTAGTAATGGACTATACATTATGTCTGTACATAATTATATGTACATAGTTACGCATACCTGGGTATGTTAGGTCGGATACGTATGAATCCTGGTTTGAGCTAAAGGAGGCGTTTAATACTATAGAGAACGAATGTGCATCCATTGTTTGCCGATGAAATGTCATTGTGTACACCGGAAATGATGTGTATCTGTGAAATGTTTTGACAACTGCGACGCACTGTTTAGAATTAAACAATGTTATGGCTAATCATACGTCTTTTTAACAACCTCGAACTATTTTTGGGTATGTCCACATAATATCATCTCATGCAGCACGTTGTATATTTCATGAATTAAACTTGTCTACTATAATTGTATAAGAAGTTATGCCAAGTAGAGGTTAAACCGAAATTCAGGTTTTGTTATCGTCCACGTGCGTTCAACGACAAACAATGTGTTTGGGGCAAGTTGTTACAATTGTATCGGGGCAGTCGTTACAACGGTAACAACGTTCTCGGGCGGCTTGTACCGATGGCCCAGCCAGCGAGTTGTGTGCTGACAATGACCGAAAGAACATCATTTATTTAACCAAGACGCATGAACGCTTTATTTCACTTGTGAATCCTAGCGTACTGGTTTATAACCAGTATAATAAATGCTAGCAGCGTCAAATAAAAATTGGCAAATATCTCAGGAGAGCTGGTTACACGTAGATACAGAATTGCTGGATTATCGATAAGCCAATGGCTTCCTTGTCCAAACTTGGTGTTTTGCCTTGGATGGCAATATTGTTAATTTTTTATGGCACAGTCCTATTTGTGCAATTAACATATATTGCTCGATATATTGAAAAGTGGATGTTCGTGCGCGTGTGCGTGAGTGCGTACGTGTGTGTGTGTGTGTGTCATTCAATCAAGAATATTACATATACATTGTCATTCACTATTTCATACTATACACCTACATTGTTATGCACACAGTGTATGTATATATATATATATATATATATATATATATATAACAAGATTTAACAAGATTTATATATATATATATATATATATATATATATATATATATATATATATATATATATATATATATATATATATATATATATATATCCTACTTATGATATTGTCTCCATACTTGTATACAATATTCTAAATGAGGTCTAACTATTGCTTAATACAGAGGTATAATTAGCTTTTTTCCTTGTATGTTATGTTTCTTCTAATCAACCCAATAATTTGATTACCCTTTGAAGCTGCAATACCACAATGCTCTGAAACTTTCATATCAGCGCTTATTGTAACTCATAAGTCCTTTTCTTTTACAGTAGTACCCAGAAAAGTATCTCCCATTTTGTAGTTTACATCCAAGTTCCCATGTCCTGTATGTAGGCATTTACATTTCCCAAAATTGAACAACATCTGCCATTTCTCAGAGCATTTCTCTAATCTGTCTAGATTGTTTTGTAAATGTTGTTTATCATCATCAGTGTTAACCTTTCTAAACACTTTTGTGTCATCCAGAAATTTCAGTGTGTTACTTGTTATATTGTCATCCAAGTCATTGATATATATATATATATATATATATATATATATATATATATATATATATATATATATATATATATATATATATATATATATATATATATATATATATATATATATATATATATATATATATATATATATATATATATATATATAGTCGACCGCGCCTGGGAAACTTCACACATCTACCTAACTACAATACGGAACATTAATGATATGCTATATTTGGTCAATACTAATAATGAATTTAATGCATACGTTGACAGAAATAATGCATATATCATAACTTTCACAAAAAGTGACTTTAACTAAATATGGTAACAACTAGCCCCGCACTACACATCTGCCAATGCACCGGTAGCTGTGGCAACGTGAATGTGTAAATCTAGCATGACATATGAAAACCAGTAATCTGGTGTCTAAAAGATGCAACGATATTCACTTGTAATAATATTCACAAAATACTTTAATATTTTAAACTGATCAATTGTGAGCATGTCTCCTAACTTGATGACTGATTTGTCTGTCAAACGCCTCGTATACATATACTACACGGATGCCTGTAGTGTAGGTAGGCCACAAACTCTAGTGTATGTCATAACTGTTCGCAATATGTCAGAATTAACGATTCTAGAATCGATATTTTGAGCCTAGTGAAATTTCCCATTCCATCTATGCGAAATTGGTTTTACTTAGACTTGCACATCCACCAGCCGACCAAGACAGATAGGTATCATTCCTTTACAGGTAGGGCCTACATAATAATATACGTTTCATACTTCAACGGTTCAAGTCCCAGAGTTAATGAGATCGGCGGAACACTACATTCGCGACAAGGCACTGAGTCTGAGCGGAAACATCGTCACGTCGTCTTCAGGCGCAACAAGTGATCACGCGGCTACCGGAACTGACGTGTGAAGGCACTGCACGGTTGGGTGTCCTACAGTCAAGACTACCCGGATTTCCCAGGTAATCCAAACGCAGCCCTCCGAAATGTATGACTAATTTACATGTTCATAAGAATATATGCAGTACTGTGTGTGTTCAAGATGATGAAATTCGTGCTATCGGGATGTAGGCCTATGTGTTGATAACTGGTAAGGTTTCATTTCAGGTGCTTCACACGTGTTTCCGGTTTAACCGGACGTTGTTGCAGCTGCAGACGACGCGATGGTACTAAGGTTTGCTTTTATTTCTTTAACGTTATCCTTTTTAGTTTTATGACGAGTTCCCGGGGGAGCGGGTAACCTCCGTGGAAATGGACACGTTTACGGTGTTACCGAACCTTTATTATTTATCCAGACAGACTATTGAAGTGGACATGACGACATGTTGCTGATTGAATTTGTATTTTTTAATATTTACTATTTATTATTATCTATCATTGTTTTATTTTTATTTCCTATCACGTTTGCTAATATTAAATTTGCTCAGTGCCTTGTTCGTGTCTGGAAGGATTCCAAGCGCAAGCGAGACGATCGAGATCTACCGATCGGCAAACGTAACCAACACCGTTAACACTAACGCGGGCAAACGCCACTCGAAACATCCATCGTCGACGCCGATCGAGGCGCCCGTTTTTGAAATGTCCAGCGTCATCGGAAACTTCTACCATCGTGGGCGCAGATGAACGGTCTTGGACGGTGAACGTTTCGTGATCAACACCGATCCAGGCAAAGATCATCTATTGTGGACGTGGATGAACGCTCTCGGATGCCGAACTTTACGCGATCGACGCCGATCGAGACACAAATCACATTGAAAAGTCTACCTTCGCTGAGAAATCGTAACTTTGAGCACTGAATGCCGCTGGCAACTTTGGCATTGTCGATGATATACGGTTAATTATAAAAACAATGGACATTATATGTTGCCATGGTGATAATTACGGTAATTGGCGTAGTTTGTCAATGCATCACGGGAACGTTACCCGGTGATTCTGCTCGCTTCGTCATTGCTCGTTCATTTAATACAGTTCCGCTTGATTATCCTTTAATAAAGTTGTTGTCCTACCTTTACACAAATGCTTCTGTCGTACCTTCAATGTATCTCTTTATTGGCATAGGCCTATATAATGTGTTACCCTATGAACAATGGCACATTAAAACACTAATAGACAGTTCACACTAAATCTTCAGTGGTCATCGTATTTCCCCTTATGAAAATATACCATGGAATTACATGGCATACTATGGTATTACATGTATGGTATGCCATGGTATTACACGCCATGGTATATCATGACATTACACGGGAAACTGTCGTAGGCCATGCTTTTTCATATATTGTGCATATTAATTGTATGGTATACCATGGCTTACCTGTTTAAAAACATCATGGTATTTTATTATGGTGTCCCTGTTTCAAAACACCATGGTATTTTACCATCGAATATATTTTCATAATATTCAACAATCAAATAGACCCATCCAACTATAAAGACCGAAAGAATATCACATAGATCAAGACATTTCCGATTCATGCTGTTGATTATTTACCAAAATACCCTGCGCGTTGACCAGTTTCCGGTTGTTATTTCCCATGGGCCGGATTCAAGAACCCTTCGTGACACCGGCCCCAGTTTCGGTAAAGGTATGTGAACTGTGAACTGAGGGCCTCTTTGACCGACCACCCACCTGTAGGCCCTAACGGACCATACATGTATTTCCACGAATTTAATCGGAACCGGGATGATGTAGCCCCATGGTTAGCCTCGATTATCCAGGCTCCGTGCTGTGGCGCCACCGTTTGTCGCACACATCATCGCCTGGACATAAAGTGTACTTTTCATTGTGACGGAAATTATGTATGCACCGAAATTATGGTTGCATACACTACGAGCTAATTACGATGTCATCCTGACATTTCGCCAATTCATAAAAAGAGTGAACTTGTATCAGCTTCTACGATGCAATTTTAATTAACGTTAAACTTTGATTATATTGACACGACTGCCAGACTGAAAAGTTAAATTAGGCAAACAAAAGTTTAGTGTAGAATATCGATAATGACGCTGATTGGCTGCTGGAGCTTCACGGGACGCCTACACAAAATGGAGGGGTGACAGTGGGTAACAACGAGGCCACGCCTCTGAGGCCAGACTATTCTCGGCGAGTTCACGATTGCGAGTGAGAGTTGAATGAGGGAGACTACCCCGACCGATACATTCAGAGGTGGTGGATATATGGTTCCTGTGTAAAATCATAATGGTGAATGTTTTACCCAACACGATAACAAATAATTACTAATTATATAAGCGGATCAGACGGCTGTTAGTTTTTTCGCTCATGAATTTCCATATTTTACTAACAAATTATACACTTGTTACACGACGTCAATTAATCAAACCTTTATTCCAACACACAGATACAATACAACAAATAGCAACAAATTCCTAGAAAAAATGTGCAACAAACAAATTTGAATTGGTGAAGAATACACAAGGGTGAACTGGAAATGGGGTGAACAGAAGTGCAATACTTATCTACGGTTTACCCCGTGGCGTGTTAAACCGTTAACTCAAATGATACGTAATTATATATTTGCATTACTTACAACTTGTAACAATTGAGAATCGTTGCTAAATAAATTGTGACTAATACGTTGCAATAATATCTAACTTGTTGCACTTTTTAAATGCTTGTATGGTTCTACAAGTGGTAATGTTTTCATCAAGAGGGTTCCATAATGTCGCTCCATATATGGAGATGCACACTCTATATACGGGGATGCACACTCCATATATGGAGATGCACACTCCATATATGGAGATGCATATTCACCTTCTTCCACTCAACTTTCGTCGTATTTTTAAACTGTTGTTTTACGCAACAAAACAGTGAAATAAAATGATTGCTTTTACAGTGAATTATTTGTTTGTTTTTTACCAAGGAAAAAAGCGGTGTTTTCCGTGGTAATGTTGACGCCTGTGAGTCGCTAAGCCGATAATCTGGTTCCCGGATCGTTCCCTAGAGGCGCCCCTCACACCATGCTTAGGAAAGGTATTGTCCGTTCCAAGATGGCGCGCTACACAGCTGTTGTGTGCGTAACAGCGACTGAAACCAACTAATTTACTACATATAATCAGTTAAACTCAAACTAAATGTCTAAGATATTTGTCTTGCAAAATTCGTAGTGAATGTGACATGACAACGTTTCGGCATTGAATTGGGAAGCTTTAACTGCGAATTGTGCATGAAATTGGTATATTTTTTATAGTGTAAGATCAGCATATTTCAATAATTAGCCACTCTTTTCCAAAATGATATTCGCTTTGTAAGTACAATGAAGCACACTGTATTGTCAATCTACACTTACATGAGTAACTCTTGACCAAAGAATTTGTCGTTTATTGATCCAAACATTGATTAATGAAAAAAATAACTAGTTGTAGACTTTTTAACATAAATGAAACATTTAGTGCCAATATTGAGTATCTACTAAAACCCCAATTTAAAAGTACACATAATAACAAATGTGTTTCAGGCTACAAAGACTTGTGGTACTTCTGGTACAACCCGGGTTTCATTCGAAACTGTTGTTGATAAATCACAAATTTCATATAAATGTCATTGTTTATTATTTTCTATCCACAAGTTTACTTTTTTGAAACAATTTCTTATTTGGCAGTACATTAAATACAACAATTGTACTGTCAAATGACACTCATCTAAGGAACTCGCAGCAAAGGAATTTTTCATTTATTGATCCAAATATCGATTGAAAATTGCTATTTATAGTTATTTTTTATAAATGCAAACATTTTACGCCATTTTTCAGCATCCATTGAATCCCATTTTGATAAATAAAAGTACACATAATAACAAGTGTGCTTCAGGTTAGAAATATTGTTGGGGTACTTCTGGTACAAAACGGGGTTCATTCGAAATTGGTGTTGACAAATCATAGATTTCATATATATCATTGTTTATTGTTTTCTACCCCAAATTCACTTTTTTCAAACGATTTCTGAACTGGTAATACAATTTAAGAATAAACCATATAAAATATACAGCATACGCCTGATTCGTACAAAGTACATGTTAATATATATATATATATATATATATATATATATATATATATATATATATATATATATATATATATATATATATATATATATATATATATATATATATATATATATATATATATAAATCGTCTAGCTCTAATCCAGTCATTAATCATCGGACGTGAATGAGTGCAGTTGTCGAAACATCAAATAAAGCGTGAACTCATTCACAATTCACAAAAAGTGGATTTTCCTAAATTTCTAGACGGCACAAAAGGCTAAGTAATATCTTTCTTGTAGCTTACAATACTTACATATATAATACTTACATATAAATGGAAATACTCTCAATTGTTCAATTTATGTTATTTCCCATTCAGCTTTTGCACGTAATCGATTTTTTTAAGAATCAACGCAATAGCAGATTTACCACCAGAGCCGCAATTATGGTGAACTTTACGTGTCAAGGTGAAGGTCGTTTTACCCAATTCCAGTCCCATTTCGGGCACCAGTCTATTTAGCTGACTGCTATCATACATGCATACATCCTCTTCAGCTCTTCTAGGCTAGTACAGTTTTAGCTGGTCTTGACAATTGTTTGTGCGAATGTGTGGAAAGTTGTCATTTTGCAGTTGTCTTGCAGTCACTGGTTCCTTCTTGAGTTTCAGGCTGTGTCTACTGAGTCCTGGTTACCGTGTTGTTCTCCAGCTCAAGTGGCATTCTATCAACTACATCGATTCCATGGAGATTTGTACGTTTCAATCACGTCTCCTCTTGCTCTTCTATAGAGAGGCTTGGGAGGTTAAGTGCCCTGAGCACGTCACCATATTCGAGAAAAAAATTATGCTTTCGGAAACTCAGCGAACGTTTCAGGAACCAAACGGTGGCACCCCACCACGGAGCGAAAATAATCGAATATGGGGACTGATGGTGGCGTCATCTAACGGAATCTGGACAAATTAGGCTGTTTTGACGTTTCATGAATGGTTTTGTTTGGTAAATAAATTGTAATGACGCAAGAGGTTGTCGACAAAAAAAGTGAGGAGAAATTAGCCAACGGTACCGATAAAAATGCGAAGCCGGAAGAAAAGGCAAGGGAAAGAAGAGACGCTACGCCGACGAAGGTGGGTGTAGACATTTTACATACCACCCCTAATATCGCCTGTCAATACTAGTATATTAACAAGATTTGTCATCCAAACCAAAGATCCAGATGGCAAGTGGACAAGGAAGCCATTGCCTTATCGAGAGTCCAAGAATGTTCATCGTGTGCCTCCTCTCCAGTGGAAGGAAAGTATCCGTTACCACCGTCCAAGACCTCCGCCAATTGGACCAGCAGTGAAACCTCCTAACCGAACAACACAGTCTCACCTTCCGGACTCTATCATGGCGAACATTTTATATGTGGACTTATCCAACTCTGGTAACACCAGTGAAAACGACACGTTCATTTTTAATAATATATCAACATCCTGTGCAAAACTGTGAGTACTTTACAGACAGTGAACTGGTCAGCTTATATACTAACTTGAAGCAAAACTCAACGTTTTCTACCCTAACTGTTAATACACGCAGCCTACAAAAAGCTTTGAAAGATTGGAACTGTGCGTAGATACACTAAACATTTAATTTGATTGCATAGGGTTAACTGAGACATGGCTTACCGACCACGATGACACTAATTGCTATAACATGAATGGTTATATTCTGGTTACATATCCCAGACAAGATGGGAGAGGAGGTGGGGTTGGCATTTACATATCCAACAAACACCGATACAAAATTAGACATGACTTAATGAAGAGATAGGACCTTAGTCATTATGAATCCATCTTCATTGAGATAAAAACAAACAACAATACCTTCATAATAGGTTCTATATATAAACCTCCAAATGCTAACATAGATAGCTTCAACGATGAACTACTTAGTATCTTAAACTCAATATCTCGGGAAAATAAAAACTGTATAATAATGGAGCCAAGTTAATGATTTCACCAACAATATGTATATGCAGCTGGATTCTATCCAACAATCAGTAAACCAACCAGAATTGCCAATCACTCGGCTACAATAATAGATAATATATTCACAAACATATTCACAAACAAAAAAATCCACTCCGGCATTTTATACACTGACATATCCGACCACCTCCCAATATTCAACATTTATGACATTTGTAACCTCCCACTTAAACCAGGATACAAAACACTGTACAGACGAAATAAAAGTGAAACAAACTCAAAATAAAATTAAACTGCACAAACTGGGATGAGGTCTATAACGAATCTAATCCAGATGGCTCATACAACACATTCATAAACACATTTAGTATATTAATTGATGAATATCTCCCGATTAAAAAAATAAAAATTAGAGACAATCCCAGCTCCAAGGGAATATTAATCTCAAGCAAACACAAACATATTTTATATAAACAATTTAAAAAGACCCCAACAGTTGACAATGAAACAACCTACAAAATATATAAAAAATAAACTGACACATATAATCAGGCTTTCAAAGAAAAATCAATATAAAAACAAATTTGTAAAGGTAATGCAAGGAATTCATGGCAGCTAATTAAAGAAGTCTTGAAATGTAAACCAAAAGTAACAAATCTGAGCATAAGTTTCACTTTGTTGGACGGCCCAGAAACTTCAAACCCAAAAGACATAGCAAACAAATTTAATGATTATTTTATACATGTGGCATCAAATCTTGTTAAAGACATATCCACTACAGGAGATGACCCAACTGAATTTGTTCAAACAAATACTAATAGTTTTTTCTGCCAACCCACAACCCCCGACAAAATTGTTTCACTATTACGCAACATTAAGTCTAACACATCTAGTGGTTTTGACAACGTTGAACCACATATTATGCGAGAAATAAGCCCCCAAATAGCTCCTCTACTATCGCATATATTCAACAACTCGTTTTCTACTGGAGTGGTACCACTTCAACTAAAATTAGCAAAAGTAATTCCAATACATGATCCGAATAACTTCTGCAACTATAGACCAATCTCAATTCTGCCATGTTTCTAAAAAATTCTGGAGCGTCTTATGTATAATCGACTTGAACGCTTTCTCAACCCGTCCCACATAATATCAGAAGTCCAATACGGTTTCAGGATAAAATATTCCATTTACATGGCTCTAATAAATCTCATAGATAAAATATCAAGTGGAACCAATAGCAACTCCTTCAATATAGGTTTATTTATTGATCTATCTAAAGCCTTCGACATTATAGACCACAATATACTATTCCAAAAACGTAACTGCTATGGTATCAGAGGGCACATACTTATTTGGTTCAGGAGTTACCTAGAGCAGAGGACACAATGTGTCACTTACAACAATGTAAATTCCAGACAGTGATGTGTGGTGTGCCACAAGGCTCTATACTAGGGCCACTATTATTTATACTTTACATCAACGACCATTGCAACACTTCAACTATTATGCAGATGATACCAGTATGTATCATTCACATCAAAATTTAACTTCACTCATAGACAAGGTTAATAATGAAAATAAAAAATAAAATAGTGGTTCCACACAAATAAACTTTCCCTAAATATACAAAAAAACGAAATATATTATTTTCACATCAGTAAATAAAAAGTACAACATTTCATCTCAAGCAGTACAGATTAACGGATCGGCCATTCCTCAGGTTAACCTCACCAAATTTCTTGGTGTGTATATAGATGAACACTTAAATTGGTCAATGCACTTGAACAAACTGGCAACTAAACTTGCACAAAATATTGGCATACTCTGCAAACTTAAACATTTCCTCCCCTCATACATCTTAAAAAGGATTTACTGTTCTTTAGTACTTCCACATCTACAATATTGTACTCTAATATGGGCTAATACATATTCTACAAAACTTAACAAGATCAGAATGTTGCAAAAAAAGCCTGTTAGGATCATTAACAACTCTGATTACCTCGCTCACTCTGAACCGCTATTTAAACAGAACAATTTACAAAAAATTTAAGATATCTACAAACTGCAGCTAGGGCTATTCATGTACAAGCATTTTCGTCAATCACTTCCAAACAGCATCTCAACACTATTTCAAAGGAATATTGAAATCCACAATGACAATACTAGGAACAGCAATGATTACTTTATGCATGAAGCACAGACAAACACGCGGAAATTTATAATTAAATACTCTGGGCCCTTGTTCTGGAATTCCATACTGGAACACATACAGAATTCTACATCAGAAATCCAATTTAAAAACAAGTTAAAACAACGCCTGCTCTCAACATACTGCAACATGTCCTAATTTCCCACTTAGACTTGATTCGGGTTTAACCTGTACTAATGATGCTTTTTTTGCAAATACTAATGAATCATCACTATATTGTTCAACTATCATTTTGCCTCATGTTGTTATATTGTGCTAGAATGATGGATTACAACCACTTGTCATTTTTTATATGCGTCACATTTACTATTATTAACATATTTTTTGCATATACTAACGAATATTCACTATATTGTTCAATTAACAAGTCATTAGATTGTACTAGATTGCTGGATTAAGATGCCAAGTTGTAATTTTTTATTTGCTTCATATATAGTATTATTAACATAATTGCCAACTTGAAGCATCATTCCATGACAAGATTACTATATGTAATCATGGGTGGTTCTCGTAATAAGCCCCTTGGGGTTTCCAGAGAATCTCCTGAGTTACTAAATCAAATTATTTATGACCATACCTGTAACAACATTGTAACTGAGTAACCAAATAAACTCACATTGATGATGAAATAAACTCACATTGATGATGATGATGATGATGATGATCATCATCATCATCATCATCTACGTGTAACCCGCCTTCCTGAGATATGTGTCAACCCTGTCTTTAAACATACTCACACTGCTAGCAGTTACACAATCCGTAGGCAGTTTGTTCCATTCATTTATTGTCCTCTGTGAGAATGAGTACTTCCTGATATCCAATCTACACTGATCTTTTAGTAGTTTTACCTCATGTTCTCTAGTTCTGCTATCCTTCTTGATTAAGAAAAACATATTTCTATAAATATTTTCGTACTCATTCAATATTTTAAAAACTTCTATCTGATCTCCTCTTAACCTCCGTGTCTCTAGAGTTGTTAAACCATATTCTGTTAGGCATTCTTCATAACTAAGGTCTCAGTTCTGGAATAATTTTAGTTGCTCTCCTCTGTATGCGTTCAAGCGTATCTATATCCTACTTATGATATTGTCTCCATGCTTGTATACAATATTCTAAATGAGGTCTAACTATTGCTAAATACAGAGGTATAATTAGCTTTTTTCCTTGTATGTTATGTTTCTTCTAATCAACCCAAGAATTTGATTACCCTTTGAAGCTGCAATACCACACTGCTCTGAAACTTTCATATCAGTGCTTATTGTAACTCATAAGTCCTTTTCTTTTACAGTAGTACCCAGAACAGTATCTCCCATTTTATAGTTTACATCCAAGTTCCCATGTCCTGTATGTAGGCATTTACATTTCCCAAAATTGAACAACATCTGCCATTTCTCAGAGCATTTCTCTAATCTGTCTAGATTGTTTTGTAAATGTTGTTTATCACCATCAGTGTTAACCTTTCTAAACACTTTTGTGTCATCCACAAATTTCAGTATGTTACTTGTTATATTGTCATCCAAGTCATTGATATATGTTAAGAATAATAAAGGTCCTAAATTCTAATATTGATCCTTGAGGTACCCCACTCAAAAGCGATTTCCAGTTTGAAACTTCTTCATCTACTACAACATGTTGTCTTCTGTCAGTCAGCCATTGTTCTGTCTAGTCAATTAAGCCGTCCCCGATACCATGGGCTTTTAATTTAAGTAGTAATCATTGATGTGGCATTTTATTGAAAGCTTTCTGAAAATATAAGTAGATAATATCCACTGGCGATCCCTCGATTACTGGTTGTTTGACGATGTGTGCTGGTTCAGGTCAGTGATAGTTCGGCATACTAAGAAAATTGCTAGCGGTTCGGCATAATAAACAACTTGATTGTGAAGCTTGTAAATTGTTTGATTTTTCCTATTTAATTATGAGCATGGAATGACTATAATCAGACCTGGGGTCAATAAATTTTTTTCAGTTCAAATTCACACATATTGGAAAGTCACTGCCTCGTTGCGCAGTTAATATAGATATAAAAATAACTATTCAGAAAATCCAGGATGTTTATGTAGACATGTAGCCTAGCCTTGGGGGCAGAAGTTCAGTTGTGAGTAATGGGTATTTCGTTTGAATGCAAGCTAAGGGCGTGGGTCGAAACAGGATGCCCTTCCCCATGTCCAGAAGTTTATTAATGAGTTGTCAACCAGTTTCCTCAAGGCTTGACCTAGTCTGACCCATAGGCGGGCAGGGGAAAGTTTGGCAAGATGTCGGTCAGCTACCCACACCGTACACATATAATAATTATGCAAAAATGCATTGGATGATTTTGGTACAATCAGGAGATGTTCACGACTTCACGCATGCATACGTTGGTATTGGAAACTTATGAGAAAGCCATCAACTTGCTTTAAAAAGTTACAGATTGGCGCACTCAGTGAGCGCGGCAGACAATTTCACAGAAACACGACTTGTACGTTCCATGAGGGAAGCTATGAAAGTGCTCCCAACATTCTGACTCTTAAAAATTTCCGCATAGACTAGTCAAGCCGACTTGCACTACCGTTACACTTGATTTCTAAATTATGAACTCCTTTTAAAGTTCAACCAAAGATGTTATTGATGGTATGTTCGGTGTACTGGTGTGCCGGGATGGTGATTTTATGTGATTGTAAAATGTACGTGAAGTGACTTGCTGTTGAATAAATCTCTAATCGAGACGATACCTGGACAACTGGTGTTATAAGTTTATAACTAATTTCATTATAGATGTGAATGAAACTGACAATCAGTGAGCACAACCTCCCCAGTCTCACTTACTCAGTGAGCAGTGAACACAACCTCCCCAGTCAAACATACTCAATTAGCAGTGAGCACAACCTCCCCAGTCTCACATACTCAATGAGCAGTGAACACAACCTCCCCAGTCTCACATACTCAGTGGGCAGTGAACACAACCTTTCCAGTCTCATATACTCAGTGAGCAGTGAGCACAACCTTCCGAGTCTCACATACTCAATGAGCAGTGAGCACAACCTCCCCAGTCTCACATACTCAGTGAGCAGTGAGCACAACCTCCCCAGTCTCACATACTCAATGAGCAGTGAGCACAACCTCCCCAGTCTCACATACTCAATGAGCAGTGAGCACAACCTCCCCAGTCTCACATACTCAATGAGCAGTGAACACAACCTCCCCAGTCTCACATACTCAGTGGGCAGTGAACACAACCTTTCCAGTCTCATATACTCAATGAGCAGTGAGCACAACCTCCCCAGTCTCACATACTCAGTGAGCAGTGAGCACAACCTCCTCAGTCACACATACTCAATGAGCAGTGAGCACAACCTCCCCAGTCTCACATACTCAATGAGCAGTGAGCACAACCTCCCCAGTCTCACTTACTCAATGAGCAGTGAGCACAACCTCCCCAGTCTCACATACTCAATGAGCAGTGAGCACAACCTCCCCAGTCTCACATACTCAATGAGCAGTGAGCACAACCTCAAGCATCTGTCAGTGAATATTACAGCATTAATTTTGGAAGTAAATCTTACGAGTAACTTAATTATAACACATTTTGTTGTCTCTACATGTAAACATATATTGAGAAATGTACTATTTTTATTTTCGTTCAATTCATTAAATTTATTTCACTTTGCAGGATTCAAATTCTATTCAATCTGTTTATGTTTTGATTCAATTGAAATTCAAGCTAATTTGTTGACAATTCAAATTCATTTCTGAATCGACCCCAGGTCTGACTATGATTAATACATGCAATTATAAATCTCACTATTTCCACACCCAAAAATTGTGACATCTCATTGACACTATTTTGTGGTCTGATCACTTGGAATTTCTGTGACTTTTTTCTTCTTTATATTAGGCAGCCACCATCCATTAAGCAGAATCTGCCTGGAGATTTTGCTGCTCTCTAGAGTGAGTCCATCACAGGTTTTTTCCATTTCCCTTTTACTTCCCTTGGCATAGGCACCAGGTAGAAGGGACCGACAGCTTTTACCGTCTCTTCCGAAAGACACAAGCAAAGTGGGGTGAACGAAATTGCCCAAGCTTCGAAACAGCGGAGGTGGAATCGAACCACCATCCTCTCGATCGACAGATCTAACCATTAGACCACCGTTCCCCACTAACTGCGCATCATGTTTCAGGTCGTTGTACGTCGGTTGCCTCCATCCCTGACTATTGAGACGTTTCTGGAGCAAATATCACCAGTACCCGAGTATGATTACTTTCACTTTGTCAAGCCAGACATGAGGTACGGTGGTTGACTTTTTATGGTTTTTTTTAGATTTTCGCTCGTCTTGTTTCATATTCATTTTGCAAAAAAAATGACCTATCTAACATCAACTACAAAACACTAACTGGTTTATACAAATATGTTGTTTAGTTTTAGTGAAGTCATCAGACAATCTATCAAATTATTTTTGACCAAATCTGGTGAAAATTGGACAAGGAAAGAACAAACATGGTCTGACTGTGTATACTATGGCATTAGGCTGTTCACACTTTTGAAAGTTACCCAATCCTCAAATCAAAGTCAATTCTTTTGATAATTTGAACAGAAGTTCATATTCTTTTGCTAAACCGACTGTGCATATTACTGCGCGAAACAAAGGTCGTGGCTTTAGGGCTGTGCACCTAAAGGAAATAATAGGAACTAACCATGTGCAACAAAAATCAAGAATATCACGACACTAATTTACTCAGAATGTGTTCTAAAAGTGGGAGATTCTGGTTATTTCTCCGGTTGACTGAAGGTTGACATGTTAACCAGTGAGACTGACAAGCACATGTGCAGTTCCATGAAAATCAGGTAACCTAGACTACACAAACCAACACAGCCTTAAACCTGGTAACCTAGACTATGGCAACGTATTAAGGGAGGCCGGCATACACAAACCAACGCAGCCTTAAACAGACATGCTATTTTCTCAGAAAGAGGGACAGTTTAGTGAACAAAGGCCAACATATGTTACATATGTTGAGTTTTTATGCAAACAGGCGTATAGTATTGGTAAACATAGGAATAGGTGTATACCAATATATTTTTATTGGGCGAGCGAATTTTGCTAGACTTTGACAATCATGATGTAGGGTTATCTAACAGTATGGCACGGTCCTTGAAATTAAGATGATGTGTGTTCAACAAGGTTTTCCTAGTAAACCACTGGTGATATATTCTTAATTGTAGTTGCAAATGGTTATGTTCTAGTAACTCTTATAGGTGCGTAAGCCAAAAACCATGACTTTTGTTTCCCTTTAAACTATTCACACATAATTTGAACATCAGTAGACCTGATTCACATTCAGTCTGAAAACTCTTATAGATAACCTTTGGCACACCATAAAATTTGACGCATCAAGAGATGTTGACACATCTGTCATTCTAGACATGCAATTGTGTGGATCAATATAGGCACAAACTACTTAATCACACTGCTAATGTTAACCATTACGAATCAACATGTACGTAGAACACCTGCTCAAACACATTACCACAAAGTGTAGTGATAATTATTAATGTCAAGAACTTACCTTAAATGCTTGCAGTGTTTAAATTCTTCTGACATATTTGATTGTTACAGCCTTGGAGGGAACTCATTCTCTCGAGCTTACATCAACTTTGCCCACGTCGATGACATCATCAACTTCCGTGAACGATTTGATGGTTACGTTTTTGTTGATGCCAAAGGTACATCATATACAGTGTCTATAAATGATAATGCTCTAGTCTCAAGTGGTTATACTCCAAACAGCCCAAACTTGCACTAACGCAGGAGTGGTGGTGGACTGGGCGCATGCGCTGTGGGTGGTACATTCGACTAAAAGACTAGTATCTTTAATGTTGCTGAAATGGTTTTATCTGATAGTTTTATTTATTTTATGTATAGGATGTTAAACATTTTTTTTAATAGGTTGATTATGTGTATGGATACTGTCGCTGCCTTGCCACATGCATACATAGACAGTCTCCATAAAAGGAGTTTAGATGAGGAGGTGTGGTGAAAGGGAGTTCAATAATAGCTTCTTGAAATGATTTTGGGTTTTTTATTTTTTATGTTGATAATTTTTGGTTGAATCATATTCCATATGCGAATGGCTCAGGGAATAAAATGAAAAGACCATTGCATTTATATGACACCTGGGGGCTATGTATTGTCCACGGGTTCGAGAGCGGGTTAGTAGGCCTGGAGGGGGGGGTGATTTCAGTAATGTTATTTAGAATTTTGTAGAAGGTTTTGGCTTGTTTAATGATACGTCTTCGTTCGAGGGTTCGCCATCCAAAGGCAGTAATTAGATCTGCTGGATTTGTGTTCCATCTGTAATAATTTTTAACAAATCT
The DNA here is from genome assembly GCA_033239005.1 of Lamellibrachia satsuma. NCBI lineage: Eukaryota > Metazoa > Annelida > Polychaeta > Sabellida > Siboglinidae > Lamellibrachia > Lamellibrachia satsuma. The sequence continues at coordinate 5,607,233 of BSQZ01000003.1, forward strand.
GGCAGCAGAGTGTTGCACTCTTTCAAGGCTTTTAACTTGTGAAAAGGTGTGAGGATTCCATATGGGTGAAGAGTACTCGAGTTTTGGCCAGATTAGCATGTTGTAGCTGTTTGTTTAACTTCGGGTTTACATGGGCCAAGAGTTCGTTTAATCATGCCTAAAAATTTTGAAGATTTTGAAGTTATGTCAGTGACGTGATTTGTCCAGGTTAATTTGGAATCTAATTTTATGATGTGACATCTGTGTTGTCCGACAAGGCACCGTTAACTGAGACGCTCTGTTGGATAGAAAAGATTTGATCCAATTTTGAGTGTTTCCAGTGATTTCGTAGGAGGTCAATTTTGATAGAAGACGTAGGTGAGGCACTTTGTCGAAAGCTTTGGCAAAGTCAAGCAGGATTGCGTCAATTTGGGTCTTGTTGTCCATAGCAGTCATCCAGTCGTGGACTATCTCAATGAGTTGAGATTCACAAGACAGTCCTGACTGTAATCCGTGTTGGAAGTGGAGATTGATGTTATGCTTGTGCAGGTGTTTCCACATATTGCTTTAGTGATATGGGTCTGTAGTTAGTTGGGTCAGATTTATGGCTCTTTTTGTGTATAGGAGTTACTAATGCTTGTAGCCAGTCATTAGGAAGTTTACCTGTGTTGTATGATTGTTGGAAAATTTGGGTGATGATGGGAGCTATCTGCTTTGCAGTTTCTTTAAGGACTTTGGCTGGGAGTTCATCTGGGCCTGTAGCTTTGTTCTGGTTTAGATTTTCCAGCTGCTTTATTACGCCATCTATGCCAATTTCGAGAAGGGGGATGTTGGGGTAAGTAGAGGGGGCTATTTGGGGGATGGGGTGCTTTTCTTGGGTAAATACAGAGCTAAATTGGTTGTTTAGGACATATGCTTTATCACAATCATTTATTATTGGCTGGTCGTTTACTCAAATTGATAAACCAGATTTAGTGAGTTGACCCCAAAATATCCAGGAATATATCCAGTGTCTAATTCATTTGCTTATAATGAAAACACACCACACACTGTCAAGTTTTTAAAAATAATTATATTTTGTCTCCTGTAAAAATATGCCATTGTTCACATTGGATTGTGCCACCATTGTTGCTAGTTTCCATTATCCTACACTAGATGGTGCCACCATTGGTGTAAGCTTCCTGATTAGGCACAATATTTATTGTAACTTAATAAAACGTTTTTATATCCGGGGTAAAGATGTGGAGTTGATTCCTTGTGTGAAATATTAGCTAATATTAATCCCGCAGAACTGATGAAATGTTTCCAGTTTTTGTTTTGTTGGTGTGATAACTTAGCAGTTAAAACATCGGGCTTTCAATCAAGAGAACCTGGGTTTGAATCCTCTTGCTGCCATTTTAAGCTTTGGCAATTTTGTTCACCCTACTTTGCCACAGTTCACTCAGCTGTATAAATGAGCACCTGGCTACAGACAGAGATGGATATTTGATCGAATAGTCTTCACACAGTAATTGCAGTGTGGCTGAATGCTTCCCAGAGAAGTCGAAATGGCATTGGAATGAACAGGTCTGCCAGGTGGTTAAGTGTGAAGCATTTTGAACAGTCCCAAAGACTGGATACCGTGCTATATAAGGACATACCTTTACTTTTTTCCAGGCAACGAGTATACAGCAGTCGTTGAGTTTTCACCGTTCCAAAAAGTGCCAAAGAATAAAGTGAAAAAACCAGACACGAAGAACGGAACTATAGAGCAAGGTGTGTGTTTCAACATGCAAGATGTTCTCCAGTTCACTAAGATAATGAGCTTATCAGGAAAATCCATCATTGAACAGAATCTGTGTGTAAGTTTAAGGAGCGTTTTCAAAATGTGTTTCACTAACGTGCTCTTTTAATCCATCATAAGTTAATGATCAAAATACCCATCGCAAAATCCACAGTGTGCACAATTGGGCAACCACATTTGACTTATTTGCTCGCTGGATGAAGAGAAAAAATTTTATTTTGTGAAAGAAAACGCAATGTTATAGAGGACACTATTTCTGTGACACACCATTGACATAACGATAAGTTTTCAAAAACAAAGCTTCCTGGGAACACCCTCAACCGAAGTTGTGTCGTAGAGTATAGAGGTTAGCGGTGTACATTTTAGTTAGATGCAGCTTCAAATTTGCTAAAAAACTAATAGCAAACGTTTCGTGAACAATCTTGCACTTTGCGTTGTCATAAAACAGCGCACACAATGACTTGTCAGTGTCAGTTCTATAAAATAGACGCTGTAAACTGAAGCCATGATTTGCAAACTATTCATCACTCACATTTAGAAAATTTATTCGCAGTTATACGCAGCTATGTAAATTTGACTGATTATCATGGATATGTTTTGTTATATGAGCGACATAACCTCATCATTAATAAGTAGCATTTTTAAGAGCATTCTTATGATTTATTCTTAGTGAAATGCAGTTTTCTGTTTTGATCATAACTGAGGAGCAAATCGACGTTAAAGATCGAAATCGCGCTAATGAACTCATAAGAATCTTAGTGATACGGTGCCCTTGTCCATCCCCGGTATGATACACCCTTTAATTGCATAACGCACCAGTGACCCCCGGGCAAGGTGCATCATTGTCCATATGTGCGTCAGGCATAGGTTCCATGGTGTACCGCTGTGTCAAAACAGTGACGTTCCATTGCATGTTTTTGATGCACCTGGAGAAATATTTTGATGGACTGTCGCATGCTTCTGACACAACATTTTCGAAAAATCTTAAAAATGTCTTAAATGTGACCAGCCCAAAGTCATACACCAAGTTATATGGACCTTCTTCTATTTAAATGTTCTGTTTGTCTTTTAATTGGTGTGTAATTGTAATGTAATTATAATGTAATGTAATTATAATGTAATCGTAATGTAATCGTAATGTAATCGTAATGTAACCGTAATGTAATCGTAATATAACCGTAATGTAACCGTAATGTAATTTAATTGTAACGTAATTGTAACGTAATTGTAACGTGAGTGTAACGTAATGTTAACGTAATGGTAACGTAATAGTAACATAATTGTAACGTAATTGTAACGTAATTGTAGTATAATTGTAGTGTATTTGTAATGTCATTGTGATGTCATTGTGATGTCATTGTAATGTCATTGTAATGTCATTGACCCCAAGTTTCCATCTAGTGTGGATTGTGGATGTGGACCAATTTCTAAGCATGGACTGTGTTCTGTGTTCTAGACATGGACTGTGTTCTAGATGTGGACTGTGTTCTAGATGGGGATTGTTTTCTAGGCTTGGATTGCATTCTAGGCGTGTACTGTGTTCTAGGTGTGGACTGTGTTCTAGACGTGGACTGTGTACTAGGCGTTTACTGCATTCTGGACGTGGACTGCATTCTAGACATATACTGCGTTCTAGCTGTGGACTGTGTACTAAGCGTGTACTGCACACTAGATGTGGCCTGCATTCTAGATATGGACTGTCTTCTAAACATGGTCTGTGTTCTAGATGCAGACTACCTGAAGTTCTTGGAGCAGCTAGGGAATGTGGAAGCAGAGTCAGTTCCTCCTCCGGAGGCCTATCTGGAGGAGATTGAGGCTCGGGCTCGCGAATTGAAAGGTGTGTATCCCTGCTCTGAAATAGCAGCAGCAGAGGTTCAAAACCCCCAGGTCAGGGCCCATCCTTGTGTGCGTGATGCTCGCATGCGTGGCTGTAAAATGTTGTTCTTCTAAACCCAGAACAGGGACAGGATAATGGGCAATAATGCATTTTGTGTCATTCCTTAAGCAATAACACAATCACTCCTCCCAAACTACCGTCTGTATAAGATACAACCTGTATTAAGAGACCACCTGTCATTAATGACCACAGTCAACTCCTCCCAAAGTACCGTCTGTATAAGATACAACCTGTATTAAGAGACCACCTGTCATTATTGACCACAGTCAACTCCTCCCAAAGTACCGTCTGTATAAGATACAACCTGTATTAAGGGACCACCTGTCATTAATGACCACAGTCAACTCCACCCATAGTACCGTCTGTATAAGATACAATCCATCATTAAATGTATAGCATTGGTTGTTAATTTAATATGTATGAATACCTTTTTTTTCTGTGTAGAACACATGCCATATTCAGCCTATTAAACATACATACATGTGTTAAACAGTTGGCACCACTTTTCAGTTGTTCTACACTAGTCACCAAATGACACCACTAGTGTTGAACAGTTACCTTATTGCATGAATAAACAAATTTATATGTACACTCTTTGACAAAAGGCCAAATATGGTACTAATAAATTCAGTATCACAATGTCCCAACAACAGTGGCTATGTCCCAACTTCAGTGACAATGTCCCAACCTCAGTGGCAATGTCCCAACCTCAGTGGTGATGTCCCAACCTCAGTGGCAATGTCCCAACCTCAGTGGCTATGTCCCAACCTCAGTGGCTATGTCCCAACTTCAGTGGCTATGTCCCAACCTCAGTGGCAATGTCCTAACCTCAGTGGCTATGTCTCAACCTCAGTGGCAATGTCCCAATCTCGGTGGCTATGTCCCAACCCCAGTGGCAATGTCTCAACCTCAGTGGCAATGTCCCAACCTCAGTGGCAATGTCCTAACCTCAGTGGCTATGTCCCAACCTCAGTGGCTATGTCCTAACCTCAGTGGCAATGTCCCAACCCCAGTGGCAATGTCACAACCTCAGTGGCTATGTCCCAACTTCAGTGGCAATGTCCCAATCTCGGTGGCTATGTCCCAACCTCAGTGGCAATGTCCCAACCTCAGTGCTATGTCCTAACCTCAGTGGCAATGTCCCAACCCCAGTGGCAATGTCCCAACCCCAGTGGCAATGTCCCAACCTCAGTGGCAATGTCCTAACCTCAGTGGCAATGTCCACACATCCATTCAGTTAGCCAACAGAAAGCTACAACCAGCCTGTGTGACTTTGGCTACAGGGGGCAATGGGGTGACCAAGACTACAACGACTCCACTGCTGGACTATATCAAGAGGAAGAGGGAGGAGAGACGCCTCGCCATCCAGGTAGGCAACAGTAGGGATCATGTCCCGGTAGGGAGAACTACCCTCGTGGAAGTGCCGTCAATTCAGTGGTACCATATTTGACCTATTAAGCGTACGTACCCTAATTATCATACACCCCCTTTTTTAATCAGCAAGATCCACAATTATTGTAACTTGATTAGTGTGGAACAACTGAAAATTGTCGCCATCTGGTGTTAAACAGTTGGCACCACATTTCAGTTGTTCTACACTAGTCACCAAATGACACCACTGGTGTTAAACAGTTACCTAATTGTCTACAGAAACAATGTTGGCATACGCTTATAAGAACAGATTCCTTTACATTTGTCATGGCTCAATTTTTTTTCAAGTGTACTGTACACTTATTAGGTCAAATACTGTACACTTATTAGGTCAAATACTGTACACTTATTAGGTCAAATGTGGTAAGTTGAACATTAGGGCAGAGCACAGTAGCCCGGTGGGAGAGCTCTTCCTTCCCCCAGAGTTCTACTGCATAATGTTTATGTTTCTTCTACCCCATAGAGCTCTACTGATGTTTGTGTTTGCTCTGCCTTCCTGCATAGCTCCACTGATGTTTGTGTTTGCTCTACCTTCCTCTAGAGATCCACTGATGTTTGTGTTTGCTCTACCTTCCTCCAGAGATCCAATGATGTTTGTGTTTGCTCTACCTTCAACCAGAGCTTCACTGATCTTTGTGTTTGCTCTACCTTCCTGCACAGCTCCTCTGATGTTTGTGTTTGCTCTACCTTCCTCCAGATCTCCATTTATGTTTGTGTTTGCTCTACCTTCATCCAGAGCTTCACTGATGTTTGTGTTTGCTCTACCTTCCTACACAGCTCCACTGGTGTTTGTGTTTGCTCTACCTTCCTTCATAGCTCCACTGATGTTTGTGTTTGCTCTACCTTCATACAGAGCTTCACTGATGTTTGTGTTTGCTCTACCTTCCTACACAGCTCCACTGATGTTTGTGTTTGCTCTACCTTCCTGCACAGCTCCTCTGATGTTTGTGTTTGCTCTACCTTCCTTCATAGCTCCACTGATGTTTGTGTTTGCTCTACCTTCCTACACAGCTCCACTGATGTTTGTGTTTGCTCTACCTTCCTGCACAGCTCCTCTGATGTTTGTGTTTGCTCTACCTTCCTGCACAGCTCCACTGATGTTTGTGTTTGCGCTACCTTCCTGCACAGCTCCTCTGATGTTTGTGTTTGCTCTACCTTCCTACACAGCTCCACTGATGTTTGTGTTTGCTCTACCTTCCTACACAGCTCCACTGATGTTTGTGTTTGCTCTACCTTCCTGCACAGCTCCTCTGATGTTTGTGTTTGCTCTACCTTCCTGCACAGCTCCTCTGATGTTTGTGTTTGCTCTACCTTCCTCCAGAGCTTCACTGATGTTTGTGCTTGCTCTACCTTCCTACACAGCTCCACTGATGTTTGTGTTGCTCTACCTTCCTACACAGCTCCACTGATGTTTGTGTTTGCTCTACCTTCCTGCACAGCTCCTCTGATGTTTGTGTTTGCTCTACCTTCCTTCATAGCTCCACTGATGTTTGTGTTTGCTCTACCTTCCTGCACAGCTCCTCTGATGTTTGTGTTTGCTCTACCTTCCTTCATAGCTCCACTGATGTTTGTGTTTGCTCTACCTTCCTCCAAAGCACCGCTGATGTTGAGTTTGCTTTACCTTCCTCCATAGCTCCACTGATGTTTGTGTTTGATCTACCTTCCTCCATAGCTCCACTGGTGTTTGTGTTTGATCTACCTTCCTCCACAGCTCCACTGGTGTTTGTGTTTGCTTTACTTTCCTCGAGAGCTCAAATGATGTTTGTGTTTTCTCTGCCTTGCTCCAGAGAGCCAGGGACGAACGTAAGCGGCGAGACACAGAACGTCGGAGGGTTCGAGAGGATGATAGACGTAGGAAGAAGGACCGGGATGATGGCAAGACAAGGGAGCGGGACAGGGATGATGTGGGAGTCAAACCAGTCTCTTCCACACCAATTAAGGTTGGTGGGAAATTTGAGTAAAGCTAGAAGTCTGGCTTGTACAAAAGGGGACCTTTTTTCTGTTGTTTTATGTAATTTGCAGCTTTATTATTAAAGGTCATTCCTCAGTTCAATTAAAGGTCCTTCATCAGTTCGATTAAAGGTCCTTTCTCAGTTCAATTAAAGGTCCTTTCTCAGTTCAATTAAAAGTCCTTCCTCAGTTCCATTTAATGTCCTTCCTCAGTTCATTTAAATATGTTCTTCCTCTGTTCAATTAAAGGTTCTTCCTCTGTTCCATTAAAGGTCCTTCCTCAGTTCAATCAAAGATCCTTCTTTATTTAAATTAAAGGTCCTTCCTGAGTTCCATTAAAGGTCCTTCCTCAGTTCAATCAAAGTTCCTTCATCAGTTCAATTAAAGGTCCTTCCTCAGTTCATTTAAATGTCCTTCCTCAGTTCAATTAAAGTTCAATCAAAGATCCTTCCTTAGTTCAATTAAAGGTCCTTCCTCAGTTCAGTTTGTTCGCTCATCTCATTTTATAACCATTTTGCCAAAAAACCTACCTAGTATCCACTATGGCATGCTAGCATGTTCCTGCAGATTTTATTTTTATTTTTTACTTTATTATTTTTTGGATTTATTAGATTCATTGCAGACTATTAAATTATTTTTGACCAGATCTGGCCAAAATTCAGCAAAAAATGGCAAAAACGGTCCGACTCCACATAAGGCTTTCACAAATTACCAGATCTAATGATCAGAGTCAATTGTTTCGATGTTTTAACCAAAGAATGCACTAAATGAATTGATGAAGGAGTTTTAAATGTGTAAATTCCTCTGTCCAGCTGTTGAGAAACCCAGAACGACAGAAAGCAAGAGAGAAAGAAAAGGAAGATATAGAAAGGAGCAAAGAAACTACCCCCAGCAGAGACCATGTTGCTAAGGAAACAGAGAAGTCATCAGTGACAATGTCAAGGGATCAGCGAGTGAAGTCATCACGTGACCGAGACAAGGAAAGGACAAGGTAACAATCACCAGGGAATGTTCTTCTATGGATGTTTTACCAGTCGTTGCAACATCCGAAATTTTAGATGTCCAAATTGCTGATTAATGCATTATGATTTGTTAAATTGCAACATTACTGCTTTTGGGTGGGAAATACTGTTTTTTCCCACGTTTTTAAATTTCCCACTTTTTGTGATAAAAAATTATTGTGGTAAAATTTATCGGTGTTTCCATAATGGCCTTTCTGGGCATGTTATTTCTGGGCATGTTATTTCTCTGGTCTCATTTTCACCATGAACAAGAACAACAAATCAACACGGCGCCGTCAAAATAAAATATATATTTCCAGATACAATGAACTCTGCTTAACAGAATCACTTGAACAGTTTGCTTCTATGGCTGATATTGATATTGCGATTCTGAGTGTATATATAGATATATATATATATATATATATATATATATATATATATATATATATATATGATATATGTATATTATTATATATATATATATATATATATATATATATATATATATATATATATATTTTATATTATATATATATATATATATATATATATATGTATGATATATATATATATAATTTTATATTATTATATATATTTATATATATTATATATTATTATATATATATATATATATATATATATATATATATATATATATATATATATATATTACATATGTAATTGTTACTGATAACGCACTATCTATAGTGATATACGTTCTCCTGCACGGTGCAATGTTCAGTGCAAAAAACCAAGTATTGCGCTTTTGTACACTGAACAATTAGTTCATATGGGACGCACTGTTTAATGCGGAAATTACCAGTTTATTGCATTAAATGCGTTGAAATGTTAGTTATGAAGCCACACAATAAACATGCTATCGAATGATACTGGGTTTTATGCACTCGTTGCTTTAGAATGTTGTGTTGGACTCACAAGTTCACTCAATACAACGATCTGAAGCAACTCGTGCATAAAGCCCAGTATCGTCCAATAAGTGTATAATACTGCTGAATCTAAACGCTAGTCTACAAAATAAAAATATTTTTATGATCAACCCTGTTACCCAGGGAGTGGGACCGAGGCGGCAGCTACCGGGGGAAAAGTGTCCGTGAGAAGGAGCCCTTTCGAAGGGAAGGTTCGACAAGTGGGAGAACAGACGGGAAAGATTCATGGAAGGACATAAAGGTTTGTTGACCCAGGCAATATCTCTATTGTTGATGTTTGTTCCGTAATTCATTTTATTTTATTTTATTTTATTATTTTATTTATTTTACTCATCTCGTTTTAATTGAACTACCGTATTCAACCTAATAAACACACAGTACGCTTAAAAAATATTGGGCCATGAAAAAATGTAAAGGAATCTGTTCTTATAAGCGTACACCAATATTTGTTTCTTGTGATAATAAGGTAACTGTTTAACACTAGTGGTGTCATTTGACGACTAGTGTAGAACAACTGAAAAGTGGTGCCAAATGTTTAACACCAGATGGCGACAGTTTTCAGTTGCTAGTATCAAATTGCAATAATTATGGATCCTGCTGATTAAAAAAGGGGGTGTATGCTAAATTAGGGCATTGGCCAAACTATTGGCAAGTCGCTCTGGTTTTATGTAATGCTATAGCATGATGCTATTCACATTTTTATACATTACCCGATCTAAAGATCAAAGTAAGGTTTTTCAAAGATTTTTACAAAAGTATGCACTTTTTATTTAACCCATTAAACCCTACAACGGCTGTGGCCGGCCGCTCTGTGCAGTCCTGGAACAGCTGACGCCAGCCGCATACAGGACCCTCTATTAAAAAAATCCTTGCAAATAACTACTGAACTAAACGCTACCAAGTTTTGCCACACACTAGCGGATACATTTTGCGACAACAACAGCTCGTTACGTGCATGTGTTGCCCTTTCAGAAATCTTGATTTTCATCAGTTTTGTTCACGCTATCTCGAAAAATTTTATTTCTATATTTGTCATGATAAATAACCGTCAGAATTTGATAATGTTTTCAGTGGTGCAAAGCTAACACATATAGCTACATTTTCTTTGCTGAGTTGCATAGGGTTATAGCATGGGATCATTGTCAAATGTCAGTTGCAACTTTCAAAGTTTTAACAAATGTACTATTTTGTCTTTGCAAATTGTAATCAAATGTCAACATTTTATTAATATATCCTATTTCTATGTATACATGCATGTGGAGAAATTAATACTCTTCAAAATAAACACAACTTGTAATTGTCAATATTGAATAGTTTTTTCTACAGATTTTTTAACACAAGGAAGTAAAATCACTCAAAATTTGCCAGAAATCCTGGGAACATGGTGGCATGTTTTAATAAAATCCTGGGGCCTAATGGGTTAACCGACTGTGCATATTACTCAAACTATTCACAAATGTGAATGTCATGAACCTGATTCACAATGGACTAAATCAACTGAGAAGGGATTTTTCAATTGAATTTGTGTGCTCAGCAACAACAAAGTACATCTATCTTCCATAAGTGAGAAATATTACTTTTGTATAACCCTTCAATGTCTTGAAACCTGTTTGATCTCATCTTGTCAGATAGAAGTGTTTTGAGATATTCAATGAAATAATTGTTGTCTGAACCCTGAGAATGGCCTAATTATTGTGGTCTGATCTGTGATATAGGATGAATTGTGGTATTACCCTGATATAGGACTAATTATGGTCTTACCCCGATACAGGACTAATTGCGGTGTGATTTGTGATATATAATTAATTGCGGTCTGACCCCTGATACAGGACTAACTGTGGTCTTACCCCTGATACAGGACTAACTGTGGTCTGACCTCTGATATATAATTAATTGCGGTCTGACCCCTGATACAGGACTAACTGGTCTTACCCCTGATATATATATAATTAATTGCGGTCTGACCCCTGATACAGGACTAATTGTGATCTCGCCCCTGATATATAACTAATTGTGGTCTTACCCCTACTGTGTGTTCAAACAGGCTGCACCCAGTTCTTCGCAGAAGGAAGGAGGGAAGGACGCAGGGAAATACAGGCAAAAGGAGCACACCAATTCGGGAAGAGACAGATTCCCTGACAAGGAGAGGAGCCACAGCGGGACATTTAGGGATAAAAACAGGGAGAGGGACATCGACCGAACCAGGGATGTTGACAGGGAGAGAAACAGGGAAAAGAACCGAAACCGGGATCGCGATACGGAGAAAGACAGGGCCAGGGAGAAAGACAAGGGTGGAAACAGGGATGTGGGAAATCGGGACCGCGGTCCAGGAGGAAGTGGCTGGCGATTCTCCCCGAAGGATGCATCGGAACGAGAGAAGGGAAAAGTCGATAAAAAGAACGACAGCAGAACTGGCGACCAGACCTCAGGAAGTGGTGGAGATAAGGGAAGTGTCCCCAAGGGAGACGTTCCCAGTGCCGCAGGGAAGTCTTCTGGGGATGAGGGGAAGAAACAGGCTCACAACGCAGAGAACATGGACATGGGAGCCGACGCTGATGGAAAGGGGAAACAGAGGGTGCGTTATAAGGTAAGTGACTATCATTGCCTTGGGACATGTTGAAGGACAATGTTACACTCCTCTTTGTCCCTGAAGTCCTGGTTGAGGTGGTCGTCGATACTTCTTCCATCGCTGGTGCCGTTTCACTGCTGTCTCCGCCACCCATCTCCGCTACCTCTATCCCTCGCTCTCAATCTCCACTTCCCTCTCACTCCATCTTCACGCAGTCCTCCCATCTCAGTCTCGGTCTTCCTCTTCTCCCTCTACCCTCCACTCCAAGCGCATCCGCTCTCCTCGTCAACCGTTCCCCTTCCACTCTTCAGCAGCAGATGGATCCAAAGCCCGGTCCATTGACCCACAGTCAGACGCTGTACACACAGCCTCCTCCCGCAGCCTCCTCCCTCAGATCCTCCAGTCTCCGCTCTCCCATTCTCCCATATATACCCAGAGTCAAAAGAAACTTACCACTACTACTACAAAAGAAACTTACCACTACTACTACAACGTTGGAAAACAGTGTGGAGTTAAATAATAAAAACAGTTGTATTGATATGGAAAGATCAACATTTTATTTACATAAATCTGACATTAGATCAGTAGTAAGAGCAGCGAATATTGCGCATGACAGCCAGAAGTCTCGCAACTTTTTGCACAATTTATGACGTGTGACCACAGTTTGGGCATGACATGTGTGACCACGGTTTGGTCATGACATGTGTGACCACGGTTTGGTCATGACATGTGTGACCACAGTTTGGTCATGACATGTGTGACCACGGTTTGGTCATGACATGTGTGACCACAGTTTGGTCATGACATGTGTGACCACAGTTTGGTCATGACATGTGTGACCACAGTTTGCTGTGATGCAGGCAACGCATTTGCATCGCCTTTGCACCAGGCACCGTAAGGTGTGCTGGGGGATTCCTTCCCATTTGTCTAGCAGCGCCTTGGCCAGGGTTGCATTCAATTATAATTGTAATGCGTAATTGTGTAATTAATTACAATTACAGTGTAATTGTTATTGAAATTTCTGACATCAGCGTAATTGTAATTGATATTTTGTATACCTGTTAGTGCCCTGCGCGGGCCGGGCTTTGGGTCCCGTGGGCTGTGGGCCGGGCTGGGCCTCTACATAATTTTGCGGGCCGGGCCGGGCCTGGGCCTACATACTGTGGGCCCAGGCCGGGCCTGGGCTGAAAACAATTTAAACACGTCGGGCTTGGGCCGGGCCTCGGCCTAGTGTGAGCGGGCTGGGCCGGGCCTGGGCTGGGCCTGGACATAATAAAAATATTCATACAAAACACCGATTATTACTTTACTTTTTAATAAAAAACTTATTATATTGTAATTCCGGTTAATGTATGCTTAAAATTATTTCTTTAGTATTATATAGTTGCAAATTGAGACCTTGCATAGAATCTAATGGCCACAGAAGTTCACTTGGCTGGAAGTAGCCAGCCCCAAATGTTTACTTCAGAAATATTTGCAGAGGCAATCAAGCCATGATTAACCATCAACTTATCACCCTTTGACCCTACCAGTGGACATTCTATTGTCTAGGTCTTCCCTCCAAACATTGACCACCTGAATGACCTGCCCACTGCCAAGTGCCCACTAGGCCACTAGTTCACTTCCCAGTACCCAACCCAGTTGGTAATTGGTATTTCTCCCCAGTCCTAACTCATTCACACATGTCTGAACCTGTCTGTCTCAGGCTAGTGACTGCAGGCCTGCTGGAAATGCCACTGGGTGTCAGTGCCAGTGGGTAACATTTAATTGAAATATCATATTAAATTGTGTTAACTTAGCTGAGCTAATTCAATTAACAATATAAATTGGGGTTATGGCTTGCATATGGGTTAAGTCAGGGTTAGATAAACAAATCTCCTACCCTAACCATAAGCTAATACATTAAAGCCAAATATAACAAATGTTATCATATTTAATATTAATGACACTAAGAAGTTTTTCTTTATTATTCTTCAGGATATTCGTAAGTTTGAAGAAGTTGGTGGTGCTGGATTTTTAGAACTCATCCTCGTCTTTGTTATAAGATTATAGGTTTATCTTCTCTAAACTTAGCGGGCTGTGGGCTTGCCGGCCGCGGGCTTACCCATCTTTGGCCTGCGGGTATGGGCCGGGCCTGAAACTTGTGGGCCGGGCTGGGCCTGGGCCAAACATTCACGGTCTGGGTTGGGCCTGGGCCGGGCCTAAATTCTAGTTTGCAGGCCTGGGCCGGGCCGGGCTTTAAAAATGATTGCGGGCCTGGGCCGGGCCTGGACTCTAACTGCTAATTGCGGGCCAGGCTTGGGATCAAATTTTAGGCCCGCGCAGGGCACTAATACCTGTGTAATTGTAATTGAAACTTTCAGTTATTATTCAATTACATTTCAATTATAACTTAATTTCTCAAAATAAATTCTAAGCTAACAGACACAATCGTGGATTTTATTGCAAACTCCTGCCAACCTTGTCCACAGTTGAGGATCCCCATTTCCGTAAGATCCTGACCAAAGCTCAACCAGTCTACACCATGCCAAGTCGCAAATATCTTAACACGACTATACTCCCTACTACGACTATACTCCCTACTACGAATAAACTCCCTACTATGACCATACTCCCTACTATGGCCATACTCCCTACTATGGCTATATTCCCTACTATGGCTATACTCCCTACTACGACCATACTCCCTACTACGACCATACTCCCTACTACGACCATACTCCCTACTATGGCCATACTCCCTACTATGACCATACTCCCTACTATGGCCATACTCCCTACTATGGCCATACTCCCTACTGTGGCCATACTCCCTACTACGGCCATACTCCCTACTACGGCCATACTCCCTACTACGACCATACTCCCTACTACGACCATAATCCCTACTATGGCCATACTCCCTACTATGGCCATACTCCCTACTATGGCCATACTCCCTACTATGACCATACTCCCTACTATGGCTATACTCCCTACTATGGCTATACTCCCTACTATGGCTATACTCCCTACTACGACCATACTCCCTACTAAGGCTATACTCCCTACTATGGCTATACTCCCTACTATGACCATACTCCCTACTATGGCTATACTCCCTACTATGGCTATACTCCCTACTACGACCATACTCTCCACCAGCAACTACAGAACAATGCAATCATTTGCAAATGTGTGTGAACTTTTGAATTTGTGTGTACATGGATATATAATCGATAGTATGAAATGTTTTAATAATGACACAATGATATGAACGACCTCTGAAAATTGGTATATATGTGTTTATGCAATCGACAACACAACACACATATAGAGATATGAAAAGGCCAAATGAATGACGTTTATTGTGGAGATTAAGTGGAAGCTCACTTTTTAAGTAATTTAAAACAAAGAAATGTGGGCTCCACAATCCAACACCAGGCTGACTACGCCCGATGCGAGCCTCCTGGACGTCGGGTTCATAGAGCCCATATTTCAACACATAAAGCAGTAGCTGCATTCATGAGCACCGCCGATATTATAACTGTTAAGTACCGTATCATACTAACGTAAAACCCTTAAACCAAATATCACATCTATGAATACAACACTACCTGCTTAAAAATACACTAGCTCTAATTCGAATAACTACAAAGTTGGGGTCAATTCGCCACCGGTCACCAACATATGTAACCACCCCACCTGTATGTGTATATGAATGCCCATTTTGACCCCTTGCTGTCCTCCGAGGGGTTGCATCCCTTATTCCTGGTCTGTTCACTCCACCTCTTCAGTGGCCTTCCCGTCTTCCGCTCTCGTTTGAAGTCTTGCTTGCATGCTTGCCTAACGATGTGATTCCTTGTCATACGGGAGACTAGATTTAACAAGACAAGATTTAACAAGATTGCCATCCAAGGCCCGGATGGAAAGTGGACAAGAAAGCCATTGGCTTATCAATAGTGCAACAAATTTTTATCTATGTGTAGCCCGTCCTCCTGAGAAATGTGTCAACTCTGTTTTTAAACATATTTACGCTGCTAGCAGTTACACAATCTGTAGATAAATTGTTCCATTCATTGATTATCTTCTGTGAGAACGAGTACTTACTGATATCCAATCTACACTAATGTTACCTTATGTCCTCTGGTTCTATTCGTTCTTTTCGTCTTGAGTGAGGAAAAAAACTTGTGCCCAAACCACCAAGTTTTCGGTGTCTGTGATGGATTCAAGGGTGAAGGTGCCCTCTGATCTTGATATTTTGTAGTCTGTCTGCCCTGATAAAACTCCTGATATTGCAAGGCCCATGTCCAAAGAAATATTCTAAAGTTATAGTAATAAATTCAATGTTGCCATGTCCCATAAACAGACTTTCAGTTAGAAGTCCTGTTTTCTATATGAGCAATTCTGAAAAGGTTTTGCGGACTAGTGAAATTTCCAGATTTGTTATTAGCTTTTCAGTTTGGATGTGTTCTTCTGTCATTACTCTACATGAAAGTAATGATAAAAAGATAGTTGTTCAAAACAGTACAAAGTTATTAGGGGATTTGTATTTCTTGAATGCATGGAATTTTAATAGTTGTGTTATCAAACTATCAGTAATTATTTATTTTTCATAGTGGCTAACAGGGCATGAATTTCCATTTACTTTTCTAGAGTAAATGTCCTTTTTTGTACAGCTGATTTTTGTTCCTGTTGAACAAATGCAAACTAAACATCATTGTGCCTTTGTGCCTTTTTTATGTTTTTCTTGAATGTGGTGTTTTTTATAGGAATGTTTCAATTGTGTCTGGCATTGCCCGTTACTATGACAACACTGAGTAAAACTACAAGTAGTTTTAAAAAATAAATTTTCAGTAATCTGTTGCACACATTCTATGGATACTTCACTTTCACATGCAACGTTTGTGAAGGCCCAAAAATAATGTTTTTGGTTTTGAAATCGTTCTCACAACACAACAACAAAACAACACAAACAGCAGCAGTGAGATATCTTGTGTTATCTCTTTATTATGTTCTCAACATTCCAATCAAAACCAGATATTTTTATTCATTCCCATTCCAAAGTGATAACAATTTTAAAAGGGTGCGGTGCTGAGGTGTAACCTTTAGAGAATGACATGGGTCTTGTGAACATTTTAAAAGGGTGACGTGCCGAGGTGTGACCCTTAGAGAATGACATGGGTCTCGTGAACATTTTAAAAGGGTAACATGCCAAAATGTGACCCTTAGAGAATTACATGGGTCTTGTGAACATTTTAAAAGGGTGAGGTGCCTAGGTATAACCCTTAGAGCATGACATGGGTCTCGTGAACATTTAAAAAGGGTGAGGTGCAGAGGTAAAACAATTAGAGAATGACATGGATCTCATGAACATTTCAGGATCGTCCAGCTCGGCCGATCTACAACCCAGGGAGACGGGCAGCCGAACGAAGGAAGGAAGCAGAGAAGGCTGGAGGAAGCAAAGCAGATGGAGACTAGTGTCTGAGTGTCAGCTGACTGAGTGTTGCCAGGGTGTCCAATTACATAATTGTAATTGATGACAACAAACTTATGTAATTGTAATTGATTACGATTACAACAGAACTTTTAATAATTGTAATTGGTTACAGTAAAGCAGTGTAATTGTAATTGGTTACAGCATAATTATGTAATTGTTTACCAAAATGTGTAATTGTAATTGATTACAGCAACAATGTTGTAATTGTAATTTGTTACAACAATATGTTGTAGTTTTTATTAGTTAGTTTTGAAATGATGTTGTAATTGTAATTGAAATGTTCAGTTATAATTAAATTACAGTAAAATATGTTTTTAAACAGCTGTCTTTTTAATTTGGGCTAATTCAGTCACAATTCATCAAAATATACAAACATCACCAAGTCCATTATATATGTTTATTAATTATATACAAAATATAAAATTTTAGCAACACACCTGTCATGTAATTAACACATGGTGAATATACTTGGTTTTGCATAATACATCTGTAATTGTAATTGAACATTTTAGAAGCGTAATTGAAATTAAACATACCGTATTCGACCTATTTTAATCACCAGCATCCATAATTTTACTAGTGTGGAACAACTGAAAATTTTCGCCATCTGGTGTTAAACAGTTGGCACCACTTTTCAGTTGTTCTACACTAGTCATCAAATGACACCACTAGTGTTAAACAGTTACCTTATCGTCCACAGAAAAAAAATTTCCATTCCATTTTTTCATGGCCCTATTTTTTTTCAAGCATAATGTACACTAATTAGGTCGAATATGGCAGTTATTATTGATTTGATTTGATTTGATTGTGTAATTGGACCAAGCCCAAGTGTTGCAATTAGCCATTTAGTTTCTTGTAGCAGCTGTGCGTGTTCTCATTTAAACGAATTATACTGCCAGGTATTGTTCAATAAAATATAATGTAACATCACCAGAAGTATACTCTATAAACTTCACATGGAATGATTTTTTCCTGCAAATGAAAATCTGCAGAAATGTCTTCCCACAAAATGTTTTGAGAAATGTTTTCTATGAAAATTATTTCCAGGTGAATTGTAGTGTTTTATTGTGTCGATTTTGAATAGTTGATGTATACTTTATTTTGTAGTATGACATTATGCATTTGCTTTTACTAGAAATAAAGTATTTGAATTAATATAATGTGTTCAAGACATTTTAAAAGATATTGTATATCTAATACTGGAAAAATCGTGGTTCGGGCATAAAATGCATCTTGGCTGACAATGATTATGGATTGGAAACGAGGCAAATGTCCTTTGCAGCATAAATAAATAGCTATTTTAAGGATATGCCAAAGGCTAAAATAATTTATAGGTCTACAATATTTATATTTGTTATTAAGTGATCTTATATATTTAGACCACACATTTTGGCATAAGAATGGTTAGTTTTATGCTGCTAAAATGATCCTCTAGATATGTGATGTCGCATCTTCAGTGGGTGTATATTATTTGTAATACTGCCTGTTTATAGATAAATGTGATTTGCCAGGTTAGTCAACGAGGTTGGCAGGAAATTATTGCAATGTATGCACCGTAATGGAATCTTTAGCACCCAACTTGAGAACCGTATTAGACCAAATAAGCATACAGTACACCTGGAAAATGTTCTTATAAGCATATTTGATTTGTTTCTCTAGACCACTAGACAATAAGATAACTGTTTGACACTAGTGGTGTAATTTGGTGACTAGCATAGAACTGAAAAGTGGCGCCAACTGTTTTACACCAGATGACAACACTTCTCAGTTTCTCACTTATTACAATAATTATGGAATCTGCTGATTAAAAAGGGGTGTACACTAATTAGGGCGTGTACGCTTAATAGGTCGAATACAGCATGTTCCTGTAGGAATTTGCGATAAGTATTTGTAAAAAATTAATTTTTACAATTTGAAAGAGATTCTTAAAGGTCTTCAGTTTGATTTTATCGCTCGATCTGTTGGATTCATTTTGAAAAAAAATTCAACCTACCTAATATCTATTTTGACGTACAAGTTTATTTAGTTGTGGTGAGATATTCAGTGTTAAATTATTTTTGACCACGTCCGATTAAAATTCTGCAAAAATAGCAAAAGTGATCCTGCTGTGTGTCTTCTACGTGTGCGTGTTTATATATATATATATATATATATATATCCTACAACTGTAGGTATAGATATATAGTATGTACTAACAAAATAATATCTTGCAAATCTTCGTAACACACATCATAATTGTGCCACATCATCATGTCACGATTCATGTGTTCGTCAATGCAATAACCCAAAAAGTGCCATACCACAAAAATAATTCTTCAAAAATGGTTACAAGACGTCTGTGCTGAACATGTTGTAAGGGCCATAAATGCCACTCACCATTAGCCAATACTGACACAGTATTAGAACACGCCACTGCTTTTAATAGTATTCCTACTGTCCTATTCACCACATTATCGAACAGATTTTCTCAATTACCCTCCAATGGCACTTTCCAGGTCATAGCAAACACTGTCGTTGCAACAGCAACAAGTCCGCCCAGTGGATTTCCACTACAGCGACCACCGTTCGTCAAAACGTAAATTCCAATGAAAGAACATGATTTTTATTTCGTATATGAACCACATTTCTCAAATGCTCTGCCCTAAGCACAAATCCTGAGATGAAATTTAAGTTATCAAAGAAATTATTCACAAACGGCGCCACATTCGACTACACCGTGCCGTCTTTATAAAATGATTCATAAGACAGTTGTATGTATCACATGAAAGAACATACGGCCCAACTGGTCGGGCCACTCCCCGACTGCCCTCCCGTTTTCAATTTTACTTTTTTCGTCGCTTTTGACATCTATTTTTGCTGTTTTGATGGCCACGCCTGAGGAATGTCCAGCGTCCACAAGTAAATGGCCCACATTTTAACACTAGCTCAAAGTTACAAATTCAGGTGACAAAGGTCGCTGGTAGCAGCAACGGTCGACATTCGTCAAGTTTTAATGTTGAAGAGTATCACACACTTTCAATGCCACGTAATCGGCATCACACACAGCGACTAGCTGTAGTATAGAACATCGTAATACTAATCTTGTCTTTTAGTCTCCACCGAGAGAAATAAATAACTTTTATACGAGACAATCACCAGGACTACGCAGCATGCCTCTGCTCATTCACATGCACTACACACACACACACGCATTCGCTTGCACTCCACACACACATGCGTAGCCCGATGATGTTCATGTAATTCATAATAAACGACCACAAGGGACACGATATTGTGCGTAGTCTCGGCATCACGACATGAGCCGTACTCTGGCCGCACTGAAGCGACGTCAATATTTACCCCACTCCCCACTAGTCACCCCTGCCAGCAGGCCACCAGCTTGGCGTCCGTGGAGACGGGTTAGGCCCTGGCTTCCAGCACCAAGACTAAGGACCCTATGAGCTGCTACAACGCGGGACACGGCGGTGGCCAACATTAGCCGCAGACGTGTACAGCGCCAAGGAATGTGTTGCTGACCACTAGGAGCCGCCACAAGGCGCAGACCTGGCAAGAAATCCCCACTACAACCGACTTTGAGCAGACCTTCTGACCAATCACTGCTAATTGCTCACTTAGCCGTTAATAAGCAAGAAAAACTGCCGCTCAGCGCGGACCTTGAAAGACAATCAGCCTCGCTTACGATTTGGTCCAATTGCTGTTGGGGACAGACCGCTACGAACTCATCTTCTAGAATATCGGTTACTCTGTATAAAAATATATAAAGACAACACAGTAAACATACTATACATTGCATGTAGTCATATGAGCATTTGTGCTGTGCTTTTTAGACGTGGCCTAATTCTGTGTCGTTTAAAAATCATCAAACGAACAGATCAAAGTTAAAATTGTAGTCAATAAATAACAACGAGCAATGTCTCAACGCGCTGAATAAAAGTTGGTGAAACAGGAGCAACATATCACTTCCTAAAATAGTCTACATGATCTGTGTTCACCGACACCAGAGGGAGCCACGAGCACTGAACAAGACACTGCTTTCGACGCGTCCTCTTACACTATGCCTTCAAACTTGAAAAATAAACCCATTACGCAATTCAAACAATTTCCATATCACACATATTACTAATAGCTGTTCAAAAGGCAGTGTTTTTCGGTTCCCTTAGCAAAAATTCACCGAGATACATATTCCGAGTCTGCCCACATCCAAACTTTTAAGACAATTATTTTAACAACACAAGAAACGCCTATCAAATGAACACACTCGAAACCAGACCTCCCTTTATGGCTGGAACTAGAACGTTGGTGTCGATGAGAAATCGTATTGCCATGACCTGACATCGGTAGATAAAACTAACATAGCTCTAGGTCCTTCAAAACGAACAGAAGACAACTGCCACAAACGAGCCCTAACAAAAAGCATGTTATCAATACTGCTTTTTACAGCAGTAAATGACAGAGAGAGATGTAAGGATGTGAGAGTATGATATGAGAACATAGGGTCCATAGCAGTGCATGGAAGCATTGGCCAGCCAAAACGGTAACTAACACTGTCGGTGCCTCTTCCGCCCCTTATGGAATGTTCATACTTAAATACCAGAAGCGTTAATCTTAAATAAATGCACGTGGAGCGTGCCAGGAGAGACTGGTTGTAGCTGCAATCGCTGGCCCAACTTGTAATGTTTACACCCGGTGTCACAGGCATCGCACCCGTGTCGACAATCATGTTTACAACACAGGTGCAACAGTGCGGAATATTGCCAGTTACACTTCTAAGCACCCAGGTACTAAAGTCGTCAAAGCAGCGGCTTTCCATCTGCGAACCTGACGTCTGCTTATACTCAACACCGGGCCACAGATATTTGTAAACTCAGTGCCATTACGAAGGCCCTCGCTGGACGAGTCTATACATTTACATTGGCACTAAAAGCACTAAAGTGGTCGCTCAAGTGGAGATTACACTGGTTTCAATAATACCACTTGGGTAGGCCTGTACCCACCTGAAATTGCAATTATTTTCAACGTCTCTCTTACACGGAGACCTTTAACACGAAAGATTAGGGATTACTACAGCAGGCCGCCTGGAAAATGCCTCATGCCAGGCAAATTTGACTGCCGGCTATTACACTTCTCAAAGTTTACCCTGGAGTAAATACACTTTTACTATACACTGCAACATATTTCGTACATGCGAAAATGTTTATCAATTTGGTAAATGAATGAAACTGTCTTCTTGATGCAACTACTGAAGTTAACTTATGTACAACGTTTCAGCAAACACTTGTGGCCTTTGTCAGGAACCGAATGCTTGTCAGTGGAGCAGAACTAAATTAAAGAGTTCAGAAGGTAACCAATGGTTGTTGAAACGTTAAGTTAACCTCAATAGTTGTCAAGAAGAACATTTTCACATTTCGTACACTTTGAAATAACAAATTTAAATTACAGTTCCATCTGTGATACATTCAGTATATCGATCATAAAGCCCAAGTGCGGGTTTATGGCTGGCCCTGACGATCGCGTCACACAATCATATTATGTTTGACTCTATAATCTGTGTCAGGCATGCACAAATGCATGTCGCTAAAACAAACCCAGTAATCGTTTTGGGCCAAACGTATGTGAAAGATAAAGCGGATGTTTAAGAAGTTGCCTGTCATTGAATCTTACGTTGAAATGTGTGTACTTTCGGCTGAAACAATGCTCAGAGGAAACCAATGTGTGAAAAACGTGTTAAGCACTTTTTGTTAAACAGTTATGCGGATGTATTTAGACAATACAAGTATGTTTTCTGAGTGGACAGCAGACCACAAAAGTTCCACCATCGTTCGTTACTTACATCACCATGATAAATGTTTGATTAAATACTTGTCATTCAAGATATCGTATAGTCACGGGCATCTGCCCGCCGTTAACACTAACGTCATGTTCTTTCAATTTTCACAAATAGTAGCACATAACCAGCTTAACTAGAGAATTCAACAATGGCGGCCACACGTCGCCCCTTACGATCGCGTGGCGGGGGCGTTGTGCGCAGCCACCCAACGACGTCACTGTTTCCCAACGAGTAACTACAAACAAACTAGAGAAATGGTGAAACAGAATGATTATTACATTACACAAAAACAAGCTAGACTGAGGCGCCGTCTCGACAGAGCTAACCACTGCGCCCATCGTGCTAGCGGCAGCTTTAAATCTAATCATCGTGTGCGCGTTTCTATAGCGACCTGGTACACGTATGTGTGAATGCACCAATCCGCCGCAATTATGTCCTAGAAAAAACGGCCTACATGAATTTCACTGCCCTATCAATTCAAGGGCTAACACAAATACGTCGACACTGAGCCGTATATATCCTAGTAAACATCGCACACACGAGCAAGCTGCCTTATGTCTTGGAGCGTCCCAATACACACAAACAATTCACTGCATGTCGGAGCAAACCGACACGTCAACTGACATGTCAGGTGACACGTCAAATTCGACATGCTCTGTGTGTGGGGGGAGCAGTTTTCAGCCAAACCAATCGGCCATCATATCAGCAACCGCAGCTGCCTCACGTAGCATCAGCTACATTTATCCAGCTACTCTGAGCCAGCCAAACCAACCAGCGCAATAAGTCAGCCAAGACAAACCCAAGCCAATCAACCCAGTAAGTGTGGCCAAAAGTTTTGGAACAACAGAAATAAAAATTATCGTTAACATACAGCAATAAACGCGTGAATTGCCCAGAAGCATCGACGCACCCAAACAAAAGTCGCCAACAAACGATTATTATTATAATTATATCCCACCTATACGGTTGGTGCAATACGACAACTTAGGTGACATTCGTCTGCAACGTATGGCGTTGATCATTAGTTAAACCGAAGCAGCACTCATTCTAGAGACTAACAAGAGACCAACAGTCGCCAGGACACAGGGTCACAACAATTCTACAGAAAAAATTTTCCATGACGTACGCCTTCACATCGACAGCGTGTGCTGCCCTCTGTGGAGCAAGAAGTGCGAATCCTAGTTGCTTCCCCACCAGTCCGTCTGCTGAGTGGGCTGCGAGAAGTTACCCCCGTAGGAGGCGCCGTATGCTCCTCCGTACCCTCCACCGCCGCCCCCGTACTGCTGCTGGTACCCTCCCTGCCACGGCATGGCATTCATGTGGCCTGTGAAAGCATTGCCCTGGTGACCGCCACCCCGACCACCACCACGCCCTCCCTGCTGGCGGTAGTCTCGACCGCCGAAGCTTGATCCACCTCCATACCTGCAAAGAATACTCTAATTACCCTTCCACATGCAAACTTATACTTCTATATATAATATATATATATATATATATATATATATATATATATATATATATATATACACACACACCCAATTAAACAGCTGTAAAAGTATATTTACTCCCAGTTTTACATTTCTATTAACTGTGGTTCTCTCTTTAGATATTTCGACCGATTTCACCTTCATCAACGGACTAACGTCGCTGCAGGCATCACATGATACAATGACATCAGTCTGTCGATGAAGGCCGAAATTTTGTCGAAACATTCGAAGATGAAGTCAGTTTCTTGAGAGGTAAAACCAATTCAAACTTCACATTCCAAGAACCCAAAACGACAATCCAGTCGTATAATATATCATGACCAACATTACAAGTAGTTACTTTTCTATTCAAGTGGTTACTTATTTACACAGTGCAGCGGCCGACTGTAATAAAACAATTTAACTCAAAAAAAAAAACTGTTTTATACATATGGGAATACTACCTAAGCAAGCAAAATCAATTACTGAAAATTACAAGATCATAATTTCTTTTGTAAGCAATGTGAGAAGGAAATGTTATACAATAATGATAATGCTTGAACAGGCTTAGATATCCACCAATGACAGACAGAAAGTTAGGGGAAGACTACGATGGGCAGAATTCAAGTAACGAGTGAGACTGACAAAGTGTGAATGGAAAACAGGAGAGCGGTGGAAGAAGACCAAAATTCAGTTAGAGGATTAGTGTGAAGAGATATCTGGAAAAGGATTAGTGTGAAGAGATATCTGGAAAAGGTTGGCGTGAACAGCAGATTGGCAGAAGATCGAGAGGAATTAACTCATGATGTGACTCCCACCCCCACCTGCAAGGGATTACTGGGAAGACAGAAACAACTGGTGGGGGGGCAGTATCAACCAGGCATGGGTTCTATTACAATCTATTATTATTACTTCTTACTATTTCTATTACTATTACATTAATTCTAATCTATCACTATTACAAGGATATCTATTATTATTATTACTGGGTCATTATTACTATCGCTGAATTATTTTTATGGGTCTTTAAACCCTAGAATTGCCTATGAACTCTGTAGTAGTAGTTAAACATACATTTGTACACCATTTAAAGATCTGAGGTGAGAACATTTGTCCAAATTTGAACAAAGGGTCTGTGTGGCAATGTTAGCCATGTAGCAATTTGCAATAAAAAAGAACTCAGAAGTTCTGCTCAAATCAAACTATGGTGGGATGTTTACTTCAATACAGGCTGCAGTTCCTGCTCTAACATAAAATTTTTTGTCTGCCTGTACATATATGAAACCATGCCCTTTGTGCGTGCTAGGAATGTAGAAGCCATAGCCACCCCAATGGGGCATCCCAACAATTATTAGTATAAGTTTGCTAGTCCTGCATTGTTTCATTGAGCAGGTATTTCTGAATGCATCAAATTATCAGCCTACTGGTCTTTTCATGTTGTTTGAATAAATGCTCAGCTATTGTTTGTACATTGTTTACAATTACTAGCAGTTGAAATAACAGCCAAACAAACCTGATCTTTATGTAAGTTTGCAGCAACATATGTAATAGAAAAGTAACAGACTGTTATGTATTACTTTAGGATTTATTACCATTACTTTTGAGAAAATCTCATCTATTACTATTACAGAAAAAACGTCTATTACCTATTACTATTACAATTACTATTACCCCATGCCAGGTATCAACGCCATCACTGATGACAAAGTGGATATCAAAAACTTTCAAGGGGGGAAGAAATGAGAAAAAAGGAAAATAGAGTACAAGACAGACTGTGGGGATATCAGATCACTTACCTCTTGTTTGGAGGTCTACGACTCGAGGTGGTACGCGACTCGAACGCAATCGATTCAAGCCACGACGGCACCTCCTGCTTCGACTCGACGAGAAGATCAAGGAGACTTCGGATAATGTTCTTGTTCTTCTCATTGAAGAACGACGTCGCAAGGCCTGCAAAAATAAATAATAATAAATAAAAGTACTCCGCTAGCGCCCAATCAATCAAGACTGTGCTCAGGCACTATACACACATGTAACCATAACTTAAATTATATTAAAAAATACCAACAATAATCATTATAAAAGTACATGAAAAAAAAAAAAAAATAGTCAGACAAGAAATAATTTATAATAAAAAATGGTGTATATTACGTAATAACAAATGCATATACAAAACAAAAATACATCCAATTCGGGAATTTCCAGAGTGTCTGATGAACATTTTAACTATGCAGTGCATGCTGGGATAAAATGTACTTTTTTACTGCCATTAAGTATAGGAACCACTTACAAAGGTCCACCTAAGAAAGGTCATGAAGGTTGGTTTGCTCTGAACCGACAACTCACCGAGGTTTCCGACACGACCAGTACGTCCGATACGATGCACATACTCCTCTATGTCGTTGGGAAGGTCAAAGTTCACAACGTGCTTCACATTAGGGATGTCGAGACCACGTGCTGCCACCTGGCAGAAAACGGGGGTGCATTAGCGGGAAGGCGAGCGTAGAAGAATGCAAGCATACAAGAGTCAAATTCAATGCAATTAGTAATATCACATATACAGAACACAAGTTTCTGTTGTATTGAGTGAAGCATATTTCCCTCACAAAAATGTCAAACAATTGTATTTTACTTTATGAAATTTCATAAATTAACATTCTCGAATGACACATTTTCTTAGCTATACAAGTCAGTTTAATTATGCAAATCTCGCGAAGGCTTGTCTGTGTTGCAATGGCTACAGACAAGAATATTTTCGTTCATGTAATGTGTTGCCATTTACCTATACTACGTATAATTTGTTGCATAAACACTAATGTAATATAAGGTGCAACACTTCATTAAGATTGTCAAATTGGGCACTTACGGCTGTGGCCACGAGAATCGGAGTTTTGCCGATGCGGAACTGATGAAGGGCATCCTCTCGCTCCCTCTGTGAGCGGTCGCCATGGATACTAGTGGCCGGGTAGTTCTCATTGTAGAGGAAGTGCTCCAGAGAGTCTGCACCCTTCTTCGTCTCCACAAACACCAGGGTGAGAGAATCTGGCCCTGAAACATGTCAAATAACAGATGTGTAATGCAGCTGTGGGTGTGTGAATGAATGCCACAGGCCCTCTTGGTTTACACAGCTGTGGGTGTGTGAATGAATGCCACAGGCCCTCTTGGTTTACACAGCTGTGGGTGTGTGATTGTATGTCACAGGCCCTCTTGGTTTACACAGCTGTGGGTGTGTGAATGAATGTCTTGGTTTACAAGCAGCAGAGATTGTTCTCATATCACTGGTGGTTTCTGTATGCACCAAAGTTGTGCAATTTCAGAAATAATTTTTTATTTTGTAACATGGTGATAATGCACCATATAAATTACTGGTGGACATGACTTGACAATGTCCTCTACTACCTCTACAGGGTTCTTACCCTTTCATTATAACATATAACTCTAGGAATTTGTTTTTCAAGGACAGGTCATATTTCAACAGACGTAACATTTTCTAGCGAAATGTTAATAATGTGCAATTTTGTGTAACGGTTTAGTGGCAAAACATAAATCTATCTAATAATTAACCTTCAGAGTTCACTTTGTGGTCGCAGCGATACGATATTTATAAACGTTTCCTGTCCTGTAAATGCCCTGGAATTATAGCAGTACTTTCCAGGATCCGTAGGAGCGACACGTCGCAGGGACTGACCTGATGCATTGAGGAGATCGAGCAGGAAGCTGCGTTTATCCTCATCCTCCACCCACACCACCTTCTGGGTGATGTTCTCACTGGTGCTGCCGACGCGACCAACTGCCAGGAAGATGTAGTTGTGCAGGAAGTCCTTGGCCAGCATCTACAATTCAACACTAGTCAAAGCTGGGACACTTCATGACACGCCTCACGACACAAGACGTCATGATACAATACATATTGCAATACAGAGGACACAATACGGTACATATGATACAAACTATGTTTGGTAGAACAACAACAACAGTAAAAACATGTTTATTTAAATACTCAAAATCTAAGCTTAAATCGGCTAATCGTAGACCACAACAGCAACTGTCACAGCTAAATAAAGCATGGCTGTCAATGTTGAGAGATGCTGAGCTCAGACGTATCATTTTCAGCAACTTGTGATTGCAGGTCAAGTGTCATTAATCATCACTGCCCAGCAACCATATCCTAGCAACCATCCACTGCCTAGCAACTGTATCATAGCAATTTTTTTGCTCTAGGCATATTTTGTTTCCTTTAACTTTTTTATCGATAGACTGGTTTTTCGACCAAATGGATTTACAGTTAAGTACAGGTATTGATGAACTGTGATTGGAATCTAGCCATTAAAAAAGCACTCGCTATTGAGAACAAAATCCTGGAACGCACATAATTTATGTAATCGATGCAACAGTTACATATTTACAAAATAATGTTTACCCAAGAAAAAACTGGCATGTCACCAATGTATTTTGAGTCTTGTAACGAAATGATTCTGCACTTGAAAAGGTTTTACAAAACACCGTAAGTGGTAGTTTATTTGCTATGATCACCTACCAAAAGTGTAGATCAGAGAGCAACATTGCTAAGGATTAATGAAATCAACCAAGAAGTTATCAGTTTGACAGCAACGCCAGGAGTCAAACATCATGGCAATGGTATCATAGCAACCGCTAGAACTGATCACCATAGTTATTTGCTCACAATCCCCTATCAAGACCAAGCCACTGTTAACGCACCTGAATCTCCTTCGGGAAGGTTGCGCTGAACATGAGCGTCTGGCGTTCGCCAGCGCCAGGCATCGTATCTTTCTCAACGATCCTACGGATCTGAGGCTCGAATCCCATGTCCAACATACGGTCAGCCTCGTCCAGCACTAGGAACCTGTATAACA
Source organism: Lamellibrachia satsuma (assembly GCA_033239005.1). Taxonomy (NCBI): domain Eukaryota; kingdom Metazoa; phylum Annelida; class Polychaeta; order Sabellida; family Siboglinidae; genus Lamellibrachia; species Lamellibrachia satsuma. Next base: position 5,636,439 of record BSQZ01000003.1, read on the forward strand.
GCAGCACTGGAGAATAGCAACAAGTAAAAAACAATTTTATGCACACATACACACTTGGTGAAAAAAACTGTAGAGAAAGACGAATGATAACTAAGGTGGGAAATCTGGACTGAAGCCAAACAGATAGAACGGGGAAGGTAATGTAAGGTATGAAAGCACACGGCACATTTGTGCCGTGTCAAATTGCTTGCAGGGTCCCACAGTATGTATTCTCGCGAATGCGCAAGTGACCAGCATAGCGTCTAGAGTCAAAACCATAAAGCAGATTCCAGCAAAAATGTGTTTAATGAATTACGTTCCTGGATAACCATGCTAGACAGACACAGTTTTGTTTCAGTGCCTGCACGCATATCTGCTTTGCATGCACAATTCAGTTTGCATCAGTTCTTAGAATCACTGCACACAAGATTCTCAGACTGCGAGCAACTTGGCATGACAATGATACTGTTGACAGGACATGCTGAGCTCAGACGTATCAATTTTCAGCAACTTATGATTGCAGGTCAAGTGTCATTAATCATCACTGCCCAGCAACCGTATCCTAGCAACCATTAAACGCTTGGTAACTGTATCCTAGCAATCATTCATTGCCCAGCAACCGTATCCTACCTGATATTGTCCAGGCCAACCTTGCCGCGCTCCATCATGTCGACAAGTCGTCCTGGCGTCGCCACCAGCAAGTGGCAGCCACGCTGCAAGTCTCGCATCTGACTGCCAATGTCGGCGCCACCGTACACAACGCAGGGTCGGATGTGGGAGCGATAGGCAAACTGTACGACCAGGAGCATGTTATCACACGGAAGAACCAAAACTTATCCCAAATCAAATACGATACACTGGTCACAAATTAGTTTTAAAAAACAAACATCTGAATAATACTGTAAAAATAAAAATCAACACTAATGAGGTTAATGTTTAAATGTTGCTACATTACTAATGCGTTTATGAATACTGACCTCACCAACATATTCAAGTCGAAACATTCGAATTAAACAGACACCAGTGAAATCATAAAAAAAGATTCTTCGTCAAATGCTCAGACAGGGACTCCGGTCCTCGTATGAAGGTCGTTGTGCACCGCAGATCCTCCAGTAGGCCGACAGTAGAAAAGATCTAGTTTGATGCTTTTATAACAAACATTAGACTTTGCACCAAATAAAACTACTAGATTTACAGATTTTACACTGACCTTACGACCTTCTTCGTAGATCTGCGAAGCAAGCTCACGAGTGGGCGCGAGGATAAGAGCAACAGGGTACATCTTGCGGGATCCGTAGTGTCCACCCTATAACATGCTCTCAAATTTCAACAGATGGCGCCACCGTCTCTAGGCCATGCAGTCAACTTTAGTGGAGCCATAAATTACTACATCTACCCCAATATTAATTCCTTTGTCTGTCACTAGTTGGTAATATCTGCAGGCGGTTTAGTAAGAGTGCAAACTATTGGTTAAATCATCAAAAGAACGAACTTTTGATAGGGTGACTTGTAAAAGTGTGAATAGTCTTATGTTACAGTATTTAGAGCGGATCTGGTCAAAAATAACTTGGCTGACTCATTTCACCGAATTAAAAGGTTTGCACAAACGAGATCAACACTTACCATGGCGTCTTTCTCTCGGTCCTCGGGACGCTGGCCAGTAGTGAAGAGGCGAGCCAACACTGGCACGAGGAAGGCTGCCGTCTTGCCAGATCCTGTAAACAACATCCCACTTTAATCCTCCGTGTCCAACAGCCAGCAGCCCTTAGATTCCCTGTTACGTTTACTTTTGCCTCAAAATGTCTTAATTCAGGTTTATAAGCAGCGTTAGCCTCAATTTGCAGACAGCACAATGTCGCACGATAACCCACAACTAAATTGTGTGTGTTTAGATGGAACAAAGTGTCTTAGACACTGTGCCCAAGATCTTGGTTCGTGCCACTCAATTTGACCTTTGTAGAAAGTTTACAATGGATACACCTCTACATTGGCCACCAGTTCGGACCAAATGTTAGCAAGACTAAATCAGTATCAGTCCCCCCCCGACATAATTGGCCTCACACGGACATTTGAACGACTAATTACAACGCGATATCACGCAACAACCGACAAACTGGACGAAAATCGCTCTAACGAAGTTGACACGCAACACATTTGTACAGAACAAAGATTTTTTCCCAAACTTCGACTATCCTCAGCGTCTTTCTCTAACAACAGGGCTTGACCTCAGTCTTAGATCTTTTAACAATGTGCGATCACCTCCAGATGCAGTCATCTGAAATCCCATAGCTATCATACACACTTAGATATTCACTTTACACTAACAAATTACAGAGCATTACAGCAGGAACTGTAAGCGGCCACGTAACAGTCCACCTGACAAACGTACCTGTCTGGGCACAGGCCATGAGATCACGGCCGCCCATCACGATGGGGATCGAGTACTTCTGTACAGGAGTTGGTCTGGAGTAGCAGGTCAGTGCAATGTTGTTACTGATGATTTCTCCCAGCTCAGTGTCGCTGAACTGGAACGACAAGTCAAGCGTCAACGTGAAACTAGCAGTGTGTCCATCCAACTCAATATCAAATACTGTATGTACATTTTGAATAAACAGTAGTTATTGTATATCAAACCTGTAATACATGTTGTATTTGTAAAACATATGGTGTAAATGTAATTGATTTGAACATTTTCTCACAGATCACTAACAGTAAAAAAACAACAAATTCTCTTTTCTCTCCCAATAACTTGATTAGTTTTCCTCTTGTGAGGAAACATTTTCAAAGACCTCATTATCTTTAAATTTTTTTTGTTAAATTGACAGTTGATGTTACGTAAAACTATTCACACATTACATATTTGAACATCAACGAACTGGATTTGCGGTAGGCCTAAATCAGTTGACAGTGGAGTTTTAGCAGCTCAGAACAAAGTGCGCAATATTTGGCTAAATGTTTTTTTTTTGTACAAAAGTTTATAATACTTAATTTTACATCCAATTTATAGCGTAGACCTCTCTAAGATACTAACATTGTCAATGTGTTGGGGGCAGTCTTCTCCAGAGACGTCCACTGGGATGTCCTCGTACTTGTCAAAGTTGATCCCTGTGTTGCCAGTCCCAAACAGTTCCCTGTGGGACAAGGGAAATAATCATTAGGAAGGGGATTTTTGGTCCACGGGGAGGATCTTGTCACCCGATAACTGCAGATAAGAAACAGGTGGTGGACATTGTTGCAATGGTGACCAATGCAATAAAACAGATCTCTTTACAGAATGTTATCTAACCTTCACAATTTTTTGGTTTGTTATAGCATTGTGAAATCGGCACATTTTTATGCCAGTTTATGTACGTTATGGTGCCCAACAATTATTACATAATCAGTTATTGGAAATAAATGTTTGAAACATTATTATGATGGTTGTTTATACACATGTACTATGTTATAACTCGTCTTTCAATCTCCGGAGAATAATCAACATTTTAAAACACTAATTCCTGGAGGGGGAAGTATGAAAATTAGCACCCTCTGCACTAATAGGTAAATGAATGGCCCCTAACATGAACAGATAACATTTAAAAGAATTTCAATAACATTATTTACCGGAATACAAGGCGCACCATAACTATAAAATTTATTATTATAAAAGAAAAATTCGAATTACAAGAACTTACTTCTCAACCCGCTCGTTCCGCTGTATCGGTTTCGACCAGTCGACCTCCGCCCCGGGGGTCGTTTGCTCCTCCTTAAGTCGTCCCCAGCGGTTGTCCTGGTTACGGCCGCCACGATCCCACCGTCCACCACCACCTCCGCCGCTCCCGCCCCGGTAGCCGCCGCTGTTCTGGTTCGAGTCAAGGTTTCCCCAGCGTCCGCCTCCGCCACCGCCTCCACGGGAGCTGCCTCCTCTTCCTCCATCCCACCTCTGTTCCCCTCGCCGATCCCATCTCCCTCCGTTCTGTTCCCTGCCGCCATCCATCCAACCACGGTTATTCATACGCGGCTGTTCCCCATCACGGTCAAGACTCCACCCTCGCATTCCGCCCCTGTAAGAGGGTAGTTTAATTATTAAGGGGTCGTTTAATTATTAATTAGTTTAGATATCTTCGTTTTGGCCCACGAATATGAGATCTGATTGGATATTATTTATTTGCGTTATTTTTTATTAATTACAAATACTAATTTTTTTTATTAATTACAACTTTCAACATTGTAATTTTCCATTGAACCCATCTCTAGAGACCATTTTAGTTCAACATAGCACAATTCAAGGCAAGTCTATAGACAAATTATTACTTATAATATGGGGATAGAAATGTAGGGGCGGCAATAGAGCAAACAAAATAATTTCAAGTGTTAAATATCCCCCATCCACAAAACATTCATTGTGCCACAGAACCAAACCTGACATGGTTCCCGTCTCATCTTGTCATCATCTCTAACATTTCTGCCACCATGCCCAATCAATAAGATATAAGCGAAGACTGACCTTCCCATTCCTCCATCGCGACCTTGAGCAGGTGCACCACGTTGTCCGCTTCCGTAGACATCGCTACCTCTGGGCAGACTGTTGAACTTGCGGTCATTTCCAGCATAGTCAGCTGGAAAAAAGGACATCGATGAGCATCGACTGGTTGGTTCATTTTACAGAGTGCAGACGAGAAAGATGTGACAATTCAAGTCGCCACACATTGAGAATGTGTAGATCCTGCTTACGACAGAGACAAAGGTGCCACCACAAACCATGCATGATGTCTGATATGACGGCAGACAACAGTATAGCAGGGGTAGATTTTAAGGAGAAATTTCTAGTAATCCAGACGGATTACTAACGTATTAAATTAAATAATTTAACGTCCCGCATTACTGCACACCCGAGTCAAGTCTGCTATAACTCTGCATGTGCTAGGCTAGCGCTGCCGATCGCCAATTGCGCCATAGGCGAAACTGTTTCCCATTTAGCGAAAGGAAAACAAAACTGTTCGCCAATTTACGATCATGTTAACGCACATTGTGGCGTAAGCGGCGGTGAACCCGTGAATAATAGCTGCCCGCCATCCGTTTGTTTTTCGCACCCCCTAATCTATAATTGCCCGGCGATAAGCCAATGATGGAATTGCTCTCAGCGAAAGTTTGCGTCCTGCTGGGCAGCTACAAAATAATATTATAACCTTAAAATGTGGGAGCTCACTTCCTCTCAGTTTTTAAATTTGTTATCGGTTAAAATGATTCGTAAATGTACTTCGGCCGGCGAAGATTGCAGATAGAAACGAAAGGAAAAAGGCGGACTGGTTCGTATGTTTTGCGTGGCTTATTCACGATAGCAAAAACCACGTCTTTCGCTGCAAAGTTTGCATGCACGCGAAAGCAAGAACGTGTTTGTCACCGGGAAGGACTGCGCCAAGCCCAAGAAGACTTTTGACGTTTTGTCATCTTAGTGTCTGCTAAAAAAATGGCTAAACAAAATCTCGTTTGGCTAAAGAAAATTTGAACCTTTAGCCAAATTGGCTAAACAGATTTTAGGCCCAGCGCTAGCCTAGGTGTGGTTAATACTTCTGGTATGCATACAATTTGAAGTAATTTAAATGGGTTCCATTAAAGCATCGTAAACTACCCACTAGTCTGCACACTAGTAAAGATTTCCATGAACCAACTAGTCCACTAGTAAAATCTAACATGTTGTGTGGCGTCTCCACCCATACAATCATAACTTTCATGCTGCCACCACCACTGTCGCCAGTCAAACAGTGCTGCTAATTGGTCGTGGCGTTATATGACGTAGTAGAATGGTAGTTTTAATTGGTTACACCAATAGTCAGTACAGCTAATGAGCATCAAATGGCGGCATTTTTCAAATATAATTTTCAAATACAGTTGATCAGAGAGAGAGCATGCATTCGTAGATATTTATGGCTATTACATTTTCGTTTTATATTAGTTTTGTTTTATTATTTGACTTGTTTGTCATTATTCTGCGACATGCATCGTAATTTGACTGGCATTGCAAAGCCAGCAGTGAAACGGAAATTCGAAATGCACGACCAGTCGAAGCATCAGCATGGCTATTTGAAAAGTTGGGAGAGAGAGTACGCATGCCAATCGTACAATGATCAGCAGTCAGTGATGTTTGTACATTGTGTCAAACACATCAGATTACTGGTATTCACGGAAAGAACGCTTTCATTACGGGGACTGACAATTTCCGACCGGACTCCCTACGTGCTCGTGACATGATTATTTTCATGTAGTAAACCCCTAGACGGACTTTTGTCTGTACTAATCCTGCTGTCTAGCAAAAAATAAGAAGTTTGCCCTTCCAACAATCTCTTGCTGAATTCACGAAGCCTTCACTGTGGGCTGATAAGGCCCAGTTCCGCTGAAGGGTAGTCATTACAGCATTGTTCTTTTTTTAGGACAAAACTGGAAAAAGCTCATATTGCACTGAAAACATGCCCGATTACCACAGAAATGTGACTACCATCATGGTAGTCACAAGGTGAAGGCATACCTTCAACCTATATAAAATTACGCCACATATTTGAAAGTAATGTCAACCACAGTAAACTCAACCCTGCCTGCCTTGTTGCCATACACTAACTAAACAAACATAATATCTACAACAGTTGAAGTAGATCCCAGACTTCACAAACGAGACAATCAAACAGGGCATATCAAACCCATACCGCACTGTAGGTAACGTCTTTTCAGGTATCACTATGGGTAAACAGCCATTCGTAATTGAAATATTTAAAACGGATAAGGCATATGGCTTTCAACCAAAAGCATTGTCAACAACCTGATGTTGTGGATCATTTGACCCAAGCAAATGTGGATGATTTCCTCTGTAAATATGACAAATGAACTGACACACTGACAATGGAAAGACTGAATGTTGGTGAGTGTTTCAGTTGTGCACCAGTTATTCGCAGGTTTTTTACATAGGATTTTCCCAATTTTCCTACCACGACAACAGCCTTTGGTGCCAAAACCGCCATTATTATTAATAGTAGTATTATAGGCAATTAATAATTACATACTAATGTACCCTCTGCAGCGCTAGTTTCCTTAATCTATGTGGGTATGTATGAAATAAAATTCACATCCACACTTCTTTCAAATCCACTGATGAATCAACTGCAACATGTAAGAAGTATACAGTATAATATGCACTTTCTTGGTTATCCATGCATATACCCCCACCCCCGACACACAAGCACACACTGCATACACTTCCCAGATTTTTTACCACAGCAACCGAATAACATTTTACATTTACAGTGTTGCAAATAAAAAAATTATATACACATATTTTACTGGCCAAAGTACATCACACAAGTAATGCCACAAATACAACAGACTTGTCTATTTTAAACATTCTTTCCAAATCAAAGAACTTTCTGTGTTCCAATTTTCCCAGTTTCAGTCACAGAATAAACCATCAACCTATTTGGGTCCTGCTTTTTGTTAGAATCCACGTATCAAATTAGCAACATCAACACAATTATTTTACCTAAAAGACGACAATGCCTGTCGCACAAAGGCAGGGCTTCATGTTTGAAAACAACAGGCTAAATATGCCGAATTAATTTAGGCGAGCGACTTGTCTGTTTTACAGTGTGGTGGCGCCACCATTCCCCATTCGGATTCTGTCGTTGTCACCATGAAATTTTAATTAGTATTTGTTGGCGTTATGACTTTTGCACAAGGAAATGTTTACTTTAGTAAGTCTCATTCATTACAATTGGTGAAACGATTTTGAATAGCAACATGTCATCGATCACCGTAGGCCAGTGCCGTAGCAGTGTGCTGTGTCTGTGGTAGTGGCCACGACGCGGCACTGGTGTGCAACTTCACTTAGGCGGTTTGAAAATTGTAACTGAGATTCACAAATACGCCATGTATAAGAATACGATGTATAGTCATAAATGCAGCTTAATAGGCAACACCAATGTAAATGGCATACTTTCGTTGCACCATAATGCCAAACATACAACTCAAACTCGGTGCGCAAAAATATGAATTCGTCATCCGCACATTGTCGTTTCCAATGTTTAATAAACTTTTACACTCCGTGTCAACTCATATGCGTGTTCGGTAGCTCAGATCCAGGTTATTATTTTCGATTCCCACTAGTCTGTCAATCAGATTGTAGTGAAATATTGTTAATCCTTTATCTATTCAATAACCATACATGTATACGTGTACTTTATTCAGTTCGACATACAGCAGTATGTGACATTTAAACATAATACACATCGACGCTAGTCCACTCATTTGATAACTTCTTTATAAACCGCGTGGCCAGCACATCGTGGCTTCGATGGCGTTCTTGCAATCTTGGTGCAGCGGGCTGCGATCGCCATCCCCAGTGATGGGTGATATGTGAACTCCGAATATTGGAGCCCGAACACTGCGTTATAAAGAGGGTAGACTTTCTAAGTGAATCTAATACTCAAGAAACTTCTTGTGAAGATAAACACTTGCAGGCAGCGAGCAATTTTAGCAATTGACGTGAGCAATAAATCGCTCCCTAGAATATTGATTTGCGCGAGCGATAGGGGTGATCGCTCGCGTCAAAAGCGATGCCATGAAAAGTAATGTAAATTTGTGAAGTTCATAAGTTGCAGCATTTCGCATAAAAATCACCAGGACACAATTACAATAATATAATAACTGTCTGTTTTCACCCAGTTTGTTGTAAACTTCACATGATCCATCAATTAGCCTCAAAACGCCAGGTTTTTGCCATTTCACAGAACACGCCCTCACACACACCTAATGGGTCAAATCACTGGCAAACAAATTCTGAGGGCGCAACGGAGTAAGCGAGATGCAAGAAAGTGGGTGCCGAGTCACGTCACAGGGCGCACTCACCTACAACAACGGGGTTGCCGGGCTGCCACTGTGACATGGGCTGCATGGCCATGGCAGGGTGTTGTATCTGGAAGGGCGGCGGCGGCTGCATCGGTGCATTGCGCATGTGAGGCGGGACATACTTGGAACCTGGCAAACACAAGTCTCCAATCGTGTCAGACGCACTACACACACGCACTACCGGGGCCAAGTCCAGTTACACTCAATAAAATCAATTACTGCTCGGTTCAAATAAATTACTTTTCATTTCAAATCAATTACAACTTTTTTAATTTTGTATTTCAATTACACTTAAAATTCCAAAATTGTCAAATCAATACCATTTCATTTACATCCAATTACATATATAATATATTGGACCAACCTTTTATTTCAAAGGCTTGTTCAGTATTTGTTAGTTATATGGATATTTTGTATAATATTGATACAAGGTTTGTGCAGGTAACGTTGGTAATACGAAAAAAATTATGTACATATTTAATCTAAATAGGTGTAATTATTACAATATATCAAAAATAAATTACAATTACGAAAAAAATTCCAAGACCAGTTTCAATTACAACAGTTTGCCTGTAATCAATTACAAAAGTGTAGTTGGACCCAGCCCTGTGCACTACACACGCCACTCTACACACAGACACAACACCACTACTAGGTCACCCAAACACGATTACCAACACTTACTTTGATGCAAACACATCTACGAACTTGAAATGCTCTAGACGGTCACAAACACCTTACCAAGGCCCACGAAACCGACACCATTTGTAAGCATGCTCAAAGTGGAACTTTGCACCATCTTGATATCATCTTACAGACTATGCTATTAACTAAAGGTCCTTTGACTGTTTGACTCATTTCGTTTTAGAATCTCTTCCCGAAAAAAAAAAGGAAAACTTATCTAGTATTCACTACGACGTGCTAACTTGTTTGAGCAAATGTGATATTTTGATTTTATTAAATCATCGGATAAACCAATAAATTAATAAATCAACGTGTGGCTCGTTTTCTCACACCAATTCTGGATCAGATAGGGCGATACATTTAAGGATTAAAATTTTAACGAAAATTTCCAGGGTTTTTGAGTCATGTACGAAATAAACTAAACACAAATAGTGCACGTTAGCCCAGTTATATGTGCAAACACACACTACAATGGCGCCTCTACAACACACAATCTACCAGGCCATGCCTAGACAGGAACCCTACTTGAGCAGCTGCAAAACAGACTGTCCTTCAGGTCAGATGAAAGAATTCTTCTCAAGTAGGCATCATTCCAGTGAAAACGTTTTCTAGCAGTGAAAATGGAGTAACTTCTTGCGGCAACTAAACCAGTCACACACTAGATCAGCGATTTTGTTAAGGCAATCCACTGTCCCAAATTGGAACCATAGATGGTTAATGTTTGCAAACATTTTCACACCCTCATTGGTGCCAATGGTACTTAAAAAATAAATAATTTGTATTGGCATCCTGGTGTTTCATGTTGAATCACTGCTTCAACTAACACCTTACCAGGACAATCTACACACAACAGACAAGTTGTACATCTAGACCCAGGCAACTTGCAACAATGCCCAAGTACAAACGTGTTACGGAAGTAAACTCCAACCAATTTATTGGTGATATTTCAATGACAAAACACACACGACAGCATGGCAAACACAGCGCATGAATCCAACACTCAGGGAACGGTGCAGTAGTTGCTTAACATGCAGCAATTTAACCCTAGGAGTGACCAATCATAGATGTCCACAATGTACACATTTTGTTGCTAGACTCATTATAATAAAATTATAAAAACTACAGCACATAATCTTATCATTGGGGATATTACTTTTTAATTTTCACCCTGCTACTAGATAACTACTGAGTGGCTGCACATCCCTATGTCCAATTGATAAAATGTAGCCATACATACTAACTACAAAATAAAACAAAAATTAATCAAATATTTTGAGAAAACTGGACTATGCCCATCAGTCCTACATCGTCTACTATGGCAGTGCAGGCTATTGAAGCCGACGGAAATCGCTATGGCAACTTGTCTTGCTCATATTTACCTCAAAAAAAGCCCACAACATCGTTCTAACTGTCTGAACTAGTATAATAACGTGATTCACCAATGTTGTCATTCAATTTGCTGAAATATTGACGTGGAAGCATAAAATAATCCAGCCTAAAGTGAGAAAACCAAATGATAGGTTAGTAAATAAAAAGCTCAGATGGCCCAGATAACACGGGTTTGTAACAACGATGCTCATTCGCTGCATATAGCCCGCTCGCTCATTCACATATATTCGAATAGGCCAATCATAGAGCTTTCCAAGGGTACGTGTTACATATTTAGACACTATGAATGGAAACGTAAATTTAATATGCAGGAGCATAGTAAAAGCAGCCAAATATGGGTAACAGCTATGTGACGCGTTTTGTAAGCTAGATCATCATTGGCTATCATTGACTGTGTGATGCGTTTTGTAAGCTAGATCATCATTGGCTGTCAATGACTATGCTCATGAATAAATATGAATCAGAACGAAGAGTGATTAAGCTTACCAATTTGTTCCAGTGTGATGTACTGGTGATGGAAACAAAGTTCTGTTCCTACAGAGTGATACCAAAATTGGCCAGAACGCTTTTCACACTAATCATGCGGGCCAAATTCAGCCCAGTGGTCACTCCCAGGGTTAAAGAACTAAATCAGTGATGGAGTCTGAGAATTATTGTCTTGTACGAATATGTTGACAATTGTGAATGGCCTCATAGCTATTAAACTATGAGACTATTCAGCCTCTCCATGTCTGTACGCAAAGGCACAAAGCAAATCATGTAGAGGATAGTGGGAACTACATGCCAGTTTTGATCCATGCGTGCAGGGGTTGGCCCAATACAGGATGAACAAATTTGGTGGGACATTATGCTGTCTTTCCATGCAAATAACCAACCAACAACACCAACAGAATAAGCATGCCAAGCAGGCCGTATCCTCCACTCTACAAGTTATTTGTAAACAAAATGCTCTGAGGGGCTTTGTATATGATTTACACCACTTCCAAAAAAAAAAAATTTGGAACATTTGAATAGAAAGCTGATTATTGCAAAATGCCAACCAGGAAAACTCTAAAAATTACCTTTCCAATGTTAACTCAAGTGGACCCTGACCCACCCATCCCAATTTAGGGAGATTATTGGGATTTTTTATATCTAGAAAGCCCCACACAAAGGGAAAATCATCAACCTGCAGAAACACAACACTTCAGAAATGTTGAACAACTTAGCAAGAGTGATAACTTACCACCACCCCCTTGGGTGAAAAAGTAGTTCGGCTGTGGCTGTCTGGGCTGGTAGTTGTTATACTGCTGCGGCGGTGGCTGCTGTTGCCGGTTCTGCTGCTGTTGCGCATAGCCGGGGTCTACATAGACATCTGAAAACGTGTACGCATCCATTACACCTATCCTTTGACTTCTAACTCCTAACAGAACGTCTAGAGGAAACATAGGAGTGGTTTATTTTCAGAGTGCTCCTTACATACCAAATAGAAGGAAGCAATGTGCACCTCTTTCAGCAGCCAATATACATCACTGTTTAAGGTGAGACACGGCAGGTAAAATGACGATTTTCGGAAAAAAAAGTGAAACTCGTATTTTGCCATATTCGTATTGTTTATTATGTCGACCATCTACTAAGTTCACTTATAAAAATGTGCATGCAAATAAACACACTGTATTTCGTGAATAAAGTTACCCTACCAACAACTAAAATCTTGGTTTTGTCATGGCGACTCTTCATACGCTTGAAAATAAACGATCTTTACACCTTAGCAACGTGTCCGTCTTTTCGCTGTTCGCCATCTTGTTTGGTATGAATAGAATCCTTGATCTGTCATCTATCCATCAGTTTATGTCTAAACCCTGCCCCTTTTACCATAATACATACAGAACGTCTCAAACATGCCGCCTAAAACCGCCGAACATTGCCTAATAAGGTATTCGGATTTGTCCGCTGCGTATGCAAATGGCGTCGTGATGTCTCGTGACGTTCCGCTTGAACTTCGCGGGTTTCCGCCGGCCTATTTCCCCCAAGATGCAATATGTTGCTACTTCCGAATATAAACAATCATGGCGTGTGTTGAATTCGTAGAAATTGTCAACGAAATAATTTTTGAGAATGGCTGTCCCACAAAGCAAAAAGTAGCAAAACATTGTACAAAGAACACATTTGGCCGTAAGAAACGCGTCATTAACGCGCAGCAACTGCGGGCGGCGCGCAATTGCCGCCATCCAGCGTCGAAGCCGGTGACAGCTACGGGCGATATTGCGCTGTCGGCAAGTGCGATGCCGCGATCTACTACGTCGATCGACGAACGGGGCTGTCCGTTACAAAGTGTCAGTAGTAGCAAACTGGCTCTACTGAAGGCGGCCAGTGATCAGGAAGATTTGGTGCCTTCTGACGACACAAATGGTAAGTAATAGCTACAATATGGGGACTTTGACATTTATTAAAAGTTTTTACTTTTACACAACAAAGTAATTGTATTATTCCTATATTGTATGTGGAAACATGGGGTAACCTAAGTTTGTAACCAATGCCATAATGTTTAAAAATCATTGAGAAATTTATTTTTACTTGCCCTGACAATATTCGATATTACCTTTTTATCCTGACTTAGTTTCATTCTTAGGAAAATAGTCTTAGCCATATCCTAATGATATGTCCATAGACAGATGTGTGTGCATGCAGAAACACGCGCGCGCGCGCGCGCGCGCACGCACGCACGCACACACACACACACACACTTCATTACACTTTAATATTTTATGACAACAAACATATATTGATTACAATTTACAAATGGTATGTAAAAAATTTTTTTGCATTTGTTCTCGGCTTGCTCGCCTCGCTGGTGTCTTCTAGACCTCAACAAGCTTGACACGCTGTTGGAGTTGGTGGAATGTCCACAGTGTCAATTGCAACTGGCACTGTGCGCAACAACGTCTGAAGCAAAGCGTGTGGGATTTGCGCTGCGTCTTGAGCTGGCGTGTCACAAGTGTGGCAACACATACTCGTCACCGGAGTTGCCAAGCAACAAGAAGCCATCGCCATTTGTTATCAACGACACAATGACCCTGCTCTTCAACTGTGAACGTTACATGTTTGATGTTCAGTGGACCTTAGTTATGTTGTTGGCCCTGTGTGCATTTGTTATGCCAACCTGCATGCACAGTCACTTCCTTATCCTGTATTCATTTTGTGACAACTTTATCAAAACCATGTACCACATTAGTATGAAGTTTCTCTGAAAGTAATGATGCAACCAACATAACGTTTTGTGCTAGCCAAATAAGATTTCAAGTGTTGTGTAAGATTCAGGTTATTCTTCTCTACGTAACTGATAGGAAATATTTTTTAAATAATCAAAATATATAAAAATAAATACATCAGTATTAGTTACCAAAAATAATGTATTTTTGTGTCATAAAAAAAACACTCCTCTTTTTTACAAATGTTTCCTACTAGTTGTGAAACAGAATGTTTACTGAATATAGTTATGCAAGAATTACGACGATAACTTTATTCAAGAAGAAATTACAGTGTTTCTCAGATTACAAATATTATGTCCAAAATGGCGGCTATTTTGTTTGGTTCATGTATCACATTTGCAGGAAGCGTATCTCTGGAAGTACTTATGCCAGCAAAATAATGTTTACATTGTTATATTCAGCATACTAATTTCTAATAGCATGCCAAAGGAAATATCTATGTGACTCATAGTTTTAAAGTATCAGAAGTATTGATGGTAAACAAATCTTTGACGGCTGTTTTCTCAAAAACGTGTTTTCTGCATTTGGAAAAAGGATATCTCTGTGAGTAATTATGCTATCCAAATAAGGTTTTGAATGTTGCATTCAGCATACCCTACTCGTCACAATGACCAGAGAGATTTTAAAAATCATCAACAGTTTGAAAGATAAACCCGTATTTATTGCCAAAAACAAAGTTTTTTTTCGCACTTTACAAAAAAAAATTATAAAAAATAAAAACACAACATTTTAACAAATGCTCTGGTCATTGTACAGTAGAATGTGTATTGAACATGGATTTATGAGAATTATAATCATATATGTGTTCAATAAAAAATGGCAGTGTTTCCAAATTTGCCAATTTTTTCTCAAAATGGCGGACATTTTGTTAGTTACCATGGAAACGGGGGGTCTGGCTGACAAAAGTTCAATATATTTTTTACTCAGTAAGACCCATTCTATACTTTTGGCCAAAGAAATTACAAGATTTGCAGAAATAAAAAAATTATCCTATCTACCTGCCATGTGTGGCCTTAAAGGCGCTTAATCAATTTGGTTTTTTTGCATGTTTCATTTCAAATTAAATTGGTGAAAAACCAAACCTACCTAGTATCCACTGCCACATGCTAGCTCGTTTGTGCAACTTTTGTATGTAGTATGTGAAATCATCAGACAAACCATTAAATTAGATAATGCTTGTTCAAGCATTAACTGAAGTGAAAATCAAAATGCTGAAAAATCATGATTCTCTTCATTGGTGAAATGTAACTTTGTCATGTGATTGGCGAGAGGACAGAGGTCAGCCCCATGATCAGCATTGACCCACGAAGTGTTTACCATTTTGGATTTCCAGCATTTTGATCCTTACCAGATGTAATGTCTAAAGTCTTTATTAATTTGGGGAACCGCTTTTTCAAGAATATTATCTGAAGCGTCATTCCAAAAATAACTTTATAGTCAATAAAATATTTGATGTCAAATCAAGTGTTTTTTACCAGTACTGTCTGTGCCACTTGTACATTGACCCCTTTTTGTTTTGCTGATAAATTTAGTTCATTCTAAATATTGTAGAAACTAGAGCGTTTCTCATCTCTACTCAAATAGTTGTGTGGAGTCCAAGTGGTTGAAGTTACAGCATGTTTACAGTTTTGTTCAACGTCTGGCAATGAATTAGGATGCTAAACATGTAGCAATGTTGCATAACTTTTTCAATGTGATTTACAAAACGCAAAGCGGTAAACGTCATTTCCGCAAATGTGTTTGTAACTACCCCGACATCATAAATATTTCACTAAAAACAACCTTTCTAACAATTTGTTTCCACTCTATCTCCCAGACCACCGGGGAAAGAGCTTGTTTGATTAGTTTAGCGACACCAGGTGATTACACACGAACAATTATTTTTATTGATTATAACTTTGCAGTGGCCTTTTCCAGGAATAATACACAAGTAAAACACATGCAATAATTGATAGCTGGTGCATTCACACAGCAACACAGAAAATTATTTCAAGAATATTTAAGGGTACTTGAGAATAAAAGTCAAGGATCTGTGTGAACCATGGTGGGGCCTACTTCAAGTCAAATGAAATGTACTAGACTGATTTAAGGGTCCAGGTGAACTTGAACTCATCAGTGACTTTTTGTAAAAGTATAACAAATATTTGTTAGGATACATGTCTGAACTGAGTAAAAGCTTCTTCCAAAATATTTTGTGTTACACTTCAGCGAAGTTACGTTCACAAGTCTTTGTTGATCGACAAGGCCGCTGATCTATGTTGTATTTTAGAATTCCTGCACAAGACAATACAGATTCAGACAGATTAAAACACTAAGTTTAACATATCAGTTAACCAATCAAAACTGCTACACATTCTGTTTAATTACCAACAACATATATACCCAGATCCCATTAAAATCTAGACTACTGCCCACTAACCCAGAGTCATCATACTTACTTGGTGCACCTTTGTTTGGAACTCTGTTTGGGGGTGAAGACCCCAAGTCCAGAGCAGCAATCTGGAAATAGAAAGACACCTCAAATTCTGCACTGAGCAGGTGAAATGTTACCAAAATTAACGGGGGGAAGCAATGTAACATATAACATGTGACCCGCTCCAGCAAAATCAGGAATAAGTCGAAAATTGTTTAGATAAAGGTACCACGTAAAAGACAATTGTTTGGGCTTTCCAATGGTGCCAAAGACAACTACCAAGCTCTATTAGTTGATGAGTTATCATTTGATAAAGAGGTGCCCCGTGTCATTTGACAAAAAATTATTCTGAGAATAACAGCTTTGAAGTTTACTAAAGTACATTCATAGTTTCATACATTTCAATAAAAAAGGCACATCATATGAAGTTGAAATTTTGCACTGTTGTAGCACACACCAACATGGATATTTGGTGCAATAGCTGTGAAATTTGCAAGACATGGCATTCTCAGCGATATTGCCGCCAAGCTGTCCACACACTCGCTAGAAGCTGTCAATGTCAACTGTCGCTCAATCATGGTCTTCCTCGTCACTTTTGCCCTCAGAAATGATGTTCATTTCACTGTTGCTATCTGATCCGTCTGACTCGGCTTGATTAATAAATGTAGATTTGATATAAAAAATCTCTGTGCATCAAACTCGAACCAAAACAAGCATGGCTTTGTGTGGGGGTAAAGGTCGCATTCCAATGTTCAGAGCCATCGCTCGCCTCAAACGTGATGCCCTGAATCTAGGATAGTAATGCTAATCAAAAGCGTTTCTGACTTATTCCTGATTTTGCTTGAGCGGGTCAAATATATATTTATCTACATTTTAGAACATTGATGTATGTAGCAAATAAGAACCGTTCAAAAAATGCCTTTATAAAAAGACCTATAAAAAACGTAGATGTATAGACTGCATTATTCTGTGTTGGAAAAAACAAACATAATTATTGATTGATACCTGAAAAAAACGGGCCTGTCCGAAAAAAATTAACAACGTGAATTTCATGCTATTCCATCAAACGCGTGCCCACCCCAAGAGACGTCGTATGGACAAACATTATATTCAATGATCTATTTTCTAATCACGCCGCCATAATGTAGATGTTTAACTAACACATCATTCGTGTAAATAAATACTATCTAACTTCATACAAACACATAATTATTGACTTCTTTGCGTCGGAATTTCGTGCGACGCCATTTTGAAAGCGAGCGCACGGTGTTGGTTCCTCGTGCTATAACAAACACAAAATATCTGACATTACTTAATAAATTTATGCCAATTTAGTTTAGTATTAATTACCGGTCCTTTGTCATACACCTACCTGCTGTTCTAGACCTTTGCCATTTTGGCTGGATTCATTAGGCATGTTAGTTTGTTGATCGAATAGTTACTCAGCCAACATTTGACTCGCCTCAAACTGCTCCCCACTGCACAAAGGCGTCGACCGCTATATATAAGCTAGCTGACATCACGTGACTGCACAGGGAGCAGTCGTGTTTCAACAAGTTGCAATGGTAACATAAGGATTATAAACGATTTAATTGTCTGTTACTATGTCAGACAATTAAAGGTTCATAAAGCTATGTTTGTAATAAGACGTAGTGCACTTGAACGTTAACCTACCAATGCATGTTTAGCTGTGTTACGTAACACGTTTAATCCCTGCATGTCCTGTGCTACGTAGGATATTTTTTTTACCTAAAAAAGAGTCACACGTAAAATTTATGTGGCACATCAACATAGTATGAATACTGCTTAAGTAACTCACACGCCCACTCGCAATCACACGTGAGAAAAGGCAGTCACTGCATGATCGAGCTTATAACTCCTCCCACTATATATATATATATATATATATATATATATATATATATATATATATATATATATATATATATATATATATATATATATATATATATATTGTCAAGTTTTGGTAGGGCAGTATCAGTTAGTCTGGTTTGTTAAGGCCAATATTTGGCAGAATCATTACTTACGTAACATTTTACGTAGAATCCGATTAAAACCGGATCCACGTGGTATGTCGTGTCTTGAACTTCAAGGTGAAATGTCAATGATCGTGAATTTTCTATTTTCAGTAGCACAAAATCAGCAAAGCTAAATTTGAAAGAGCAAGGAAGCAAAACAGTACAACGGAAGCTGTCGGGGAAAACGGAAGACGTACACTCAAAACGAACAAACCGCCACGACAAGACGTGCTGTATATTCTGCAGCAAAGGGGACGAATCTGGCCAACAACGTGGCTATATAGCACTCATTCTGAAAAATCACTGCGTTGTATGGCTGAATAGATGAACGATTACGAATTGTGCGCGAACATTGGTGGCGAGAGATCAGACTCACCAGCTACAGTTAAACATGCCATGGAAGTGGTGATCACTGTCACACAGTACCTCACGCCCGGTCGTGTGGTGTCATGTGGTGTGACGAACCATTGTATGCGCTAGCTAAACACATTCAATGGGCTTTCCCAAACTATGTTGGATAGCAAAGGCTTGTCGTGATGCTTGGAGGGCTCCACACGCAGAAACCTTTGTGGTGTTGCTTGGATGCACGTTCTAGAATGCCCCGGGTGGAGTTATTCCTGGCACACCAGGGGAACGGCTGATTCCATCCTGAAAGTTGCGCACATCACTAGAACGCGACATGTTTATTCAGTGATTGTAGCTGCTTTGGCCGTGCTACAGAAAGCGTCGTTTGATGCGGCAAAGAGCGCCAGTGAAGCGGGAGAGAGAGATGCCTGGAGGGCGAGGATGACACAGAAGTTCACAACATTCGCTTTCTACGACTTCATCTTGCGAATGGAGAAACTTATTCTCATCTTCGTCAGGGCACATCGAGAGATGAACTTCGCTCTTTACGTTGTCTGCATGGAAGCACTTGTGTTCATGCTCTTCAGCCTCAATCACTTGAACTACAGTCGGTGGGTCAGCGTGCACCTGGAGAACATGAAGACATTGCTCCGTGCAGCGTGGACGATGTTCATAGAAGGCGACTGGTAGTGCCAAAACGATTCGTCGGTTCTCCACAATGCCCGTCGACCAGGCGCACGAACAAGCAAATGAAAGTGTGAATGGGAAAGGCGGATCATCGGTCTCACTGACAACGCAGCAGCTCTCCAAAGGTGGCTTCTCGCGGGACAAGAGTTGACACGACTCTTGCGGGATTTTAAGATATCACCCGCAGTACAAGCAGCAACTAGCGAGATGCACCGCGACGAAACATTGGCTACAAAAGTTCCATTCCGACGTGTCTGGACTCGTCGGTGTCATTCGCCAATATGGAAATCCCTTCGAGCTTGAGTGCCGAAGCCTGGCTGTGCTACACAGCCAAGCATGCGCTACAGAGTCCGTGGTGGAGACCACCTCGAAGCTGGAGACTGTGGGTCAGACACAGTACGAGGCATTCTGATTGAATATCTTACACGAACGGAACACACCATTCAGCACCCCGATAAGGAGAAACGGCTTTCCGACACTAAAAAAAACCGAAGCTGGAGAAAAAGAAAGGCACGCAACTGTTGAACATCAAGTAGGACGCAACACTGTTTGGCAAGTTGTACATTGCAAACCAAGCCCGCTGTGGTAACCCCGCTGTGTTTTTCACGCACGAGAACCAGCCTTTCCCGCCCCCTCTGTATCGCCATGTGGCGACGTGAGGTTTGGTACAAAGCAGGACCTGTTGTCTTGGCAAAGGTGTTTGACGGACCTGTCCTTACTCACACGTTGACCCCCACAGGCTGTGCAAGGTTCCAGGAATACGAAAAGCAAGGAGGAGCTATTCAAGTTTCTTGGAGAAGCAATCCAGACGGAGCCGTGGCCAGAAAACAAGGTTGTGTGTGTGTGTGTGTGTGTGTGTGTGTGTGTGTGTGTGTGTGTGTGTGTGTGTGTGTGTGTGTGTGTGTGTGTGTGTGTGTGTGTGTGTGTGTGTGTGTGTGTGTGTGTGTGTGTGTGTGTGTGTGTGTGTGTGTGTGTGTGTGTGTGTGTGTGTGTGTGTGTGTGTGTGTGTGTGTGTGTGTGTGTGTGTGTGTGTGTGTGTGTGTGTGTGTGTGTGTGTGTGTAAGTTGGTGCAATTTGGAGCATAGCCTCCGTTAACCATGTATCGTGCATGTATCCACGAAGGCTAGCAAAAGTCAGTTAATTTAAGGTTTCATCAGCGATATTTGTGCCTGCAGCAATTTAAAGCAACCAAAACAGTTTAATAATTATTTTAAAAAGTGTTATTAAGGGTTAAACCTACGTAGTACATCAGGACAACACCATCAAGACTGCCACTAACTCCATCCAACTACAAGATGACATCAGAACACCCGAATCCTGAGGAAGAAAATTACAGATGTCCTTCAATGAAGCGAAATGTCATAAACTAACAGTCACCAAGAAAAGAAATACGATCTCCACCAGCTACACGTTGCATGACCAAACCCTGGACAAAGTAACAGGCGCCAAATACATAGGCGTTGAGATTACTGAAAAACTTCACTGGGGAAAGCATAACCAACTACAACCAAGACCAACAAAGTGAGCGCCTTCGCCTCCAGAAAGCTCAATGGATGCCCAACACATGTCCAGGCACAGTGCTACAAAAGCTTCGTACGACCAGTGCTAGAATACGCAGCAGTGGTGTGATATCCCTACAAGCAACATCTCAAATCGTCACTGGAGATGGGGAAACGACGCTCAGCTCGCCACATCCTTCAGCTCTACCTCTAGTGCCTCTGCATTGCTCGCACAGCTCCAACTTAGAACCTGGAGTCCAGGAGAACATCAGACATAGTCAGTATGATGTACAAAATCATAAACGGACTTGTCGATGTGAACCCTGCTGCACTTCTTGAACCCAGCAACCGCAGCTCTAGAGGACATCAAGTGAAGCTCCAAATGTCGAGGTCAAAATTCATGAGAAGTCAACATTTATAGTCACATGTCACATGTCACATAGCACAGTCACATGTCGAAGTCTAAATTGATGTCAGATAAGCGCAGTCAAATGTTAACATCGAGTGTGATCATTCCCAGAAACTATGCAAGTCTTTGTGCAGAGTAAGAGGGAGATTGAAGGGCACATAATGCTACCTGATTGGTGGTTAGAATCAATATATAATTGATTTGAACCCCCTTTGAAAAATGTGAACTCCCCAGTAATATGAAGAAAATATTATAATTTGAAAATAAATGTGAAGCCCATTAAAAAAAACCGAACCCTCTTCTCAAAAGCGTGAACCCACCCCAATGTTGTTTAGTATTTTTCATAAACGTTAACCCCCTTTTTTAAAAATTTGATAAAAGGGGTTCATATTTTTGGAAAAGGGGTTGTTCACAAAAAGGGGGTCATCTGAACCCCTCCCCATAACAACTTGCACAAGTCCACCGCGCCTCGGAAACTTCACATGTCTAACTAACTATAATATGGAATATTATTGGAATTTGGAATAGTATACTTTATTAATAAAACTAATAAATTCAATGTATATGTTGACATAAATAATGCATCTAACATACCTTTCACAAAAGTAACTTTATCTTAAAATTGTAACAACTTTCCCCGGTCTCCCCTAATTTTCGTCAAACGTCCACATAGGTACCCAACCGCCCCCCACCGAGGGGGGATTTCGAATGTCTTAATGTACGAACTATCAACATGGGACACGGGCACGCCTACAATATATTAGCCACATACATGCGAAACTGACGGACTCGTGAGGGAACAGACAAGATTTAACAAGATTTGCCATCCAAGCCAAAGGCCCAGATGGCAAGTGGACAAGGAAGCCATTCGCTTATCGAGAGTCCAATAATGTTCATCTACTTATAACCCGTCCTCACAAACTACTTTATTATTATAGATTAACCCGGCGTTGCACGGAACAAAAAGGTAACCACTTTAAGACTCTTGCACTATCCAGTTAAATGTTGGTAGGGCAATGCCAATGCCAATGACACATTCACGCTCCTAAAATCATGTACAACTGCCGGTTTCACGAAGCGTGCGATGGACGTTTGACGTGGATCACGTAACACTCGTGGAGACACGTAGAACGTGGCTAACAATTATACGTACTATTATTCTGAGCTATGTGATCTGCGTCAAACGTCCACATGCATAATATCCCAACCACGGAGAATTTCGAATATGTTTTAATGTACGAACCACCCCCCCCGTGCCCCCCGGCACTACAAAATATCAGCCACATGCATGCGAATACGAGAGAACAGACATGCAAACAGACACACAGAGTCACAATTAAAGTAAGCCGTACTCTTTCATAGCCGTGGGGATAGGATGCAACCTTGTCACATTCCTGTTAAATTGTTACTTCTTTGAGCAGCTGTCGTCTGCGTGATCTGCTTTAGAATTCCACAGCTGCCGATGATGTAAGACAAAATCCTCTGGACAAAGCCCCAACCCCCCGGTTAACATAACAATTATGTTACCTGTAAGCCCACTGTCAACGTGCATGGAAGAAGCTCACATAGAAAAAGAAAAGACACTATTATCTGAGAATCACAAAGTGCAGTCATGAAGTAAATGGGACTTAATCCGAATATGGGCTCAACATTGCACCCTGATAGATCGCTGTGGATAATAATATAATTATCAAGTTACTATAATTCTGCATATTGTTTTTTTAGTCTGGGACCGTGGAGTCGCGAGTAAAACTAAAACACCTCCCACAAATCCCACCATTAGACCAACCTCCCGCGTCCTACCAATTATTAGGACCAACCTCTCACTTCCTGTCCCATCCTCTCATTTGTCGAATGTGGTAGGCCTACGGAACCGTAGGCTACCTAGATAGGCTATAGCTAGCTGTATGATCCATTCGCTTGCTTCGGATAATTTGTTTAGAAGATAATTAATGGTCCGCTATCCGCGCTGAGATATAATTAATTTCCATATAATAATAATAAATTATGAAATAACACATATGAACTGAAGTGAATGTAATATTGGTGCATTGATTGAACAACATTAATAATGATTCAATGCTAATCCTCGCCACAGGGAGGCTGTAGAGTACAACATGCTAAAAAGCTGATTGTTCAGTTGCTCTGTTGGGAAACGAGATTACGAGCTCGATTTTTTAGGGCAGCATACGGAAACTTAATTAATTATAATGTTTAAGTATATATTATAGTTGTATACCCGTCGGCGATTGTCGGACGGGTATTGATGGGCATTTCTTAGAGATGCTCATTGAAGTAGACAGCGGGCGTGCCCGTTTCCCAGAAACACGTCGATCAAGACAGCAAATGCGACGAAGTACATTATTATACGTATTGTTACACGTTCTTTCATACACGTGATTAAGGGTATACATCCATACATTGCGTGGGATAGCAACTGACATATCAGCGTTTCAACAGGTCGAATAATTCATGCTCCCTCACCTGGCTCAAATCGTTGTCGTAAAAATCGAAAATATTGTCCACATTTTCTATGAATAAAGAAATATTACCTACATAACACAATGATACACTGTTTCCGTGTGCAATCAAGAATTAAGAAAATATTATATAACATCGTGTAAATTTTTTTGCTGTTTGCGCCATGTGCCAACGTTTCTAACATCCGGGCACCTGCCTTTCCTACTCATCGTCTAAACGGGTGAGACTGGCGTTACATGTGCCATCAAAATCCACATTATATCTCCGCATTACAGTCTCATCAACTAATTCTGCCAATACTAGCGGAAAACCATAAGATAATCAAATGCATAATGTATTTCATCAATAAAATTTAAAATGTGAATTTGAGTGAATTATGTGATTCTACTGGTGAGCGCAATGGCAGGAAGCCATAGGCTTCGTTATGTGCACGCTGATCGTGATGGCTTTAAAATATTGCGTCGACACGTTGTCCATGGTATGTGAATGGTGCGATACTTGATGAATGCTGACGTCGCATGATTTGAGCAAATGGTTTTGCTATTTCAGTAGCACGATGGGACGTGTTATCCGAGGCCAACGAAAGGGGCCGGGTAGTGTTTTCACGGCCCATACGAAACACCGTAAAGGTGCAGCTAAGTTGAGGGCTGTTGACTATGCCGAACGTCACGGTTACATCAAAGGGGTTGTCAAGGTAAGTGTTGGAATGATTATTCTGGAATTCGCAGTACTTTTAGAACCTAATGTCACCTACATGTAACAGTAACATGTCGTATGAACTAAATTGGCCTAAATTATTTACGCAGCTAAACAATATCCTTACCTAAATTTTTCTACATCAATTGACATGCAACGTTCTGTTACCCAACGTTGACTGTCTTCCATCATACAGTCGCGCCCCATTATTACACGGATTCGGATATTAGGTGGTCGGTCTTGGACCCCAATTTTATGCTGCCTGGAGGAAATGCCAGACTTAGGTCATTCATGTGCCTACACTACAGTCATTGCATTGATCTAATACATAACTAACTGTTTTGCGTAATGTACTCCTCGCGTTTGTCAAACCTACTTTCAATAAACATTCAGTGAACAATGTCATTGAATGAATGGCGACATATTTGTTTGTTTTTGCGCTGCTGCTGTAATCGCAGAAACTGTCGCTGGCTTCGCTTCGGCACACGCTTCAAGTAAAAATCAGATGAAGAGTCTTAAATGCAATTTAGTAATACTAGTATAACCCTGGGGTGAAATGGCATGCTTCTATTGCATCTAATCGTTTTTCACAATGTGAAACCAACGTGCCAAATGCCTAACCCAAAGTGCTACCGGTGCGTGACAGTGTTCTTTGACTTGGTGCAGCGGATGGTGATTGATGTTGATTAGTAGCTCCGTGGTGGCAGATATGGGAACAATGCAGCTCGAAATCATGAACCCGACCACTCTTTATAACGAGGCTCGACTGTATTTTGACCTTGATTTCTCTGGTTTGAGACACTGGAATTTTGTGAATTTGGATATTGTTTTTCTCACATCCTGTCTCAAATATTACGAATATTTCTAAGTAAGTTGTATGTAGAGCTACCAGGAAGTTACAGTGATGATATAAACTTCTTCACTTTGACCTGAATGTGTCGTGTTGACAACCTTCAGAAAAACTGAGTATCTTCCTGGAGTTTATTTTTATGAAAAAAATCTGCATATTCATGTACAGATACATCTCATCAAAATCAACATATTCGTGTACAGATGCATCTCATCAAAATCAACATATTTATGTACAATCATATCTTGTCAAAAGCAACATATTTACTTGCAAACTCTTCATGTCAAAACCAGAGATTATACATGTTATGTACAAATACAAAGTTACTGTGAGGATATAAACTTCTTCACTTTGACCTGAATGTGTTGACAACATTAAAAAAACTGAGTAGCTACGTAGAGTTTACTTACACATGTTTACATCATCAAAATCAGCATATTATGTACAAATGCATCACATCAAGATCAGTGTATTTATGTACAAATGCATCATCATCAAATCAATGTATTTACATGTAAAATTCATGTTGCCAAGACTACAAAGTGTCGCTGGTGTGGCTTTCAGGACATCATCCATGACCCTGGTCGCGGCGCCCCCCTCGCAAGGGTTGTCTTCCGAGACCCATACAGGTACAAGATGCGCCAGGAGACATTTGTAGCTACTGAAGGAATGTACACAGGCCAGTTCATCTACTGCGGCAAGAAAGGTTGGTCTGTGTAGACTCCTGAAGTGTGGTAATGTTCCAAAGATACACAATGACCGTCGACAACATTTTGAAGAATTATACTCTCATTCGATTAGATTGGTAAGGAAAGGCCAAGCCGTCGTAATCATGGTCAATTACATTGCCAGTGTAATTCTAATCATGGTTAGTCATCTTGATTACAATTGTTTTGTCCATATTTCTGTTGCACAGGGTCTGTATTTTCGAAAAACTTAATTCAAAGTTTTTTGTAAATATGGCAGTGGGGTTCACTCATGGAATTTCTGCATAAATATGAACCGATGTGCTAGATACTGAATAGACCTACTAAAATATTACATAATACATGTTGAACCTCGGCCAAAAGACTGGACGGATTGCGTTACAGTCTTAAATTTGCCATGTTGTTTCGGTAGTAGATATTTTGTGAGTGACCACCCCAGAGGTAGGTTTTCTACCATATTATGAATTATTATGAATTTTTCAGCTAATCTGCAGATTGGCAACATCCTGCCCGTGGGTCAGATGCCCGAGGGAACCATCATCTGTTGTCTGGAGGAGAAGTCTGGAGACAGAGGACGTCTAGCTCGCTCGTCCGGTAACTATGCCACCGTTGTGTCGCAGAACCCAGACACTAAGAGGACGAGGGTCAAGTTGCCCTCTGGGACCAAGAGGGTGATTCCCTCTGCAAACAGGGCGATGGTTGGTAAGTGCCTAGTGTTCAGCCTTCCTGGTATGTCAGTTGATAATTAGGACGTCTTGTATAGCCCTGGAATCCACTTTTGACCAGAGATGGAGTAATTGTGCTCTGTAATCATAGAACATTTTTGAGTAATCATACTCCTTGAAGACGTTGTCAAAGTAATAAAAATCATGATAAAAAATGTCTTGTTCATATTTCTATTGCCGAAGTCGCAACTACAACACAAGCAGGCAGAAAAACTTTGCAGCTAACTTTCCAAATGTGAATCTGATTTTCTGGAATACTTGCGAACCAGATATGAACCTGTTAGTGATGATGATTTCTAGTCATCTCTGATGTTATTTGATGTCTATTAGAGGCTGTTTCTGAGCTGACAGGTGTTATAAACTTGGTCGTCGTAGTAAACTTGTGGAGTTTACATGCCACTTTGAATCTTAAAATAACTTAAATTGTTTGGTAAAACTAGAGTTGTATTTGTTGATGAATTCTCAGATGTGATTGTTGAAACCCCACAAATTTGGTTAGTGTCAAAAGAAAGTATAATTATGATTATAATTATTCCTGAAAAATTCCTATGCCAGTTGTCTTCTATATCTGGTAAGGCTGCAGCGAAACAGTCACATTGAATTTAACTGAATTATAATCTGGGCTCCTTTGTTAGAATTTCTGTTACAATTCGTGTAACTGATGTGGGGTCGTGTAATTGTAACACAAAACTTTGGATTATTATTGTTTATGTACATTGTAAAGTTTATTTGATTATGATTATAATCAACTGAAACCTACTTTGATGGAAACTCAAGGCGTAGACGTTTTTGGTTGTATATCTTGCCTGTTAGCAATGATGATTTCTATTCATTTCTGATGTTGCTTGATGTCTATTAGAGGCTGTTTCTGAGCTAACAGGTGTTATAAACTTGTGGTTATAAAGTTTGAAGATTAACTAACAGTTTTAAGCACAGTCCATTGCAATTGATTGCGATTATAAAGCTGGTTGAATTTTAGACTGAAAAGACGTGGAAGTTTCCTAAAATTGATTGCACTGAGGCATGGAAGCTGTGGTTATATATAAAGTACAACAATGACAGCCCAAACTACAAAATCGTAAATCATTTGCCATAAGTGTGCTAAATTTGACTTATTTTTAGGTATTGTTGCCGGCGGTGGTCGTATTGACAAACCCCTCCTGAAGGCAGGCCGAGCCTACCACAAATACAAGGCCAAGAGGAACTGCTGGCCTAAAGTGCGCGGTGTTGCCATGAACGTACGTACCACCTTGTTCTGTATCTCTTTGATGGAATAGAGCTTCCGTGTATTGAAGTAGAAATGTCGCTGTGTCAGAACTATGCGTAGCGTATGAATGCATATGCTAGACAGTATTTAAGTATGTTCAATTGTGAATTTATTGACTTTACTCACTGCCAACATTGATTCTACAATTTTCATCTCATTGCACTTTCTTTCCTTGCATTCTGCAGTTAACAATTTCAGAAATCGTCCTTCGTACGAAAATATTGAATTTAGTAAAGTTGTTGTGTTTGTGACCGTCAGCAAAGTGGTTGGCTAATATTGCAAAGTTGTCAACAGTGGAGACAGTCTGGTCGAGTTTCAAAGTTGTCAGTATTTTTGAGCTTGCGTTGTTGTCTAACTCTGTTGTTGCTTCAACCTGTTGTTGTTGTTTCAGCCTGTTGAACATCCCCACGGAGGTGGTAACCACCAGCATATTGGTATGGCTTCAACTGTGAGACGAGACACGTCCGCTGGTAGAAAGGTACGTTACATTGTAATCTTGCTGTAGATACTTGGGCAGTATGTACACGAAGGCTCCAGGTTGCACGAATTTTCAACAAATAATCTAATTGTGTAATTTTACTACTAGTTTCCATGTTGAAACTGAAAAAAAAACTTGTGCTGTGTCTGATGAGATCTATTGCTTGATGTTCCTCGCTTTAGTAATAAAAAAAAATCTGGTACAGGGCCTTGAAAATCTTGAATTTTATTTGTCCTAATTCAATGCGTTAAAATACTAGAATTTTGCCAGGTTGTCTTTAAAAGCATTGAATTTTAATTGTTTTCTTAACTATTATTGCTGAGTAACACTGGTGGACGCTAGGTCTACACGCTGACGCCATAAACGACAGCATAGAAATAACTTGCATGCTCAGGGGAAACATTGATAATATGAAGTGACAAAACTGTGATGTCTTTCTTTGGGGATTCTGTAATTTTTCTGCCGATATGAAACTATCAGTTGTTTTGTAACTATTGGAGCTTAGATTCTTCTTCACAGTAGCCTTAAAAAGTCTTGAAATGGCCTTGAATTTGATGTCTTGGTGTGCGGACCCTGTCATTACAGTGTATGTGCCTAGACCCAGCCCTAGTCGTGGTAGCTGATGCTGTTGTGTGGTTGTAGGTGGGTTTGATTGCTGCGAGACGTACTGGCCGACTGAGGGGGTCGAAGCAAGTGACCGGCAAGCCCGACAAGGAGTAGCTTCTTGTACATTTGACAAAATAAACCTGTGTCCGTGGACTTCTGCTTCTCCTTGTTGTCATGGTGCCTTCTGGGCAAGAATGTCTTCAGTATTTCATTGGTGGCAATGCTGGAGAACGTAGGGAGTTGGAGATGGATCAGTAATTCATGACATACAAATGAAGTGATTTTGAGATGGTCCCCAACATTTCTGGGAAACATCTTTTGTGTTGGCATTCTTGAGAAAAAATGACAGAATTTGGATAATGTTGCCCATTAGTTTGGTGAGAGAATATATTGGAATTGGAAAATTTATTGGTTCCAAATTTACGCAAAGTAATAAAAACAATAATATGACCCACACAACTTTTTCTGTTTGTGTTATGTCTAAGGATAATAATGCGATACCCAGCAGAGCTTATATGGAAATTATTTACATTGATTAGGGGGTGGGAGGTAGTTTGGCAACCAATCATTCAAAGCATTTTGCCAGCCATCTGTTTTGAATTCATAATGAAGTTGTGGCAGTGGCGATATGGTGACTCCACCGTTGGGAGTGTGTTATAACGGTGTGAGTAATAAGATGGCGCTACTACCACAGCTTCGATTATCCGAGGTGTGGCGCCACCGTTTGTCACAAAAGCTGTAATTTTCGTTGTGACTGACATTTTTTATCACTCAGATTCTGGGTGATACACAAAACATAAACTATTAGCCATAATATCACAAATGACAAACACAATCTGTCCACTAAAAATATCGCTAATTAAAGAGAAAGGTGGAACAATTGGTATGAATTTAAAGCTACTGGACATAGCTGACTAGCTATACCAATACGTGAAACGTACCACTGTAGGTCAGATTTAAGGTCAAAATCCTATTTTAGCGAAACAGTGGGAGGCAGTGTATTTATGCAAGCATTAAATGTTAATTTGTGACAACTGGTCGGGTTATCTTTTAGGATGTATTATCTTACACAAAATCGTTGTTGCCATTTTTTTCTGACTAGCTTCCGACACCTTGCTTGTTTTTTTTAGTTTTACCCCATTCAGCACGCGGATTTGCTCCATATGAACACCCCACACCTGCTATATATTAATTGTGCCCCTTTAATTAAAACATGTTTTGTTTTGCTATTGTGACACCCACTGGCATTACTCTGTCATTTTGCGTCATTTGGCATCTCTCTATAGGTGCAGGTTTTAATTTCGTAACCAAAATACCCTGTTAGGTCGCGAGTCAATATTATGTCAAAACAAATACATAGATAATATTGTAACCTGTAACCATAGTACAATGGGTTTTTGATATTGTGACACCCACTTGCAGTACTCATTCGGAGCCATTTATCATGTCTCTGTGCAGGCACTGATTTCCTGGCCAAAAACATCACCCACCCTGTAAAGTCGCGAGAATTTGTTTTCTTCATGAAATTAATCCCAGTCATTTTGAGTCAGTGCGCATCTCTCTGTGAGTGCAAGCATTTCCTGGCCAAAACCTTCCTCTACCATGTAACGACACGAGTGCCTATGTTGTCAAACAAATACACAGTGAGATAAAGGTGGACCCCTTGAAGCAAGTGACATTTGTTTTATTGTGTCACTGTCCATCATCCAGTGACATTACCTTTGGTCATTTTGAGCTATTTTGCATCTCTCTATCGGCGCTGGTGTCGATATCTTGGCAAAAAACTCCCTCCACTTTTGAGAAAAATGTACTCGCGACATTACAGGGGAGGTCTAGGCCAGAATATCAATACCTGCACCTACAGAGCTATGTCACGTGGCTCAAGATAATCACGCGTAATGATAGTGGATATTGCAGCAGTAAACCAACCCAATATCAAAAAGGATGGATAAATAGTTACAATGTTATCTTAATATGTATTTGTTTGACAAAATAGGCACTGGTGACCTTACAGAGTGGGGTAGTGTTTTCGCCAGAAAATCAATACATGCGCTCACAGAGATATGCCAAATTGCTCAAAATGACCAGGAGTAAAGTCAATGCGTGTCTCAGTAATAAAACAATGGTCAAAAGGTTACAACGATACATTGATATGTATTTGTTCGACAAAATATAGTTTCGCGACCTAATAGGGATGCGTAGTGTTTTTGCCAGGATATAAATACGCCATGGTGTCTAAAATAAAAAGTTGACCTTTATGACCCCAAAAGTACATCTTTCTCTTTAATGGCCGATATTTTTCAGTGGGACAGTTGTGTTTGTCATTTGTGATGCTATTGCTAATAACTTTTTTATTTGTAATGTTGTTGCAGTGACTTGACGGCGGAATTAATGAATGAACCTATGTGATTTCAACCCAATGACCTACAGTCTATAATATATCTCACCCATGTAGCCTCGTTGTGACAAACGCACAGAGGGAAACTAGGGGATTTATGACATGTTTTTCAATATGATATTTTGCAACTATCCTGAAAAAATGCTTTGTACTGTTTATTTATATGTTCAACCCTAATGCTCCTGGAATATTATTTGCAATGGCAGACATAAAACCAATAAGCACATGTTGCTGTCCACAAACCGTCATTGTAGTAATGATGATCGGCATATTAAATACTTTTATCGGACATATATTTATATCTTAATAATGAACTATGGTAACCTGGGACAAAACAGGCATACAAAATGGACAATAGTATGTTGTATTTTGTATACATAGTGTTAAGACACACGTAGTGCATGTGGGGCAAAACTGTTCCCATGCAAGGCGATTCCTATGTCTTATTCCGCACGCACGTGGTCATAATGTATAAAATATATTACACATGACCAATTATGTTTAATAAGTTTAATATAATATGAACGTTGTATAATTTACGTTCTGCCAGCTTGTAGGTTGTAATTATGATCGAATATTACTAAGCCAATATTAGATTACATATGGATTGCAAGATGTATATTATATGGTAACTACAATTGAAATATAACAACTACAATAACCTAGTGTATTGCTATCATACCATTTGCATGCATATATTTTATGTTTAGGCAGTGGTTCGTTTATGTAAGCGAAAACCACGGGGGAGGGATCTATTGACCGTCTTGCCCAAGGCAGAGGGCCGTCTTGCCCCATTCCTGAGCAAGACGCTTTTTTGGTACTCTTGCTATTTTTCAAATTAAACTAATCTAGGCTTTCAAGTTGCTGAAAATAATTTTCCAATGGATAACACACATCTTTGTCTACAACACTACACATTAATGACATGATAACATAGTTTAGGGTGTAAATTGTAACGTTTTCCTTGGGGGCCGCCCTGCCCCAAGTTACCATATTGTTATAAAATAATCGAGTAGTTATTATATGTGTAGAAATATTTAGCTGTCTTCATGCTCCATACTCCACATAGCTATAGCCACTATTCTTGGGTTAAGATATGAGTTTGGTTTGGTCATGCTCCATACTCCACATAGCTATAGCCACTATTCTTGGGTTAAGATATGAGTTTGGTTTGGTCATGCTCCATACTCCACATAGCTATAGCCACTATTCTTGGGTTAAGATATGAGTTTGGTTTGGTAGTGCGCATGCGTGGTTCAAGCGAAAGTGACACAAATAATAAACAACTATACAATTAACATGTCTATAATTTTTTTTATTCGGGTGTTTGGTAAGAGAAGACGTTTGCAGATCGACTATATCTGTAGGTAGAATGTTCCATGTTCTTAATTCTCTGGAATAAAAAGAATAGGCATTTGTATCTACGCGCATTTGTATCTGGATATAATTAATTGGATTGCTGTTTCAGATACGGTGGCACGGTACTGTTAGGTAGGTAAGGTAGTGCTCAAAACATTTTGTGTTATGTTGTGAAGAAAGGCAAGTTGGTGTTGGTGTTGGTGTTGCAAGCGTCGTCTTTCTAGCGTTTGCCAATTTAGCTTTTGAAAGAGTTGTGTGACTTAAGTCGTCGATGGTCATTTATCGGAAGCACTTCGTTGAATTTGTTCTAGTTTAGCAATGCTATTGCAAATTTAGGGCTTCTATTCTGTTGATCTATGAATTAGTTTTGGTTGTACAGTCATACTGTAAGTTGGCTGTTTAATGTTTGGAATTAACTGATGAATGGAGAGTGCGTTTGAGAACGCAAAGACTTCGTTGATTTGGACGTGATAGTTTGGACATGTTTGTTCCATAGTTTTTTATAGATAGGTAGCAGAGACATTTACAGGAGAAGTGGAGAATTATGATGTATGTAATATGGGTAGAACTTTTTAATAAACAAATAATCAGCAGAAAATTAAAAACAAGTAGTACGGAATTATGATTACGATATTTGTAGAACTGCTTAGTACAAAAACAGTTAACATTGGATTAGAAACAAGAAGTACACCAGGATAAACCAATTTAAACACGCGTCGTGCACAACCAAGCAAACTGCTTATCAATGCCACTTGCGGCAGTTCGTGCACTGAACTCTATTTGAATTCGACAGCATTGGCATTCGACAGTCACAACACACCTTAGATGTTGCTGTCAACTTAACCCGCGTGGACATCCTTCTCGTTTTGTACACAAGGAACGTTGAAAATACTCCGGTTTTTAAACACTTAATCAAGTGTTCTCTCATTGCAGTCTGCTCAAATATATACTTGCCTGGACGTTCTCCAAGGCAAAGTGCCGTGGCAAATTAACACACGAACATGTATTCATGTATATGTCATGTCTGTATGATTGTGTCATTGGCTTCACTCAACATAACACAGTAAATTAACACGACAACGACACACTATCTCAGCATCAGACAATCGTACTGTGTCTGTGTCAACCGGCGAAGGAAATTACTAGCAAAGTTCGAGTAAATTATTTGTATACAAAACCAGCATAAATTACATTACATTCAAGCACAATAGATGCAATACTTACATATTATCTCTCAGTGATGTTAACAGTCATTACACGCGACAAATATGACTGCAAATAGTGTCTTAGAGCACTTGCCTGTGTTAAAACACATGATTTCCCGTCAGTACCTTTAAATTTACTCAGGTGGTACACCATTTTTGTAATTATATGGCCTACAACTATGTTTAGTTAGTGTATAAAGCAAAAGTCGGCCTGGACCGACTTTGGCCGCCTAAAACTGGTCCGGCCGGACTAGTTTTATCCAGGCCGGACCAGTTTTGGCGGCCAAAACTGACCGATTTTGGCCCGGACCGATTTTTGCGTGACAGTACCATTGAGTGTCAGACGTAGTCTAAGCTATTTCTTATTTCACCATTTTCCTCCAACCTGTTCTCTATACAATGCTGGCGACTCTCCATCGGTTGCTGGCGACTCTCCATCGATAACAACCGGCGGTCCATAGATTGGAGTGATACTAGAGTCTTTTCCACGAGTGAGAAAGTACTCTTTCTCATGAGAAAGTACTCTTTCTCACAGAGGGTGATAAATGAATGGAACAAACTGCCAAATGATTGTGTTAATGCTAGTAGTGTGAACATGTTTAAAAATAGAATTGACAGATATCTGATAAGGGCGGGCTACATATAGATGAGAAAATTGTTGGACTCTCGATAAGCCAATGACTTCCTTGTCCACTTGCCATCTGGAACTTGTTGTTCGAGATGGCAATCTTGTTAAATCTTGAGTGCCACCTGGCGACCACTGTCGTCACTAGTGCACTGAATGGTCGTTGCCAGAACAAACCACACAACCGAATGAAATACAGTAGAGCACGAACAAAAAGTAAATCGTCTTGTATTTTCGCTTTTTTTCGCATCACGTTCTACGCGCACTAAGTTAGACAGCCAAAAAAATGTAATTTAGAACAACGATAATATTGGCATGTGAACGCTTTGTTTCACATATGGGTGTACTGGTTTATGGCAAAGGCCTGATTGAGCTATTTACAAATATTGCAAGATTCAATTGAAATGTTCGTGCGTGGGTGCGTGAGTGCGCACGTGTGTGTATATCGTTCAATTAAGTGGAAATTGTCTTACTTATGTATTGCCATTCACTATTTTATACTGGTTTATTGCACATCGTTGTTTGTGCAATTAACAAATAGTACATGATTAATTTACATGTGGATGTTTCTGGGGGGGATGGGGCTGCGTTCGTTTGTGTATCATTGAATTAAGTAGAAATCGCATTACAGATGTATTGTCATTCATTATTTCATACCCTATTCAATAATTTATATTCCATTCGCAATTGTTTGTTGTGTGAGAATCCGGGGAATGTGTCTCTTTGGTAACTAAAAAGTAAAGCTTAATATATGAAGCTATGAACTCCTACATTGTTATACACACTGTGTATCAGATGTATAAGTGTGTACAATCCAATATTAATGTAACAATGTACGAGTAACTGTACGAGTTGCATTTGCTTTGCGATCCACGCGTTCTTTGCTGTAACAACGTGCCCCGCATGCGGGACTAGTTGTCAAAGACGACGGCGCCAGGGAAACTTCACACATCTAACTAACTATAACATGGAATATCATTGTCATGATACATTTTATTAAGACGAATAATCAATTTAATGTTTACGTTGACAAAAATAATACATCCTTCATACTTTTCGCAAAAAGTGACTTTAACTGAAAATTGTAACAACTAGCCCCGGTCTCCCATAATATATTATATGCATCACACCATCAATCTTTTCCGTCTGTTCCAACATTCC
This sequence comes from Lamellibrachia satsuma, assembly GCA_033239005.1. Lineage (NCBI taxonomy): Eukaryota > Metazoa > Annelida > Polychaeta > Sabellida > Siboglinidae > Lamellibrachia > Lamellibrachia satsuma. Next base: position 5,672,563 of record BSQZ01000003.1, read on the forward strand.
TGGCCAATTACATAAGGCGCAGCTGACATGTTTTTGGCAACTTTCTTTACGTGTGCAGTGTAAATACACGCAGATAGCTGTGTCGTCACTGTTCGTTGCCAGCTATTCCGAATAGCGCATGTTTGCTATTTAATAGACTATCACACATTAGCCGAAGTTACCCAAATGCTACGTTACTCTCAGCGTCAGTGTGGAAACACCTTCGTGAAATTAATACAAGTAAGTGAAGTAACATGCATGAAAGCTTCTAACAACAGTAAATGTTGTGATTGACTGACACAGAGGGGGTATACATTTCGCTAGATCAAAAAAGAGGCGTTCCGCTTCAGCGCGTGTACACAACATCATCAATTACGTATCTAGGATCTCGCCAAGGGGGAAGCCAGGGGGCAAGCTTAGCTACCCATAAGTTTACCATGTTAACAAAAAAAAATATGCCACTTATCACGAAGACATACGCTATAGTCACTCACTTGTATCACTGTCTCGGTTTGTATATTTTGTATCATACGCAACCAATCACACACACGTGCGCACGCACACACGCACGCACGCACACACGCACGCACACACACACACACACACACACACACACACACAAACCACCACCACCACCACCACCACCACCACCATACGCACACGCACAAGCACACGCACACGCAATCACACACGCACGCACGCACGCACACATGCATGCACAAACGTACGCACGCACGCACGCACGCACGCACAGACACACACACACACACACACAGCAATAATAATAATAATATATATGGCGCCACATGACGGGGCCAGGGTAGTCAAGGCTAGGTACAGAAAGAGTGAAACCAGGAAGTAAATTTAGCGTTGTTTACACGTGCTGACGAGGAGCGACCTCTTTCTTGAAGGTTGCGCATGCGCTGTGTCAGTCAATTCCAACATTCCTCTTCGTTAGAAGCCTCGTCTGTCTGTTATTTGTGTTCGTTTCATGACAACACTAACTCGCACTCACGAAGGCGATTAGAGGTGAGTGACGTAGGCATATGGTAATTTCGGCAACTATGTGATACGTTATGGGTAATAGCTGCCGATACCACGCTGTCTGCGGCAATATGTTTTTAGGCGGCACTAGTAGTGCTATGATCGGCAAGACCAAAACGTGTACCCAGAGAGGCCCGTTTATAGAGGGTGCCTTTAACGGTCCATAGCAGCTGGTATTGACCACGTTATAATAAATGTGTGCATATGCCTGTAAAACTGAATAAACGTTCTCTACTCTGATGTACATCCTGTTTTATTTCTTTAGCAGAAAGTATTTTGTTTTTTAAGGTGAAATTTTCACGATTCTCGCAAATCCGGGATTCACCTTGATTCACGAAAAAAAAAACAATTGTATGTCTTTCATTGATCATTTATTAACACAAAAATATTTGTTTTAAATTTTGGCTAGGTCTGGCTAGTATATATATATATATATATATATATATATATATATATATATATATATATATATATATATATATATATATATATATATATTCAGTAATAAACTTTTGTTGACGTATTGTTAATTTAAATGTCTGTGATTCTAATCTAGTATTGTGCAAGCTTTGGTTGGTGCCGTCATTAGAGACATTGCAATCTATTTACAGAAAGGCCGTAAATAAAAAAAATTATTATCAGCCATAAATTATATATATATATATACATACATGCATGCATGCATGCTTGCATACATACATACATACATACATACATACATACATACATACATACATACATACATACATATATTTGAATCGACACCACCGTGATATCTAAAAGAAAAATGTGTTGAAAAACTTGTCACACGACCGATCAAATTTCCGATTACCGTAGCCTCGCTTACATATGTTTTCGAGTTGCGGACCGATTACGGACTAACACCGCGCAGCTAAAACCATATATGCAATAGTAATTTTCATCTCACATTGTATAAAAACTATTTTGACCTGTTTGTCAAAATATTCATATTCTATAATCTTCATTGTCATTGTTGTTATTGTTTTTATGATCATGATGATTATGATGATTATTATTATCATTACATCTGTGTTATTATTATTATATTATTTCCCTTGTTATTATTATTATTATTATTAATGTTACTATTATATTATTTCTATTATTATTATTATTACTAGTATTATTATTAGTGGCATTAGTATTATTATATCATCTTCATTGTTATTATTATTATTATTAATGTTATTATTATATTATCTCCAGTATTATTATTATTATTACTAGTATTATTATTAATGCTATTATTAGTATTATATAATCTTCATTGTTATTATTATTATTGTACATAGTAGCGTTGTTCTAGGTGGAATGTTTGTTTTGTTTAGCTTCATGTGTGTAACAAAACGACAAACAAGACGATGTACGTTGTGTTCGTGTTCTGCTGTATTTCACTCGGCTGTGTGTCCGCTCAGCCAACGATTAACCAGTGCACTAGTGACGAAACTATTCGCCAGGTGGCACTCATGGAGCAGACACTAGCTGCACTTCAATCAATGGACCGTCGGCTGCAGTCGATGGAACGCAGATTGGAAGAAGGCAATAACGGTGAATTAAGAAATGTTATTATCGAGCTCGCGCGCGTATGCATATGTACTAGTTTAGAATCACAGCGCGTGTATACATATGTACTAGTTTAGAATCACAGCGCGTGTATACATATGTACTAGTTACAAGAGCTGGATTCCTAGAAGCAATCAATATATTGACTGTCAGCACTAAGTACCAAGGAGTAGATGGATATTTATGTGAAAATGTTTTTTATTGTTATCACGACAAGTTATCCCATTCGGAGGATAGTTATATCAAATCCATACGGAACGAAATTAGGTTCGTTTCCCATCACAACATATCGTATGCATTGTTGAATAAATAATTCAGGTAGTTGACGGCTGTTTATAATATAAACATCCCAAAAGACGTGGCATAGAAACATATTCGAAAACAATTTTCAATAGTAAATGTACAAATGTAGTATACGCTGATATGCAAATGTCTCAAATATACCATTAGCAACATATTAGTACGAACATTTGTTCATACTATGTTTTGTTTGTATACTTAATAACAGCTGATAATTCGAATAAACTAGGTGTCAGTAACGTGAACTATATCACTTGATTACATATTTCATATTTTCTGTTATAAGGAAATCGACCCATTTGCCATTAGATTTTACTCAGCACTGCAGCTTACAAAAGAAACGTGAATGCATGTTGTTGGATAATTATTTCGCCATGTCCTAGGTCTGAGATGTCGACGTAATGGCGACGGTGAAAGGACTTGCTACAAACTCATTCGTGCTCTGCTAACCTGGTCGGACGCAAGGGCATACTGTCAAAGCGATGGAGATGCAGATCTAGTGTCGATTGAATCAATGCAAGAACAAATGTTCCTGCTTGACATGACGGAAGGTTAAACACTAACTAATGTACATTTCGGACAATTCTGAACAGGACAGGCATAACAACTGCGTAAATCAGGTGTAGAATATATTATCTTAGAAATTCGTACACAATGTGTTATTGCATTATTGTAGACAATGTGCTGGTGCATTGTTGCAAATTAACGAAACGAGGTTAGACGTGATGCATACAATGAAATTAAAGCATGCCAGTGGAATCATTACCACGTAAAATGTTGCAGGTTTCGCAACTCTACTAAATTTTATATCAGTATGAGAACGCCTAGGATGGCATAGCATAAAAAAATTAATATATATACTTAACCATGCTCATTGTGGAAATGCTCCGAGAAAGATTAGTAAGTACTAATAATTAATGTGAGTGCTATTTTAACATATTTTCTGCGGTAGGCAATGGCAGAGTATATCAATTGATAAAGGCACACTTGAATAGATTCTTTAATATATAAAAATACACCCCCTCCCCTTCTTCCAATTCGATCTTTCCTAAACATTACGTATCTTGTCAGTCCTAATTCAGCGTCTGTTATGTCTATGTTGGTCCATGATTCGGTTATACCAATTATGTGAGGGTCAATATCTTCTACCATAATCTTTAATTCGTTTTTCTTATTCACTATGTTCCTTGCATTTAAACACACGCATTTATAACCAGCTTCAGGGATGTTTTCCGGACATTTTTTTAGTGGTTTGTTTGTACTAGTGGCCTCTTGTCCTGCTTGAGGCACCACTTATAAGTACCCCCCACCGCGCTAGTTTAAACAAAGTTTGCTATAAAAAATATTTGTTATGCTTCCCATGCCACTGTCGACTGCTGCTGATAGTTCATCAGCAAACACTGCTGCACCCTTTCTACTTAGATGAAGCCCATCCCTCATGTATATATCAGCCCTACCAACAAAACATCCCCGCAACTTCCTCTTCCCTGTATAGCTGCTGAACAAACGTGTTAATTGCCATCATCCGGCAATTTCGATATCCCTGTCCCCTGCTTCCCATTACCGGTAGAATCCCTGTTCCCTGCTTCGCATTACCGGTAGAATCCCTGACAGAATTATTTGCTCAATCCGTGTCTGCTTAGCTCTTCTAACTAACTGCCTGTATTTCCTAAATATGGCAGTTGTGCCCTCCCTCTCACCGTTGTTAGTCCCTATGTGTAAAAAAATAGAACACCCCTTGCCCGCATCCAGGCTTTTTCCACCCTCTCTGTGATAGTCTCTATTTTTGTCCATGGAAATTAAACCACCACGTCGTCCGTCTTGTTTAGCGCTCTGTCAGATTTCCTGATTATCAAATCCCCCACAAACACCCTCGCTCTCCTTCTCACCCCCTCTATCACTACCTCAGAGTAGCTCTTGCGTCGGATCCCTTCGGTTGAATTCTGTCCCGCAGTCTTGTCACCTGGCATCCCATCAACATGTCACCTTCCCCTCCTCCCGTCGCCTTATCTCCCGTCTCCTCCCCTCCCGTCTCCTTCGCTCCCGTCGCCTTATCTCCCGTCTCCTCCCCTCCCGTCGCCTTCTCTCCCGTCTCCTCCCATCCCGTCTCCTTCGCTCCTGTTTCCTTCGCTCCCGTCTCCTTCGTTCCCGTCTCGTTCCCTCCCGTCTCCTTCCCTCCCGTCTCTTTCCCTCCCGTCTCCTTCCCTCTCGTATCCTTCCCTCCGTCTCTTTCTCTCCTCGTCTCCCTTCTCCACAACTTGCTACGTTAGCCTTGAATAAAACTGATTTTGTGTTTAAAAGAACAGTTTATTTTTAGATAATGAAATAACTGGGCTACTTAGGTTTTAATACAATTTTTACAATATTAGACTTGTTAACTGTGTTCTATCTACTAAGGTCGCATGAGAAAAACTAAACACTGTAAACAAAACTATAGGACTCGGTGTATACCAACTTAAGCTAAAATCATGTTGTGAGTTCCTTTTTACCGAAAACACTACAATTCTGTCAGATATTACCTTATCTATGTAATTTATGTAAATGCATCACTTTATCTCATTATATTCAACAGTTTAAACGATGGTTTGATACACCAAATATAAACATGCCTTTTTTCACTCGGTGAGTGCGGGAATTGCTACCTCAACATTACTGCCTGTCTGCCTCTGACTAATTGTTAAAAAAAAAACGGTTTCCTAATATATGTATATAACAATGTATGATATAAGTGTAATAGTATTCCTTATTCTAATAAATATTCCACACTTTCTGACAATTCATTGTGATACCTTAATTATCGAACTGTAAATAAACCCTATTTTCGCTCGCTGACTTCCCTGTCGGAGTCCGGGGACCAACTAACGCTAAAATACTGCCTCTGACTAAATGTTCACAAAAAACTGTTTCCTAATATATGTCTATATTAAGTTTATGTATAATATATACGTAATAATAATAATTGTTCTATTGAATATTCCACGCTTTTTGTGACAATTCACTACACCACCATAAAAGTTAAATGATATTGGAAGGAGCTCTTTAACATAGTAATGAATGGTCCTCTGCAACGTAGGATGTATCGGAATGACAGAAGTACTGGGAGTACGGGGGTATATGACCCCCAGTTTTATGGTCCTATAAAGTTGCTATCATATAAAATAAGAATAATGAATAAGATTTGTTTTCAGATTTGATGCCAGTACATACATTCTGAAGTTTAGCTTGTATAACGAAATTGCATATAGCATCAACCAAAAGTGTTCTTAACACCCTCCAATATATATATATATATATACACGCACGCACGCACGCACGCACGCACGCACGCACGCACGCACGCACGCACGCACACACACACACACACACACACATTCAATAATACGTATTATGATGTTTACCGATTCAACGGTACAATGTATCAAATCTAAGGTCAAAAAGGCTTGGAAACGTGTCATTTCGTCGCGCTACAGCGTCTCGTTTTTCTGATTCTACTTAGTCTTAAGGAGCGGACGTGATTCTGTTAAGCGGCGCGTTTTAACACGGCGGGAATACGGAATACTTCCGTCCCAGCCATTTTTATTCCACTAAACGGTTGATTGTATTATCCGTGATTCTCTTAAGCGAAGTCCACGTATTAGCCTGCTGTTATACTGACGGTTAATACATGCTTTTTTTCAGAATTAAAACATCAATGTGAAATTTACCATACTTCGGGGAGAAAGAATTCCAGCGGGCAGTGGATTTGGCGTGCGACCGAGCAACCATTCATCTACACTTCTTGGTTGCCTGGACAGCCGGATAATTCCATGAGCGGAACTGAAGATTCCTGTTCTCTTTGGAACAGTAAAGGAGAACAGAAATTATTTTGGAATGACGTGCAACATTTTTCTAAATTTTGTTTTATTTGTGAATACCACTGAAACCGACTTACAACAATTAAAATATAATTCGTTATTATCACAGCCTACAATAACATAAAATTATGCACAAAACCAAGAACAATAAATTGTTTGTATAACATTACTTAATTGGTTTTCTTTAGCAATTTAACAATAATATGCTAATGACGTTCGTTATATATGTTCATTACATCAAGATGCTCATAATATGGACTATTTAAACTATCTCTATCTCGAGTGAGTGGACAAATAAATGATTCCCTGTAATAATATGAACATACCGTATATTCCTTACCACAGTAGGTATGATTACCAGTACAAATGGTGCTGGTGCACATGGTGCTGCCAGTCAATATATTGATGGCTTCTTGAAACTGTATTGTAATACAGGCCGTAATAGTAACGTCTAGCGACGCCTTGCCCATGTATTACGGACAATCGAAGAAAAGACGCATGACCTTGTCAACAATTGTACGTAATTGTTCGTGTAACGTTCCGGACAGCTGTAAACGTGTGGCGCCTCTGGAGTTCATTAATAAAATATGACCCTGCATGAACTTGTGCGCCCCTGGAATCTGTATTGGGGAAAATGAACCCCCTCTCGTGAAGAGCTGGGTACTGGCCTGCCCAATATATACTGACTGCCATAAAACCTGCAGATTGCCTCCTCTCAATCTGCTTGAACAGCACTTCTCATAATGCTCTACTTGGTTCAGGTCTGATCTCTGAGCCGGTCAACGCATCACATGAATGTCAGAGAGAGTTCTAAAAATGTGGCTTTATGGCAAGATACATGCTTCACCATCTTCACAACGTTTTCTTAGTTCATCATGTTGCAGTGCAAGTTATATGTTTGCTACAAATTATGTAAACACATCCGATCATCAATACTAAGCCTCTATGCCGTTTATAAAGGTCGGATAATCTACTTTTTGCTAATAATTTTCATATTTGTATCTGTTACAGAAGTGCAATGATTATTTATTATGACTTGGTAACACATTTATGGTTGGAACAAGACTCCGTTTCAAACAAATCAGTTTTATAATATATAATTATTTGATTGGACCTCACATGTGTGGACCCCCAATAATATGAAAATAATTATGTAAACCCCCCTTCTCAAAAGCGTGAACGCCCCAATTATATGAAGATAATATTATTTTCATAAATGAGAACCTTCCCCCTTCTTAAAGGCATGAAACCTCCTCTCTAAAGCGTGAATCCCTTACTCATTAAAAGCATGAAGCCACCAATAATGTGACATTAATATTATTATTTTTTATTATTATGAAAACAGTATTATTATTTTCATATTATTGGGTGCTCACGCTTTTGAGAGAGGGGGTTCACGTTAAGAGGTTCAACTTTTTTAAAGGGGGTTTATATTTTTAAGGGGGTTCGTATTTTTAAAAAGGGGTGTTCGTGTGAACTTCCTGACCCCCCTGGATACGGGCCTGTTGGGTAAAACGTAACGTTCTTGCTTAATATTCGTAAGTTAGTGCATCGAATGCCAAAACACTATTGTAATTAAGTCTAAGGACCATTAACAAAAAGTACTAACAATTCTATTTTAATAATTGTATGTGCTAGATGCAATAAAACTTACAAACCAATACATTGACATGTTTAATTTACGTGCATACTTTTTTTGCTCGCCCCTTGACCTGGTGGCCTTTCTCACTCATCCATTGGCCGAGGCGGTCGTTGGGTTGCACGTCTGGATGACTCTTCAACTACCCATCTCTTGCGGGAAGCTGCTTCATCAGCTCCTGTCGAACCATCCGCGTTTGTCTGTTCCAGTCCTTCTTAATATAGGCCTTGTAGAAGACTTCACTGTTGGGAGGGAGGGAGGGAGGGAGGGAGGAGGGAGGGAGGGATGGAGGGAGGGAGGGATGGAGGGAGGTGGGAGGGAGGGGGAGGGAGGGAGGGAGGGAGGGAAGGAGGGAGGGATGGATGGATGGAGAGAGGGAGGGAGGGAGGGAGGGAGGGAGGGAGGGAGGGAGGGAAGGAGGGAGGGAGGGAGGGAGGGAGGGAGGACGGACGGACGATGAACGAACAAAAGTATTTTCATGTGTGCACCCGCACGCTAGCACGTACGTACGTGCGTAGGTACGCACGCGCGCGCACGCACGCACGCACGCACACACACACACACACACACACACACACACACACACACACACACACACACACACACACACACACACACACATTCGACTAGTCGCGCTACTGGTAATAAACAATGTGCTGCCAAGATGTATGCATGCCTACTGTTTATCCACATGTTTTATATTTTTATCCGTTTATTTTGCGATATTGCGCACGCGAATTCACTCGTCAAATAGTCACTTGAATGAATATTATTCGTACGAAAGGCAGGATTACTATCAAAGCACATTCAAGCACGTATTTTCCCAACGAGAGTGAGAACAAAAATAATATTGACATTGGTTGCCATACTTATGTTTATTGGACAGCAGCAGCAGCAGCAGCAGCAGCAGCAGCAGCAGCAGCAGCAGCAGCAGCAGCAGCAGCAGCAGCAGCAGCAGCAGCAGCAGCAGCAGCAGCAGCAGCAGCAGCAGCAGCAGCAGCAGCAGCAGCAGCAGCAGCAGCAGCAGCAGCAGCAGCAGCAGCAGCAGCAGCTGCAGCAGCAGCAGCAGCAGCAGCAGCAGCAAAGAGTTCGACGTATACTGTTCACGAAAGACGGCTTAGACTTCATCATCACCAACATCGTCGTCAACATCAAGCAACAACAGTAAATGAAATACCAACAACATAAGTATGTGCACAACTAATATTTGTGTTAGCAACTACAACATACATCCACTGTTTCTACATTCGACAGTTGTAACAGTGTTCCACTAAACACACTCGTAATTTGAATATAAACCAATATAAATAATTACAATTAGTATAATTAGGATATAAAACTAAACTAGTTGACATGTGTCATTTAATGACATATAAGACTTCGCCACGAAGCAGACATTCAGCTGCAGATTGCATGTAGATACGTCACAACGGTGTCTTAGTTGTAGCAGTATCACCCACTTGAAGATAACAAGCGAGTCATTCACCTGAACGTTGTGACGTATTTCGAAAGACGGCGGACGCGATAATGCGTTGATGATATCATGCAATAGCAAACGCATATCCACTCAGGGATCAGTTCTTGAGATAGACTTACAGGGAGAACAACGCCAGCGGACTCTACAAGGGAAGGCCGGCTTGTGTGATAATTCCGTGCGAAGGTAGGAGCTGTTATCGTGGTACTTTCATGGTTCTTTTGGGGACCGAGATTGCAAGAAAGTTCTGCACACCGCAACGAGCTGCTAGAATGGCAAATATGTTGCTTTGAGCGCGACTGAGGTAAAGCTTACATAACGCGGTAGCTAGTCCTTGGAACTGCTCGAGACGCATTTCACCCTCAGGCAGCCATGTTTGTTCCCATAACAACTTCTCCTTTGGGAAGCATTCAATGGCTCTACAAATGCTTTCCAGAATATCTTATCATCAGTGCTATATATATATATATATATATATATATATATATATATATATATATATATATATATATATATATATATATATATATATATATATATATGTTCCCAATTAACGAGAACACGACAAAGTACTTGCAGTCCCAATCAGAGCTAGGTTTTTGCAACAAACTTTATTCTATTATTTATTCTTTGATATTGAGTTCACTTTTATCTTTTATTTGCGCCTTATGTTTGCCCGGAACAGGCAACAACTATCGGACCTTGACATGTTAAGCTGATGTGTCTTCCACGGCTCATCCTCGGCAACTGTTTCTATTCCTGACCCACCACAGCGTACGGAATGTAGTACTATCCTGTTTTAATACGGATTTGCTTCAAATATCAAAATCATGATAAAATACATAGTTTCCTGTGTTCATTACACAAGTATAACATTGAATAATTTAGAGCTCTCGAAGAGCAAATACGTTTGATGCTAGACCAATTTCCGACATAACCTAGCGGATTCTGTTTGATGTGGTCTGGTGGATGACGATATTGATTGGAATATGACGGATATAGGCCGGTTCACCAATTAAAATTTGTATATGAATTTATACAGCTATGTGCAGAATGTCAAGTAACAAATATGGATTTCTACCAACAAAGTGTGCCACCCTTAGCAAAAGTATATAGAATTCCATAAAAAAATTCTACAGAAGTCTATAGAATTATTCTGAGTATAGCATTTTGTGTATAAAACTATGGAATACAACAGATTCTATTGACGTAGTTTATGTTCATTTCAATCCACCAATTATATAGCTATGTCCGCAAAAATCCTATAGAATATTCTATAATAATTTCACAAAAATTCAGTAGAATATTTTCTGAATTCTACACAGTTGTGTTTGTAAAAAATCCAATAGAATATTCTACAAAAATGCTATTGAGTTTTTGCAGAAAACAGAACTCTACAAGTGGACGTGTGCTGTTCTAGGGTTGAAGACCCATTTCTGGCCATGGAGTGGGCGACCAGTGTGTTCTCTAGCGGGGGATCGGCCATGAAGGCCGTACAACTTGACGGGTGGGACTTCAGCACCATCGTCGTCTATTTCGCTATTGTTCTTGGCATCGGGTTGTATGTAAGTTGTATGTAAGTTGCTAGCCTGCTTACCATGACCAAGTTAGGAATTTAAATGACGTTAAAACTCCTGCCAGTGTGGCATTACATCTATATATTATGTACGGTTCTTGTTCCATTATGTTTCTAACATTTCCATGAGGACCGTGTTCGTGTCCACATACTGATATGTGTTGCATTGTTGAGCCTTCCTCCGATATCTTTCCAGCAAGTACCATGCTTACAGCTTCTTTGAGGCTGGTGTTCTTTTTCCAGGTGGTTAATGGCTATATTGAGCCAACGTAACACTGACTTTCTTCCCCGTCTCTTTCCAGCAGTCACCATGCCCAATATCACATTTACAATAATAATTTCGTCTCCGCATCGCATGACCATGTCATCTAAATTTATTTGTTTTGATCACTTCTACGATTGGACTGATCCTGCTTTCCCTGTAGACAATTCCGCTGTTTGTCCCGTTTGGTGACATCTTGTGTCATTCGTGTTTCTTTCATGTATGCTGCATGGTGCGAATTCCAAATCTTTTCGTTAATAATGTCCATTCACAGTCAAAGAGGACGATAAGTTTTAACACGATTTTGTATATTATGTGTTTGGCTGTCTTAGGCACTTGTTTGTATGTAAGTAGTGCAGACAAAACAAATGATTGCAATACAGAGATAAATTGAGGACGGACATTTGGAATGCATAACAACGTGTCTAGTAATTTCACTAATTTATTAGGCTACGTTGACTGCTGTGTGTTTTTTTAAATTATTACACTGTACGCCTAAATGTTTACATAAAAAATATTTAATAAAAGATACACGAACACATAAAAAAACAAAAAAAAAACACACACACAGATATATATATATATATATATATATATATATATATATATATATATATATATATATATATATATTGATTTCACGTCTACGAGGTGTATTAATGTGCACCTACATAATAATTATGCATGTCAGCTTACACGTCTAAGTCAGTATGACACAATATTCCTTTCCCTGATTCAGCGCCTACGCTTTCCCACTTTCTCTTCTCACGGCCATCCCCCCAAGTCACTCGGTGAGTCTGTATTGCTTATTGGGCAATGCCAAATATACAAAGTTATACTAATAATACATACACATACATTTACATAGAAAAACATTTTAGAAATAACATTTCATTGTTTGGGAGATTAGTCACTGTGACGTAACAATTCCACTATAATGTGATAACAAAGCATGGCAACCATGCAGCATTAAAATGTGACATTTGTGAAATACCAACTGACAGTCTCCTCCTAACTGCAAATTAGCTTTACTACAAAAAGCTGCGATCATTTTCTCGAATATAATCCCGTCTTTGTAAGAATCATTGTCAGATCCATATATGGCGATTATTGTATGTTTCGTTGCCAATGTAACAGATGCGAATGAAATAGGTGAGATTTACTTATGTCGAAACATAATTTTGCTGCCCGAACATAAACTAATCCAACGCTTAGGTCTCCAAACGAAATATATCCGCATAACTACTATCTTTGTTCAAATAAGCCAGGATATATCCTACTTTAATATTGACGCGTAACTGTTGTTATTTTGAGAGTTGGCCCCCTTGAACTAAGTAAATATGTATCCTCAAGTAGTTGTTATCATAAGCCGTTCGTTTGACCCGGAAATGTGTAGATTAGACCTGGTGGTCCAGCTAAGGACATAGAGTTAATTGTAGCGGTATTCCAGATAAAAGATTACATGAACGATATCTGTTGTTGTACATTTGACAAATACTCCTACGCTCAACCATCGTCATGGACAATGACATGTCTGCCATTCCTCCTCTACACCCTACTAAATATCTCACCCAACAAATGCTTCCTTTCCCCCTTTTATACCCCCCCCTCCGGAAGCCAATCATTTCTTCTTCGTTTTCTCTACGTAATTTATTCTTCCTGTCTTCCTCAAATCACCTTCCCTTTTTACTTAGCTACCAACAATGCCTCACAATATCTGTGTTTAATTTCAGTCTATGATCGGCGTAAAAACGAACACGGAAGAAGGGTACTTTCTCGCGGGCCGTTTTATGACTTGGTTGCCAGTAAGTGCATGCTTGTGTATTGTGATAAGTAACATTTTAGTTGTTATTAATATTATTACTATTATTATTATTGCCGTTGTAACTTGTCGTAAAAACTTGTTATTATTATTATTAAAATTAATTGGAATGTCAATGATTGCCGCAAAGCGGTCTCTATAAGTATACGGCATGTCGTAAAACGGGCATTATTTTATTTCATAGTTAAATCGTGTATTTTCGAAAATAATAAGAGCTAAAAATCACGATTGTAAAAATGTTGTATGGATATTATCTTTAATCGATCGAGATGTTATGAATACTATTAAATTCAGTGTCATGATGTCAATATAACAGTCGTTCAACTAGCCAATGGAAGACGATAAATGAACGGAACAAATTATCTAATTGTGTTAATGCGTAACAGCGTGAATATGTTTAAAAATAGCCTATTCATTATGAAAAATGGTTGGACTCTCGTTATGGCAATGGCGTCCTTGTCCACTGGCCATTTGGAGTAGATTTGGGAGACAGCCACAACAGTGGCGCCACCTCGCATATCACCTCTGCAAAATTGTATTATAATTTCAAAGTAGACAGTTGTGGAGTGGTATAAACGGCTGGTTGGCTGTGCAACGCGATTGTAGTTGACGACCTACGACTCAAATAAAAACGAAAGTTACTGTCTTTCAATACAGACACTATCCACCATTGTATGCAATTGAAATTGAGATATTTCTAGACAAAAAGTTAGGAGTTTACCAAATCATATAAAGATGTTTGGAATCTGCACATAAAATGTAAGTTGTGGCAGTATTGAAATGGTTAGTGGCGCCACTGGTGGGAAGTTTGGTTAAATCATTGCTTAGTCATTCAAAGAAACTTGACGTGATATTTGTAGGTCGGTGCGTCTTTGTTTGCGACCAACATCGGCAGTGAGCATTACGTCGGTTTGTCGGGCTCCGGGGCCGAGGCGGGGCTTGGCGTTGGCGCCTTCGAGCTCAACGTAAGCCTTCAACTTTCGGTGTCCTACATTGGCATCACACAGCAGTACACAGCATCACACAGCAGCACACAGCACCACAAAGCAGTACACAACACCAGACAGCAGTACACAGTAGCACCACAAAGCAGTACACAGCAGCACACAGAATCACACAGTAGCACCACAAAGCAGTACACAGCATCACACAGCACCACACAGCACCACACAGCAGTACACAGCACCACACAGCAGTAGAAAGTACTCATTCTCACAGAGAGCGAATGGAACAAATTATCTACAGATTGTGTAAATGGTAGCACCGTGAATATGTTTAAAAACAAAATTAACAAATATCTCAGAAGGGCTGGTTTTTTTCCTGCAATTAGGCATCGTGACATGCATGCTCTTTATACTAATTTAAGTAGTTTTGTTTCGAAAGTAACACAGTTGCTGACATTGACTTCAAAATCGTCGCGGCATGTGGCTATAATACATTAAAGGACGATTATTTTGAATTTCTATTTAGAGTGGCATTACTTTGATGTCAAATTACTACGTTCTTGTTGTATATTATAATAACATCGCGAACAATGCTTGGGTAAACAATTAATATTCAGATTTAAACACCTCGGCGGGTTTTACGAGAGCCGCGAGAGCGTGTTGAGAACAAACAGTTTTGTATATGTCCCTGTCGCAGCAGATTATTTCGGTCACGTGCTCTAGTCGCTCAATGCGCAAGTGCGTTCCGCCATTCGCCGGTGGAAAATGCTCTAATAGAAATGGTTATGATGTTTAATAGTACATATGTGAAATGCATGGCCCGCGAATCGTACGGGATGGTTGCGGAGTAGCACAGACACGCGGACGTGGCCTACAGCCTTGTCAAAGTTTGTGTACTGCTCTGCCAGCCGTCGAGTACGATCATAGGAGACGCATATCTCAAATGTACCATTTGATGTTTATTTCGTATGACTTTAATTTAATTAACAGTAGTTCTATGTCGTCGCAATCGTTCGTCCATCGGTTTTATAACAATCAAATGTTCGTTCGTGCACTACCTTGGACGTAACGAACGTCCGCCAATGTTCGCTTGCCATTTGATAGAGCATTTTAATGAGTTTGTAATAACGTACAATAGTGTAACACAATTAACTGCTAGTAAAAAGTGTCAGACTTGACAACTATGTCAGCTTGACAACCATGGACAACTGAACCACGTCATGTTTACTTATTGTAACGCAATCAAAACTCCGCATGAATTCGTCAGCTTTAGCGAGTTACTTTATCCACCGCAGACAGAATAGTTTATGGTCTTATCTGTACTGACGCATGCAGAAGAACTTTCCTTGCGGTATCTGTGAAGTGTATCTATTGTATACAGCAGGTGAGATAAGTCTATAGCACACAGCTGTCTTCACATATCAAGTATCATCGTGTCAACTGTAAACATATCTTTACGATAATAATGTGTGTACATAATAGAGCGGTGCATATGTGTATATG
Organism: Lamellibrachia satsuma; assembly: GCA_033239005.1. Lineage (NCBI taxonomy): Eukaryota > Metazoa > Annelida > Polychaeta > Sabellida > Siboglinidae > Lamellibrachia > Lamellibrachia satsuma. The sequence continues at coordinate 5,688,544 of BSQZ01000003.1, forward strand.
TGTATGTGTGTATATGTGTGTGTATATACATACACATACACGCACGCACACACGCACAAACGCAAGCACGTACGCACGCCCTCACACGCGTTGGATGTGCCTGTAATGCTATATTGAGGAACACTGTATTTGTCCGTCAGGCTTTCTTCCTCATTCCCGTGCTGGGATGGGTCTTCGCGCCCGTCTTCATCGCCAGTGGGGTGAGTATGTTGACAATATCAAAAATGACAACAACGACGACAACGACGACAAAATGATGATGACAGACGCAACATAATAACGAATAAAAGCAACACTGATAAAGTATCGTGCGTTGGCTTATTATATACTACGCGCGTCTTGTCTTTGTATGTTTCTGTATTTCATTAAAACATACCACGTATTCTTAGTTTGTTGGCAAATTCTGAAAGAGTCACTGTGTTTGCCTTTGTGCGTGTGTAAACCCTTATTATTTAGTATATATCTTATTATTTAGTATATATTTATTATTTAGTATATATCTTCAGCCCGGGGGGAGTAATCCTAATACTGAGGCATACATATATGTGCCGAGCATATGCCCCTGTTTTTGGCTTTATTTCTCTCTCTGTCCGAAGAAAAAATGTAAATTTTCTCTCTTTGTGCCCCAATTAAACCTGATAATTTTCTCTTTCATCGAAGAGGAAAACGTTCCGCCCGGGCTTACCTTACATTATAGATATTAGATACATTGTTCGATAATTCTCTCTTGGTGACCATAAATTTCTTGATTTCTCTCTCTCTCTCTCTCTCTCTCTCTCTCTCTCTCTCTCTCTCTCTCTCTCTCTCTCTCTCTCTCCATGTGCTCCGCGGGGCTCTGGTGGCACCCCCCACCGCTTTGGTATGGCAGTACCCCCCCGGGATCTTCAGTGCCTCTTTTCAAGTTTTATCGTGTCCTAGTTAACCGCTACTCTGTTGTATTGTTCCGAGTCTGCGGTGTTTCCAGGCTTCCACGTTGCCCGAATATATGACGAAGAGATTCGGCGGACAGCGCATTCGGATGATGCTGGCCGTAGTCTCTCTTGTTATGTACATCTTTACGAAGAACTCCGTAAGTTATCTTTCTCTCGTCCGTGGCCCCTGGTGATTATGTTGTGTAACACAGAACCCCTAGCGATCAATGGGCCAACAACGGTTTCTGGTTGTGCTGTTGCGTCGCATATTAAGCTACAATGATCCAATATGCGGAGTAAATTGTATAAAAGATAAAGTCGATCATTAATCTTCTTTGAACAATAACTGAAAGTGTTGCAAGTAACAACTTTAAGTGTTCGTGCTTAATGGTCTATACGGCCCAGCACATTAAAAATGTCGTATTCTTTATTTTACATAGACTCTGAGATTAATCGCTTTGCTAATATGTTTTGAACCACAACTTCTAACGAAGATAGCATATCTCGGTTTACTACATTTAATTGAACAACTATTTGTAAATATAAAACCCGTTGGATTTTTATTCCTTCACCGTGTTAGGTCGACATGTATTCGGGTGCGCTGTTTATCAAGCAGGCGATTGGCTGGAATTTGTACGTGTCCATAGCGCTACTGCTCGTTATGACCGTCGTTTCCACGCTGGCCGGTAGGTGGCGAACTTTCATGTTAAGCTATGTTTAAAGGTGGTTTAAAGTGAACAGACACGCACGCACACGTGTATAATCACACACCCTTCTACATGCACGTACACAGTCTGATCGTTTATATCGTAAAATGTGGTTAGATAGCATAAACTATGCTAATCTATTTTTTAATCTTAATATAATTTGACTGTTATCTGTTTAATTTTAACGTTTTTAAATTTTTGTTTTTATTTAATTTTTAATATAATTTTAATGTTTCGACGTTCATTAACATTAATTAATATTCAGTCTATATATAAAACAGTGTAGCTCATCAAAGCACATTTGGGTGATCAACATTTTACATTTGATACGTTTAGAACACGATTTTACGATTAAAAACATCAGACTTTGTAACATTAGGTACACTTATATTTCGCACCAACATCAACACTACCACAGTTGAGGTGAAGCAGAGAAGACGGAGACGACTTGGCCATGTTCTCCGCATGGACAAGAATAGCCTTCAAATGGACACCACCTGGAGAAAAGAAAAAGAGGCTGGCCACTGGGCTCAGAAAGACTGATGAAGAGTTGGCGCCTCATGTTCCAGTGGTAGCGAGAGGATTGACAGTGACAATGACAGTGACAGTGACAGTGACAATGACAATGACAATGACAGTGACAGTGACAGTGACAATGACAATGACAGTGACAGTGACAGTGACAGTGACAATGACAATGACAGTGACAGTGGCAGTATTTTGTTAATTTCAACTGCAAATCGGCAATATCCGGGCTACCAATGACCTATTTAGTTATGTGCGTAGCTGACGACATCCAGTAGCCGTGTTGCCGGTTAACTGGTGGGTGACCGTACGTTCACATATGGTTCGTGTGTTGTGTAAACTGGTGGGTGATCGTACGTTCACATATGGTTCGTGTGTTGTGTAAACTTGTGGGTGATCGTACGTTCACATATGGTTCGTGTGTTGTGTAAACTGGTGGGTGATCGTACGTTCACATATGGTTCGTGTGTTGTGTAAACTGGTGGGTGATCGTACGTTCACATATGGTTCGTGTGTTGTGTAAACTGGTGGGTGATCGTACGTTCACATATGGTTCGTGTGTTGTGTAAACTGGTGGGTGATCGTACGTTCACATATGGTTCGTGTGTTGTGTAAACTGGTGGGTGATCGTACGTTCACATATGGTTCGTGTGTTGTGTAAACTGGTGGGTGATCGTACGTTCACATATGGTTCGTGTGTTGTGTAAACTGGTGGGTGATCGTACGTTCACATATGGTTCGTGTGTTGTGTAAACTGGTGGGTGATCGTACGTTCACATATGGTTCGTGTGTTATGTAAACTGGTGGGTGATCGTACGTTCACATATGGTTCGTGTGTTGTGTAAACTGGTGGGTGATCGTACGTTCACACATGGTTCGTGTGTTGTGTAAACTGGTGGGTGATCGTACGTTCATACATGGTTCGTGTGCTGTGTAAACTGGTGGGTGATCGTACGTTCACATATGGTTCGTGTGTTGTGTAAACTGGTGGGTGATCGTACGTTCACATATGGTTCGTGTGTTGTGTAAACTGGTGGGTGATCGTACGTTCACACATGGTTCGTGTGTTGTGTAAACTGTTGGGTGATCGTACGTTCACACATGGTTCGTGTGTTGTGCAGGCTGGTGGGTGATCGTACGTTCACACATGGTTCGTGTGTTGTGTAAACTGGTGGGTGATCGTACGTTCACACATGGTTCGTGTGTTGTGCAGGCTGGTGGGTGATCGTACGTTCACACATGGTTCGTGTGTTGTGTAAACTGGTGGGTGATCGTACGTTCACACATGGTTCGTGTGTTGTGCAGGCTGGTGGGTGATCGTACGTTCACACATGGTTCGTGTGTTGTGTAAACTAGTGGGTGATCGTACGTTCACACATGGTTCGTGTGTTGTGCAGGCTGGTGGGTGATCGTACGTTCACACATGGTTCGTGTGTTGTGTAAACTGGTGGGTGATCGTACGTTCACACATGGTTCGTGTGTTGTGCAGGCTGGTGGGTGATCGTACGTTCACACATGGTTCGTGTGTTGTGTAAACTGGTGGGTGATCGTACGTTCACACATGGTTCGTGTGTTGTGCAGGCTGGTGGGTGATCGTACGTTCACACATGGTTCGTGTGTTGTGCAGGCTGGTGGGTGATCGTACGTTCACACATGGTTCGTGTGTTGTGTAAACTGGTGGGTGATCGTACGTTCACACATGGTTCGTGTGTTGTGCAGGCTGGTGGGTGATCGTACGTTCACACATGGTTCGTGTGTTGTGCAGGCTGGTGGGTGATCGTACGTTCACACATGGTTCGTGTGTTGTGTAAACTGGTGGGTGATCGTACGTTCACACATGGTTCGTGTGTTGTGCAGGCTGGTGGGTGATCGTACGTTCACACATGGTTCGTGTGTTGTGCAGGCTGGTGGGTGATCGTACGTTCACACATGGTTCGTGTGTTGTGCAGGCTGGTGGGTGATCGTACGTTCACACATGGTTCGTGTGTTGTGCAGGCTGGTGGGTGATCGTACGTTCACACATGGTTCGTGTGTTGTGCAGGCGGTCTGGCAGCTGTGATCTACACGGACACTCTGCAGTGCTTCATTATGATCCTGGGGGCCGTCATTCTACTCATTCTAGGTGAGTCAATTATACTCATTGTGGGTGAGTCAATTTACTCATTCTCGATGAGTCAATTCTACTCATTCTTTGTGAGGTAATTCTACTAATTCTCTGTGATTCAATTCTACTCATTCTCAGTGAGTTAATTCTACTCATTCTCAATGAGTAAATTCTACTCATTCTCAGTGAGTCAATTCTACTCATTTTCAATGAGTCAATTCTACTTATTCTCAATGAGTCAAATCTGATCATTCTTTTATTAAAAATAATTTTTAATTAATGCTTAACATTGCCCGCCTTGTAGGGATGATCCAGGTGGGAGGCTTTGAGGCGCTCACCTACAAATATCACAGGGCCGTCTCAAAGACGACGATGGACCAGCTGCTGAATGGTACGACTCCCATGTGTGGTCTGCCTCCGAAGAACGCGTGGACGATGCTGAGACAGCCCCTGGACGAGGAAATGCCGTGGGCGGGCTTTATCTTCGGACAGACCACCTCGTCATTGTGGTATTGGTGCGCCGATCAGGTGGGTGAAAGAAATAAAGAAAGAACTACATTTATCTAGACTCTAAAATAGTACCATCTTTGTACATATTAAAGTTTATATAATTATTCGCGTATTATTATGCCGGTCAGTATGAACTTGTATATGTATATATGAAATTATACGTATTATCACATATACAAGCATGCACAAACACGATGTGCGCGCACAAATTACATCACTAATGCAGCTAATGGAGCCACTAAAGGTATTAGGGTCTGACAGAACTTCAACAATCGTCGGGGCGCATTAAACGACTACCAGTGAAGCTCTTCCCCCATTTACGGTTCTTTGCCTCAGCTTGTGATAAGGTCCAGTTCCCAGGTTATGTCCACTACTTGATGATGTCCTTCCACTGGCTCCACGGGGTTGTTTTCCTTGGAGACCTCTGCCGAGCAATGTATAAGTGAGGCGATCTGGGTGTCTAACAATATGTTCGAATTTTCTTAGATTTACTGTTGCTGTTGCTTTGTTGTTGTTGTTGTTGTTGTTGTAGTAGTAGTTGTTGTTGTTGTATTTGTTGTTGATACCTGTTGTTGTTGCTGCTCTCCTGTTGATTCCTAGGTGAGGCTGGCACCGATACCAGTCGTCGATTTTTTGTTTTAACTCCTTCGTCACCGATCCCGTCCGTTTCAATGCCGCCTCCCCCGCCTGTCTCCACACCTCTTATCCCTCTTTCTCATTCTCCACTCCCCTCCCACTCCCGCCAAATCTCTCTTTACGCAGTCCTCCCATCCTAGTCTCGGTCTTCCTCTTCCCCTTCCACCTTCCACACTAAGTGCAACCACTCTCTTCGTCAACCGTTTCCCTTCCGTTCGTTCCACATGTCCAGCCCACTTTAACGGGCTTCTCACGAGCTTCCTCCTGAAACACTCTTTCACACCAACTTCAGCTCCTCCATTCTTCGCTTATACATTAGTTTCACTCCTGCGATTCTTCTCACCCAGTTATTCTCACAAACTTGCACTTTCTCGTATTGTTATTCCGTCATCGCCATGGTCTCTCATAGGCTGTTTAAGTAGACATAGCGATGGCGGAAGAATTGAACAAGAAGAATTGCAGGATGGCGAGTAGAACTGTAAAGACGATAATAAGTACTGACTGCCTTCAGATGATGGTTCAACGCCTTCTCGCAGCCAAGTCTCTGTCTCACGCACAGGGAGGGTGCCTTTTCTGCGGATACCTCAAGATCATTCCGTTTTTCGCCATGGTCATTCCGGGCATGATCGCCCGCGTACTATATCCAGGTGCGTGTTTTGTTGCAACCACACAATGTCTCAGCGGTATTCGGTTGTTAAACTTGGTGATGACTGTTCACCCCATCGACATGCCTCATTGATTATCGATAGGGGCTATCCATAAAGTACGTCACGCAGTTGTTGCCAGTTTCTGATCCCCTTGTCACGTTACGTACGGCTGGCTTGTACACCCCCTAACATTACGTTCGTTTTGAGAAAGTCCCCTCACCTATAGTGCATATATCTCTTTTATGTTCGTTTCATGCCAACATTGATTCATAGTTTCCAGGTACAACATATGTTAGCATATACAATAATAAATAAAAGGTCCATGTTAATGTATGTTTACTATAGTTTCCAGGTACAACATATGTTAGCATATACAATAATAAATAAAAGGTCCATGTTAATGTATGTTTACTATAGTTTCCAGGTACAACATATGTTAGCATATACAATAATAAATAAAAGGTCCATGTTAATGTATGTTTACTATAGTTTCCAGGTACAACATATGTTAGCATATACAATAATAAATAAAAGGTCCATGTTAATGTATGTTTACTATAGTTTCCAAGTACAACATATGTTAGCATATACAATAATAAATAAAAGGTCCATGTTAATGTATGTTTACTATAGTTTCCAGGTACAACATATGTTAGCATATACAATAATAAATAAAAGGTCCATGTTAATGTATGTTTACTATAGTTTCCAGGTACAACATATGTTAGCATATACAATAAAAGGTCCATGTTAATGTGTGTTTACTATAGTTTCCAGGTACAACATATGTTAGCATATACAATAAAAGGTCCATGTTAATGTGTGTTTACTATAGTTTCCAGGTACAACATATGTTAGCATATACAATAAAAGGTCCATGTTAATGTGTGTTTACTATAGTTTCCAGGTACAACATATGTTAGCATATACAATAAAAGGTCCATGTTAATGTGTGTTTACTATAGTTTCCAGGTACAACATATGTTAGCATATACAATAAAAGGTCCATGTTAATGTGTGTTTACTATAGTTTCCAGGTACAACATATGTTAGCATATACAATAAAAGGTCCATGTTAATGTATGTTTACTATAGTTTCCAGGTACAACATATGTTAGCATATACAATAAAAGGTCCATGTTAATGTATGTTTACTATAGTTTCCAGGTACAACATATCTTAGCATATACAATAAAAGGTCCATGTTAATGTGTGTTTACTATAGTTTCCAGGTACAACATATGTTAGCATATACAATAAAAGGTCCATGTTAATGTATGTTTACTATAGTTTCCAGGTACAACATATGTTAGCATATACAATAAAAGGTCCATGTTAATGTATGTTTACTATAGTTTCCAGGTACAACATATGTTAGCATATACAATAAAAGGTCCATGTTAATGTGTGTTTACTATAGTTTCCTGGTACAACATATGTTAGCATATACAATAAAAGGTCCATGTTAATGTATGTTTACTATGTGTAATGAAACGTCGGAGTCGTGACACACCAAAAGCCACACAAACATCTGCTGCTTATGCGCTACTACACACTTCACGGGTGCATGGTAGAGTTCGCATTCGTTTGTCGTTGGACTTCCGTTGAAACATAGATCAACTCCAAAACTACCATCGCAATCAATGCAATCAGTTCGATACTGAAAGCTAGAAAAGCAAACAATCTGTTTAATAACGAACGTAACAATCGCCAAGACACCCACACCCCATGTAACGTAACGATCGCCAAGACACCCCACCCAATGTAACGCTCAGTAATGCTTACCTGGGCACTCCCCTGAGGGTGACGTACTTTATGGATAGCCCCTTATAGCTTCACTGTAGACGAAGCTAAAACGTTGTATTAACATATTCAGATATACGGTGTATTCGAACTGAATGACGCGCCACGTCCATATGCTTAGTTTTATCCGAACAGAAAGTGTTATTTAAGTTATTTCCCTTCTGTCGAACGTGTCTGACACATATCTAAATTGGAGTCTTTTTCACAACAGTGGCGCCACACGGTGGACCAAGAACAAGCTAACATGTCAACTGTTTCCGTATTCGACTCAATTGGCCTCCACAAGAATAGTTCACAAAACAGTTGAACACTATTTTTGCATGAAACGAAATTGTATTAGTATTTTCTAGAATGACATTTCCTTTTTGTGACTTGTGATTCTGCGACCAAATAATGTAACTTCCGGCGACGGATAGAATTAAGATAGTCATTGTGTATATTCAGTCAACATGGCGGTGTGTTGCAGACGAGATCGCGTGTTCGACACCTGCAGACTGCATGAGAATCTGCGAGAGTGAACACAGCTGCTCCAACCTCGCCTACCCGAAGCTCGTCCTCGGCGTTATGCCATCAGGTGACCCGTCTAGCGCTTCTCTTGACACATCAACCTTACTAATACGCTCAACACTGTTGTAGTTTCTCTATCTGAAGGATGATTTAAGTATCGAGAGATGCAAAATAAAGTATTTCAAACCAATAGTGTTGACATATGCAGAATAAAATATTTCAAACCAATAGTGTTGACATATGCAGAATAAAATATTTCAAACCAATATTGTTGACAGTTGCAAAATAAAGTAACTTCAAAAATTCACATATCATAATTTATGAGCGACAGACGAGAAGAAAATATCATGTCATCTAGTGAAAACAAAGGTGATGTGTTTGTAATTTCCTTCTTATCCGCCAGGTTTGCGTGGGTTCATGATAGCAGTGATGCTGTCTGCAACGATGAGTGACCTCAGTTCGACCTTCAACAGCGCGAGCACCATCTTCACCATGGATCTGTACAAACACATCCGCAAGAGCGCGACACTGCGTGAACTGATGATCGTCGGCAGGTCTGAATCTTGCTTTGTATTCTTCGTCTTATTTTCACCTAATGTGTAGTCTTACTCGTTGAAATACGACCACATTTGGGTTTCTCAGACAAATGATGAGAAGGTGTTTATGATGAATAAGCTACTAATATCTTACTCATCATAACAGCAAGTATAAAATAGTAGTATCCGTGGTGCATCAACTAGCCCTATGTTTTGAATGAAAACACAAGCAACGTGTAATAATAATAATAATAGGTAACTTCTATGGCGCCTATGTCTTCAGAAACCTGAGCTCAGAGGCGCAACAAAATATAATCGTTAAACATACTCGCGAACAGGGATACGCAAAAGTAATTATCAGAAATAATGGCAACCGGAGATTTATGGTGGAAATGCAATTTGGAATAAATATGTCTTGAATTTTTTTTATCGGAAGATAGCTGTGGTTTCAGATGTTTTCAAAGTGATGGGGAATCCATTCCAGTCTCTAGGCGCAGCTATAGAGAAATCACGTTTGCCCAAGTTAAATCTTAGGAACAATACGTTGTTGGTTTGAGCTACCTACGGATGAAAGACGAGTAGGGTAGTTATTGTGTAGATAGAGCACGATATATAAGAGTGGACAGTTTAAAATTGATTCTATATGTAACAGGAAGCTAGTGTAACTGTGTAAGTAGTGGTAGTGATGGTAAAAAACGATGCGCCCTGAGTACCACACGTGCCAGACCATTTTTTCTCTTTTAGCAATGGTGTTTTGTAGTGGGTTAAAATAGTCAAGGTGGCTACTAATTAGTGCTGTTGATGTTGTTTTAGCTGTAAATTAAGACATATGACGCCGAGTTCGACTTAGATCACGTATATGGTAGAAACAGGATTTACATACTTGAGAAATATGCTGGTGAAAGTTGATGTCACTGTCAAAAACAACATCTAGATTAAGAACGGTATCTGATGAGAATGCATCACTGCCAAACAGTTTAACTGGCTGATGACCCTATTTCGTTGTTGTTTAGTGCCAATAATAATAATGTATGTTTCATCTGAGTTAAGTTTCGGCTTACTTGATTCCATCCAACTATCGGTGAGACAATCACTTAAAATCGAAACAGATTATTGTGCGTTTGATTGTGAAAGTGATATGTAAACTTGTGTGTCATCAGCTTACAGGTGATGACTGAGATTATCTATAGGAAAGTACCTTTTTACTCAATTCATTATTGAACACAAACATTGTTTATTTGCTGTGGTCTTGCTGCAATGAGTTGTACTATTTGTTATTCCATAGGAAAGTACCTTTTTACTCAATTCATTATTGGACACAAACATTGTTTATTTGCGGTGTTCTTGCTGAAATGAGTTGTACTATATGTTATTCCATAGGAAACTACCTTTTTACTCAATTCATTATTGGACATAAACATTGTTTATATGCGGTGATCTTGCTGAAATGAGTTGTACTATATGTTATTCCATAGGAAAGTACCTTTTTACTCAATTCATTATTGGACACAAACATTGTTTATTTGCGGTGGTCTTGCTGAAATGAGTTGTACTATATGTTATTCCATAGGAAAGTACCTTTTTACTTAATTCATTATTGGACACAAACATTGTTTATTTGCGGTGGTCTTGCTGAAATGAGTTGTACTATATGTTATTCCATAGGAAAGTACCTTTTTACTCAATTCATTATTGGACACAAACATTGTTTATTTGCGATGGTCTTGCTGAAATGAGTTGTACTATATGTTATTCCATAGGAAAGTACCTTTTTACTCAATTCATTATTGGACACAAACATTGTTTATTTGCGGTGGTCTTGCTGAAATGAGTTGTACTATATGTTATTCCATAGGAAAGTACATTTTTACTCAATTCATTATTGGACACAAACATTGTTTATTTGCGGTGGCCTTGCTGCAATGAGTTGTACTATATGTTATTCCATAGGAAAGTACCTTTTTACTCAATTCATTATTGGACACAAACATTGTTTATTTGCGGTGGTCTTGCTGCAATGAGTTGTACTATATGTTATTCTTTCTGATTCTTCACAAAATGATGAAGTCCGGCTAGGTTTTGTGCTGCAGCACTGCTTCGGCTGTTCCTCTTTTCCTTAATCGGCAGTCTTTTTGTTAAACTTGCTAACCTTCTCCGCCTTTCTCACATCCCTTATAGCCCAGTCTCCCATCTTGACTGTCATCTTCCCTTGTCCTGTACCCTCACAGTCTCGCCCCCTCTGCTCTCTTTAGTTGTTGACCGTCTCTCTCTCTCTCTCTCTCTCTCTCTCTCTCTCTCTCTCTCTCTCTCTCTCTCTCTCTCTCTCTCTCTCTCTCTCTCTCTCTGCGCACCTACCCACATCATCCGGCTTCTTTTTGTCAAGAAACACCATTTCATTATTGTGTGTTCGTCCGTTCTAATTGACTTTCCTAGAGTGATACTTCTACTTAAAGGGTTATTGAAGTAGGTGAGGATAGAGCACCTGTTTTCTTAAGCCAATCCTCAAGTATGTGCAGCAGTTTTAAGATAAATATAGTCTTTGGGTAAACTTTCTAATTATACCTATATGTATAAGAGGTTTATGCATTTAAATAAAAATTATGTTGATAATATTATATAAACACACAGAAAAGGCATATGTTAGACGCTATGTAATCACGATTTCAAAAAAATTTATGCAATGAAACGATAATTTCCTAGCGATTATCAAGCCAATTTCAGGAAGTCTCAGCATATCTTGCATGGGTCTTGTCAACCGCCGTAGCAACTGGTTAATAGAATATAATTTAGTAGGAAGACCTTGACTAATATAACTCTGTTTGAGTCAATAAACTGTACCTTATGTAATTAAACCTTTAATAATATAACGGAATGGGTTGAAAATAGGAAATAGGGTTCTATTTCTTTGGAGAACTCCCGTGACCTGCTAAGACATTACACAGTTTAATGCCCACTCAGCGACAGCTTGACAACAACAACTTATAGAGTTAAGCCCATCCTCGCGATCCAGAGGTGGTCCTGCTGCTGCTACTACTACTACTACTACTACTACTACTACTACTACTACTACTACTACTACTACTACTACTACTACTACTACTACTACTACTACTACTACTACTACTACTACTACCACTACCACTACCACTACCACCACCACCACTACCACCACCACCACCACCACCACTACTACCACCACCACCACCACCACTACCACCACCACCACCACTACTACCACCACCACCACCACCACCACCACCACCACCACCACCACCACCACCACTACTACCACCACCACTACCACTACCACTACCACTACCACTACCACTACCACTACCACTACTACTACTACTAATAATAATATACCCCTGGCACATACCAATGCATAGTGTGTGCCGGATAATTTGTACTTCAGCCGACTTACTCTCTTGGTGAGTCGTGATTTTGGCAACAATTCTAGGAAATGCCGTCATTAACCGGCTGACCAGCAACGACCGGTCCACGTTCAATTACGAACATCAGGCCAGTGGTTTACTGGGATTCTGGGAAAACCTTGTTGAACACATAGCATCCTTATATCATGGGCCGCGTCATATTGTTAGATCACCCTACGTCACGAGTGCTTGTAATATGTCAATATTCTCTTACCAAATGAAAATATATTAGTAAACACTGAGTCAAACGCTTGCCAGTAAGATGTGACCATGCTGTTTGCATCTCAATTCAACTCAACCTCAACACATTGTGGCCTTTGTTTACTAAACTTCTCACGTTCCGACTTAGCGGCTCTCTTGATTGAAAGTTTGCGTTACTTCGCTGTATACCCGTCGGCTCTTCGTCCTCGGTCGAATGCATTTATTTTATCAGAATCTCCCACTTTTTGAAGAAAAAAAATTGACAAAATCACTAGTGTGGCATTCTTGATTGTAGCTTCAAATGGTTAGTTTTTGTAACTCTGTTAGGTGTCTCGAGACCAATACTTGTTTCGCCTTATTGTTGACCGTCGCCACGATGTCACCACAGAACGTCCGTCGTCTTCGTCGTCGCGGTCGGAGTCGGTCTGATTCCGGTCATTCAGATGGCGCAGGGCAATCAGATCTACACGTACATCCAGGCCATTACCAACAACTTCTCGCCACCGATCGCTGCCGTCTACCTCGTGGCCATCCTCTGGAAGCGTGCCAACGAACAGGTCTGTCCGCAAGGGAGATACCGCTTTGACTAGCACTTCTAGAATGCATAAGCAACGTTTGGCCCATTCTCTTAATGCGTGCTTGCAATCATATTTGTTCGATTTGTTCTGTTGCGTTTCTGCTTACAAAATGTCAGCATCATCATAACTAACGCCATCGCCATCGCCATCGCCATCGCCATCGTCATCGTCATCGTCATCGCCGTCGCCGTCGCCATCGCCGTCGTCGCAAACTAGGCGAAGAAATATTTAAAAATAATTAGTATGCATCTATATAGCAATAATCCTTTTGTTTCACATACGTAGATTTGTTATATTATAAAGTTAACATTCGTATTTATTTTATCTATGGTAATGTTATTCAATCTATTGATTGTCAAGGGAAATACTGTATTATTATCAAATTGTCATTACTGTTATTATTATCGTTATTATTATTATCGTTATCATTATTATCGTTATTATTATTATAAAAAATCACTCTGTAATGTCATGACGTCACGGTGGTAATCTTCCAGGGAACCTTCTGGTCACTGGTGGTCGGATTCCTCATGGGTGTCGTTCGGTTGGTGCTCAGCTTTGTGTGGCCGAAGCCGGCCTGTGGCGAGCCGGATGACAGGCCCGGAATCCTCAAGAACTTTCACTATATGTATTATGCTCTCCTCATATTCTGGGTCGTCGTCATCGTTGACGTCATCGTTAGCCTCGTTTCGGCTCCGTTGCCGAGTGAACAGGTCAGAGAAGTTCACTTAGAAAAACAAAACTCTAGAAAATACACGACTTGGCGATGAAATAAAAGTTGCCAGTTTTACGACATATAATTATAAAGATCGCTGTACGACAATAAAAGGCAGGCCAATACGTCTTCATGCTTCTGTCACATTCCCATTTTATTTTAATTTTTATACAATTTCTGATGGTAAATATACTGCAACAATACACACGCAACGCATAACCTTGTTAATTTAGATGAACAGTGACATCTAAAAATTCCAAGAATCGAGACATTACATTTACACGAAATCCCGATTAAGCTAACCAATGAAAACCGTTTTACTTTCCCTTCAACCAGTTCATGATATTCGTGTACGTCTGTATCTTTAGTATCGAAACGTATTATAATGATACTATTGTTATGAACAGATATTATGCTTTGGTAATTGTACGATTTTTGGATATCTTATCTTCGGTGTCGTAGGATTTGTTTGGCTTATCTGTAGGTGTCACATTGTGGTTTACACCAGAGTGTCATATTTAGTTTATATAAAGATGTTTTTATTTTAATTTTTTTTGCATCAAGGTGTAATACTTTGTTTTACACCAAGCGACATATGTCATATTTTGTTTTACACTAGGTGTCATATTTAGCTTAAATCATGATATCATATTTTGGTTTACATCAGTGTATCATATTATGGCATAAACCAGCGTAACATATCTTGGTTTACCACAGGATATCATATTTGGCTTGTATCCGTGAGTCATATGTTTGGCTTAGTGAATTTAGAAGAACCAGATGATAAAAAAATTGTATTTTCCAGTTGACAAGAACCACGTTCTGGACTCGACACGATGCAATACGAGACGACGACGAAAAAACGAAGGGGAAGCGAGGAGAAACAAATTCAGAAGTCACTGAAAATGTCACAGACACCGCAACGGATGACAATAACGAGGCGAAGAATGAGGGGGAAGGTAGTTTATGAATTTATAATTTATTAATGTGCATTATGCTTTATAATTTTTTTAATAACTGCTGCTGCTGCTGCTGTTGTTAATAATAATAATAATAAGCGATATAAAAGTTTTCACAAAAGAAGGAATCATGTAATGTAATTTGCTTTGCACATTTATATTTAACCGTTCAATGTTTTGCAGATACAGCCACGAAACCGTCACTGGGCAGTCGACTTTGCAGTTTCGCGTGCGGCGCATCGGGTGAGGTCAAGGAACATGAAGTGCACCTAAGTGCGGAAGAACGCATGCGCATGACCGACATATCGCAAGATCCGAGCGCCAGGATTTGGTTGTTTGCCGGAATGGTGATGCTTATTACCATTGGCACATTTCTCTTAGTGTTCTTTAGTGTCGAGTGGAAAACTGATCTGATGCCGTTGTATTTTAACTACGACTACTAGAGATATATTCTGTATTTACGAATTGACAATAGGTCGCTACTTCCTCTTTTACCTCGTCTTATTATTCTACTTCTTCTTCTTCTCCTACTTCCCCTTCTTCTCCTTCTCCTCCTCCTCCTCCTTTCGTTCTCCTTCTTCTCTTTCTCTTTCTCCTTCTCCTCCTCCTTTCCTTCTCCTTCTTCTCTTTCTCCTTCTCCTCCTCCTTTTCTCCTTCTCCTCCTCCTCCTCCTTTCATTATCCTTCTTCTCTCTCTCCTTCTCCTCCTCCTTTCCTTCTCCTTCTTCTCTTTCTCCTTCTCCTTCTCTCTCTCCTTCTCCTCCTCCTTTCCTTCTCCTTCTTCTCTTTCTCCTTCTCCTCCTCCTTTCCTTCTCCTTCTTCTCTTTCTCCTTCTCCTTCTCTTTCTCCTTCTCCTTCTCCTTCTTCACATATGAGCAAATCCTTCAGATTCAAAGATTGTATATGCGTATGAATAGTTAAAGAAGGCAAATACATAATAGATAGTAGGCAGATAGGCAACAGATAGGAGAGCAGGATAGTTAGATGTAAAAGGAAAGAAAAGGAATGTCTAGGTGTTATTTAATTGTTGACCTTTCAATCACGGTCAGTCCCGGCAATCTTGAACTTGACAAAGGAATCTGCCTCTGCAGCTGCAACAGGAACTCGTTCCATTGTAGAACTGTTCTCGCGAATAAACTGTATTCGTAATAGTCTGCCTTGGTTTGGACTTGGAGGAAATATAATTATCATGTGGTTTGCATGTCGAGTGCATCATGAAGTCGGAGTACGGAAACTCTTGTTTGGTAGGCCTAGTGATTAGTTTTGTCCTGAGTTCACCTAACAAGTCACGACCCTAAATGAATGAGTTTGTCTACTGCTACGCGCACGAACACGTGTGAAATACATATTTTATTTGCGCGGATCTGTTAGTGTGTTACATTGTTAAAATTATCTACACCATAAAATGTTGCGTTTTATTAAGACACAAGAAAGTGTTTCTTCTCTGAAATGAATGTCTAGTCCCTCGAAGGAAACAGGTTATACTTGGTTGTCGTACTCAGCGTTGAGCAATAACACAACTATCATATATGTAGATAGGTAAATGCGTTCAAACAGATTCTTCAAAAATGCCGGAAATCGATTCAAGACCCCCTCACTGTACGGAAAATATCCAAATACACAATCAGGGTAAGTGAAGTTATTACCCAACTATTTTAATAATTGTTGGTTACTAAGACATTCGCCGTTCCTTTGCGTAGTTCTTCCCGTATCTGGAGATATATCGTTGACACAAAATGAGTCGATATTGCTCAGCAGCATCGTTGTCTTACGACTACCTCTGCGCAGACGCCAAGTTCATATAGTGTCGCCCTCTGATGAGTGCGACGCGAGTCTTATCCATGAGATATGTACTCTGGCGAATAACGCGGACATCAACTGAAACAACGAACGAAAACCACATTACGTCAGTTGACGGTCAAACGCATTATTGCAACAGTAAGACCACGTGATAACAGCTTTCTCTCCGTGAAATTAGACCAAAGATAACAGTTGCACGATGCATAGCACTGTCGCGAATTCTCACGTAGCTGTTGTGAGTTATCACCTTTCCATCTGTTGAAAACTGCGTGATATGGAAAACACTGCCAATATATATATATATATATATATATATATATATATATATATATATATATATATATATATATATATATATATATATATATATATATATATATATATATATATATATATATATATATATATATATATATATATATATATATATATATATATATATATAATTCTCACGTAGCTGTTGTGAGTCACAGTTTTCAACATATGAAAAGGTGATAACTTACAACAGCTACGTGAGATTTCGCGACAGTGCTATGCTATATAATATCTTGTTTAACCAAGATATTTTTGTGACAAATGCATTCGGTTGCAAAGTATGCACAACGATTTTCGTCATGTGTTAACTGAACGATTGTCTGACGGGACAATGCAGCGCTTAACATATTAGTATTTATACAATTTCGGTTGGTTAAACATAATACCCTTATACTAAATATTCTTAGTATATTCGAAAATGCACGATTTTGCGACACTGAAAAATATGCTAGTTTTACGACATATATAGAAGCCACTTTACGTCATTGAAAACAAACCAATACATCTTCGCCGTTGAAGGTGAAATATAAACATGTTCACGGGATGATTAATTTTTCTGTTAAACTCACATTATATGCCATTCTCTGACGTTAAGCATACTACACCAATACATATTGAAGCGTGATATCATTAATTTAGATGTACTACGAGGTCGTACGTTTCTTGACATTTTAATTATATAAAACCCCGTATCAGTTAACCAATAAAAAGTATTGTATATTCCCTTTAGACCCTTCCACCCTTCATCGACTCACCGACGCGACCCTCTCTGTCACGGTAGGATCTGAAGACACTGGCGAACTCCGAGACCCGTTTCTCGTACTGCACGCCGTGTTTTGCGTTTACCGGTATCGTAGCCTTTCGCAGACTGCTGAGAAACTGGCCGGAGTGCGCCATCTCTCGGGCGAACTCCTCCATCACTTCAATGGCGTAGTCGAACCTGCCCGCTGACCAACGCAACAACATGTCTTTGTAGGTTCTGTTTCATTGTATTTGCTGATTATCTAATAGAGCCACGACACTTGTCGCAAAGTGGGTAAAATAAAAGCGATCAAACCACACTGACACACTCCGAAACGCAGGCTCGCACGCACGCATGTACACAAGCCTATGTAAGTACACCCACCGTTTAGGTACGGTGTGTATGTACTGGCGTTGTGCACAGAGTTTTAGCAACAACAACATCGTCGACGACAACAATTCCACAAATTAGTCACAATTACACCTTATACCTTGAAACATGCACACATTTTTCCCTGTATGGAAGCCGCATTCCACAACTTAGGCACAATTATACATATCAAGTTATTGGAATAAATCCAAATGTATACTATTTAAAGTGTACAATCCGCATTGCTTTTGCAATTCATTAACATATTTTATTCATACACTAATGTTAATGTTAAGTTACGTAAGGTTTCTCTGAAATTAGACATGTAAAAATATACACCCTTAATTACCCATATTAGTGTGATTTGATACTAAAACAAAACACATACAAAACATACCCATAGAACACGGAATTTATCTCAAATTGGGATATTGGTTCATTCTCTCTAAATGTGATAACCTCACAACGCCGTCAAAAACTTTGTTCATCCGAAAGTAGATTATGTAAAGTTGCAAATACCCTTAATATAAAGAATTCAGTATTTTGTGGCATAATGAACCTATGGCCCAATTAATTCAGAACTCGTTGCAGAATAAACTTAGGACCCCAATTAATGAAGAAAGTGTTGCATAATGAACCTAGGGCTCCAATTAATTAATACCTTATTGTATAATGAACTTAGGGCCCCAATTAATTAATAATGTGTTGCATAATAAACCTAGGGCCCCAGTTAATTAATAACTTGTTGCATAATGATCCTATTGCCTCAATTAATGAAGAAATTGTGGCATAATAAACCTAGGGCCCCAATTAATGAATATCTTGTTGCATAATGAGCCTAGAGCCCCAATTAATGAAGAAATTGTGGCACAATGAACATAGGGCCACAATTATTGAAGACATTGTGGCTTAAAGAACTTAGAGCCCCAATTTATGAAGAAACTATTGCATAATGAACCGAAAAAACCCAAACCAGAACCATAAACCATTAACATTGAACGGGTATCATCATGGATTCACTTATTTTTAAATGTTTGAATGAGGTTTATTTCAAGGTATTTTGTGAGGAATCCACTGAACTTTGGTTTAATGGAGTTGCACTTCATTCGAAGATTTTATGATAAATCTGTAATGTTGGGGCACTGGCTTACTGTATGGTAGAATGACCCTACTGGATGACCCTATTAGTCTACTAGTGCCCCCCTCACCGGAAGCCTTGAGCAGGGCGTCGACCGTGTTCTGTAGCGTCATCTCGTCAGCGCGTGCGCGGTTCGGCGTCGTTGTCGCGTCTTCACCAGACAAGATGGCGCCGAGCGAACTGGCGATGTATGTTTCGAGGTCAGTCACGTGCCGGTTGATCCACGAGCGTCCGTTGAGCGACACCTGGGGATAGACCATTGTTTTATTTCCAGGTCCACTATAATGGAGCTAGTGTATATCTGTTGAGCTACTCCTCCTCCTAGACGCTTTGCATTTCGGGATCCGTAAGACCATTATTTGTTACTGCAGAGCAACAACCGTTACGACACTTCCCATTACCACCACGCTAACTGGTGGATTAAAATGGAATTTAAAGATTCGGGTAACCCTCACGCTGCTATATAGGTCTGTGGTGTGTTGCCTGGATGACTTTAGCATCAATTTCAATGGGAAAAATAGTGGACTGCGCCCACCTCGTCGACGTCGAGGTCCTCGGGCACGATCTGCGCCAGGTCGTCGACGGCGGCCGTCAGCCACAGACACACGGACGCCGGCAGCTCGGAGGCGACGGCCACGACGAACTCCCCGAGTATCGCCCACTCGGCTCGCGAGCATCGGTGTAGGCCGTCGATGACGATCAGCCGGCGCCGAAGCAGGTCGTTGCGCTGTCGGCAGGGTCCGTCGCCCTCGTCTCGTGGCCGAGGACTTGCTGCCGCGACGACCGGATCTCGCATCAATGCCCCGACGCCGTCGCCGGCAGTGCGGCTGCTCCGGGGCCGATTGGGCGTACGACAACCGCGGTCGGGCGTCGGTGTCGACCCAGCGGGCGAGATAGGGTCGCGAAGGAGGCCGGCGACGCCTTTCTGCTTGCACTGCTGCTGATCCTCCCGGGGCGACGGCTGCGGCGAGACAGGCCCCCCGTACAGCGCCTGCAGCGGGCCCTTGAGGAGAACGTTGAAGTTGTTCCGCCACGACCCGCCGAGTCTGACCGCGATGTCGACCCCCGAGAGCTCGTCGTCCAGGTAGTTCAGATACTCGGGCAGCGTCCGGCACAGCTCGGACGCGATCGTGCACACGAGGTCATCGACAGTGGCGCCCTCTTCCGACTGGAAGAAGAACTTGGCGACGACGTCGTAGTTGAGCAGCTTGCACACGGCCGACGAGAGCGCCGTCTTGCCCATGCCCGGCTTGCTCGTCGCGACGAACACCCTATTATCGCCCACGCGTAGCCACCGCTGCAGCCGCTCGAGCAGCCAGTCGCGCGTGCCCGGGTGAATCATGTGACCGTTCACTTCCGCCGTCGAGTCACGCCGGAAGAGCTGCGACACGAACGTGCTCCGCAGGAGGCTCTGCGCGGCGGCGTAGCTTACGTACAGATCGCTGTCGGCAGTCATGCGTGACGAGCACTTCGATATCTGCTGCGCCGCCTGTTGGCGACATTTGGCGATGTCGCCACTGATCCGTTCGAAGTCGCCCTCTGTCATCGCCTGCAACCAATGCCAGTAAACACGTCAAATTGTATTATTAGTTATTAACAAGATGCAACCTGATTGTAATTGTGACAATGACGATGATGATGATGACGATGATGACAAAGATGATGAAAATGATGCCAATTATGATGACAGTGATGCTGATGATGACGATGGTGATGATGATCACTATAACATCACCATGACAACCGATTTTATGGAAATGGCCCGTCAGTGCAGAACAATGATGATGACGATGATGATAACAGTGATGAAGACGATGATGATGACAACAGTAACAACGGTGAGTACGTTAGTGATTATTAAGTTGAAATATATGTGGTTGTGGCGGTTACGTGTTAATATGATTAGGCTTTTTGTGATGAGTAAACTACTAAGAGCTTATCATGATAACAACTTGCAACTACAAACTAACAGTATTGTTGGTGCATCATTTAGCCCTATGTTTTGAATAAAAACGCAGAAAGCACGTACATAATTCATCGTTGGAAACAAACGTTGTGTATTTATGGTGGTTGTTACTTCAGTCAGCAAGTCTGCAATACTGCTACGTTGTGTGACAGAATGACATACCTGAAGAATGCCGTTCAGGTGCGCGATGACGTCACGCAATTCAGCGATAACGAGGTTCAGGTCAGCCTCCGGGTCATCGAGCATGCGCTGTATCTGGTCTAATCTGGGTTGAACTCCAACCAACTTTTTCTGTGCCTCGTCGACGTTTTTGAGAGCGTCCAACGTCTCGCAGAAACCGTACTCTAGAAACGTTGCCTGTGGACACGCGTCAGTTACTGCAAGTACGCCGTTAATAAAACTGAACGACTAACGTTACTGCATTGTCGTAGCTTTAGCATTTTAGGCTAAGTGTATAGCGCACTAGAAAAATGCATAGTGTGGTAGGCGCGCATACCAGCTATAACTGTGACTGATTAAGGATCAGCTCAATGGAACGTTTTTGGGGGACCATTTTCTAGGTGTATATTGTCCGGTAGTGACGGACATTTCATAGAGCAATGCCAACAAAATCACTAGTATTCATGTAGATATTTTTTAGTAATTTTCCTGCCACACCACTGATATTTAATCAAGACTAAACTACAGTTTTAGCACGCAAGTTAAACTACATACAATTTGTTTATGCAAATGAAAATAAACTGTAGAAATTCCATTTTGTAGGTGGCCGGCGTGAGATAAAATATTCATCCCATGAAATATTCACCGCGTTGTGAGGACTTCGCTATGAAATATTCACCCCCCATTAATGTTGTGTTCTTAGTGGATTTAGTGGTCGTTCTGGTTTATTGTTATGCCAAAAAAGTTTGGAATATTTTAATTAATATTTGCAAAGTAACTTATGATTATTCTCACCAGTTAAGATATGTTTCTCTAACTAATTAACCAAACAATTATTGTGCGAAGAGGATGCGAATTTTATAGATGGGGTGAATGTTTTCGTTATGAAATTCTCACCCAGATGTGTTTGTCACATAGGAATTGTTGGGGTGAAGGGGGAATTGACATCACACCGGCAGTGCACATTACCGCAAATCACCATATTAAAAGAACCAATCGCAAGACGTCTTGCAATGCTTCAACCAATAGAACGTCATCTTACATACCTGAAGTTCAGCCGCCAGGTGATCGAGTTCCCTAATGAACTGCTTCCCACTAGGAGCGTCGGGATCGACCATGAGGAGGTTGGGGAGCAGGGATAGGGCGCGGTAGAGATGGGTGTAGACCCGATCGAAATAGTATGGCTCGTTGCAGTTGCGCATGGCAACGTGACGCCGGAGATCGACACCGAGGTAAGTCTCCAGATCGCGGACGGTGTCCTGGAAGGAGAACGCTTCTCCCGGCATTGAGCGTTTGTAGTCAGTGTAGGAGGCATACACGTCTTGGATGGCCTGTAGCCAACGGGACTAGGGATCAATGTACGTCCCAAAAAAGCTTCCCAATACAGTAGTCAACGGGACAAGTGATCAATGCACGTCCCCAAAAAGCTTCCCAATGCAGTAGCCAACGGGACAAGGGATCAATGTACGTCCCCAAAAAGCTTCCCAGTACGGTAGTCAACGGGTCACGGGATCAATGTACATACCCAAAAAGCTTCCCAATACAGTATCCAACGGAACAAGGGATCAATGTACGTCCCCAAAAAGCTTCCCAATGCGGTAGTCAACGGGACAAGTGATCAATGTACGTCCCCAAAAAGCTTCCCAATACAGTATCCAACGGAACAAGGGATCAATGTACGTCCCCAAAAAGCTTCCCAATACAGTAGCCAACGGGACAAGGGATCAATGTACGTCCCCAAAAAGCTTCCCAATACAGTAGCCAACTGGACAAGGGATCAATGTACGTCCCCAAAAAGCTTCCCAATACAGTAGCCAACGGGACAAGGGATCAATGTACGTCCCCATAAAGCTTCCCAATACAGTAGCCAACTGGACAAGGGATCAATGTACGTCCCCAAAAAAACTTCCCAATACAGTAGCCAACGGGACAAGGGATCAATGTACGTCCCCAAAAAAACTTCCCAATACAGTAGCCAACGGGACAAGGGATCAATGTACGTCCCCAAAAAATTCCCAATGCAGTAGCCAACGGGACAAGGGATCAATGTACGTCCCCAAAAACTTCCCAATACAGTAGCCAACGGGGACTAGGGATCAATGTATATCCACAAAAAGCATAACACCAATACGTCACCTGAATGTGGCTATGTTTGGGCAGGTAAGCCCTAAATTGAGAGTTCAGAAGTTTTATTCATTTGAATGTTGCAAATGTATTGTAGAGATCGATCGATCGGACGAACGAACGAACGAACGAACGAAAAAACGAACGAACGGATGTATCAAAATGTGGATGTATCAAAAATGAATTCTCGAACACAGAGGTCGATACCCTGCGAAACTTACCTTGTAGATAGCAGTGGCGCTGTCTGCCCAACAGATGAATTCACGCCATCGTTCAAGGGCGCCGAGAAGGTCGGCGGAGGTCGAATCGAGCACGTACTGCTCACGAGGGAGAGGTGTCGTCATGGTGACGTCGTCCTTGAGGAACACGGTCCGTTTTCCGGTCTACAGAAGAATCAGGCGGCCGGTGAATCACGTTCGTGTCACGTAGTTCGAGTCACCGTACACTAACGTCTCTTTTC
Organism: Lamellibrachia satsuma; assembly: GCA_033239005.1. NCBI lineage: Eukaryota > Metazoa > Annelida > Polychaeta > Sabellida > Siboglinidae > Lamellibrachia > Lamellibrachia satsuma. Next base: position 5,712,389 of record BSQZ01000003.1, read on the forward strand.
TGAATGCACCTGTGTCATTATCATGTAGGTAACACGAACGCGTTATATTACGATTAAGACGGAAATAGTTATTTACACCATGACGTTGTTATCGTGTACAAAATTACGCGGGTGATGGCAACGAACATTCAAATTGTTTTTAAACTTAATGACAACAAGATAGAGAACATAGTCCCCAACTTTAGGCGACGTTTTGCCAAACAGATCATTGGGCGTGTGAAATAAAGATAAAATGGTACATTTGCGATCGCCCCCCCACAAAAAAATTCGCCTATATGTAATGATTCAAGGACAAGAGTACGATGTAGCATGTGTCTAATTAAAAATTTGCTAGCCATCAACTACATCACATTTTCGCTCATTATTTGAATCGTGATGCAACATTGACGCACCAACATCCGGGCTATCTCGATCAAATGAAGACCTGATTGTTGAACTACGCAATACTTCGAATTGCATGGGAAGTAGTCAACAAGTCGCCATCACAGACATGCCATAATTACACGATCTCATCACTGTCTATCGCCCGGTATTAATTTAAAAACCGGAACGAAGATATGTAACAGGAACTAAACGAAACTGTCCAGGCGGATTAAGCCCCGGCCATATCGGTTGAGACTCTACACGACTGCGCTGCCTCGTATTAATATACAACAAACTTGTTGGCAGCTGCGTTACCTTGGCAACCATATACAGCATCCGCAAAAACCGGTATGCACTACTTAGTTTACGAGCCAATGTTTAACGCAGCAACGACACGCGTCTAACAACGCATGACTATATGGAACACGAAACGAAATCTGTTGACACATCGATGCCGTAAGCTGGTCAAATTACTAGTGCTACTGTTTTTTTGCGAAGAACATAAAAATCGACCACAGTACACTCTCGCCTAACAAAATATGTCTGGTTTCAGGAACACAATGGATTAATTGTGGTACAGACATATTACATTCATATGCACATATAAGCACGCACGCACGCACGCACGCACGTATACGCTCGCTCGCTCGCACGCACGCACTTCTTGACACTATGCTAGTCATATTACATTCATTTAGGGTATGCTGTAAATTGTACTAGACTATATTGCGTGCTCGTGCGTGCTTGTGCGTGATTGTGCGCGTGTGCATGTACATGCGTGCTATGACATTACGGACAACAAACCAATGTGTGCATCTAAACGTTCTTACTCACAGTTCAAGGTAACACAATGTCGGACAATCTTGGAAAAAGTTCCCTCCAGTTGACGAAAACAAAGAACCAAACGTATTTATTTGGCCTTGGACAGCAGCTGGCACAAAACCCACCGAGACTGCCACAGCATAATGTTCGTTCAATCTTATTATAAAATGTGCATAGCAACTCGACACTGTCCATCTCACAAAATCGATCGATTCGCTGGATAGAAAGCGTAGTCTACGTTCAACATGTTGTGTCCTATGCAGCCTAGGACAATGCGGCCAACGGCTTCTTATAGAGATATATTTTCTGGTTAGGCGATCAACAGGCACTTTGTGGGAAATGTATATGTTGAGTCTACGTGGATATAGGAACGTACACATCCATGTGTACCATGTGTACAATGTGTACTATGTGTACCGTATGTACCATGTGTACTATGTGTACTATGTGTACCATGTGTACCATTTGTACCATGTGTACTATGTGTACTATGTGTACTATGTGTACCATGTATACTATGTGTACTATGTGTACCATGTGTAATATGTGTACCATGTGTACTATATGTACTATATGTACCATGTGTACTATGTGTACCATGTGTACTATATGTACCATGTGTACTATATATACCATGTGTACTATATGTACCATGTGTACTATGTGTACCATGTGTACCATGTGTACTATATGTACTATGTGTACTATGTATACTATGACGTGTCCTTTCACAAAACGTACGCAGCCATGTGTGCCATGTGTACTATGTGTACTATGTGTACCATGTGTACTATGACGTGTGCTTTCACAAAACGCTTCTGATATCAGAGTTTGGCCGAAAATAAACATTGACGAAATGCCATATATTCCGATCATGGACACACCGTGCCAACGGGCTCTGATCCTGTGGTGTTCCAGCACCAAGGGGTGCAGTCCGAAGGTGTTTCAGATCCTTGCGAAGTTCACAAAATGTATCAAGGTTACCATCCAAGCAAGACACTCAGGTGTCAAGTGGACAAGGAAGCCATTGGCATGTTGAGAATCCAACAATGTTTTATCTATGTGTAACCTGCCCTTTTCATATATTTGGCAATTTTCTTTTTAAACATCTTCATGCAGCACAAAATAATATACTTATATACATTGCAATTTGTCAGCATATAATATCTAGGATAACGAAGTGTCTGAATATTGCTCGTCAGTGCATCCAGACTGTTTACACCAACACCATGTTGAGGGGCGGAGTTCCATGGTAGAAAGGTGCTGGGGAAAAATACAAATGGTAATTGCGTGGAGTAAGCGATATAATAGGCTGATGAATGTAGTATCCTATTGTTAATATTCGCAGGAACAAGTTATTGATTTAAAGGTATTCTCACTAGACAAGTAACTATTCTGTAAATCATGCTGAGTTTAGCATCTGCTCTGCAGTGTGCTATCTTCCTTAATAGAGACATATCACGCTACCGGAACTACTTACACGGATGCGACGGATGCGTCCGCAGTCTCCAGCCGGGTTGGAGGACATCACAGAGTGTCTGGGGAAATCTGGTGAATCGCAGAATGTAGAATAAAGAGAAAAATGTCGCCTACGTCTGACAGTGAGCTGAGATTTACCCGCTTTGTTGTCGTCACGTAATTTGTGCGCGCGGCATGCCGGGACTAGCGACTGTGACGTAGGGAATAGCGCGAGCGTCTGGCACTTTTTGCAGATTGATGAATGTGCGGCTTCCACCGCGGCGATGTATGAGCGGAAAGTCATGTAGACATTGATGTTGTCATAGCCATGATATTGAAAAACTCATGCCTCGGTGAATTATAGAACAGTAATGTTGCAATAGACGTACCATATGCATCGCCATCACAATGTTTCTAATGTCACAGGCATTCTATTCGACCCTGGAACACATCTTAGTGTAAACACTCTGGATGTGTTTAAGCGCAACACTCATTATCGTATACTTTTAATGAAAAAAATGGCATTGTATGTAAGTTATTTTGTTGGTGTTCGTCTATCGGTCCGCCTGTATCATCAGCATTTTGAGACTAGGCGGAATCTAGGAAGAAGAGAAAGAGTTCCCATTTGGTTCATTGTTGCCGTAGAGGGGAATTAGATATAACCACAGTGTTTGCAACAACGTAGTCACTAATCACACTGTTATCAAGATAGTGCGTCCAAGAGATCGGTTATTTCAGCACTACTATCACAATTACTGCTGCCGTAGTTTTTTGCAGGATTAATATGCTTTGACATTAATGGTAACATAACCTAATATAATTAAATTGTTATCCTGCGGTTTGGGTAGATCTAAATGTCACTACATGAGCTACACAGGTTAGTGTGTTTCCTCAGAATAGGGGTAAGGTTGGCAATAAAATGGGTATATATTTTCGCCATGGGGCTTAGGGTGTTGGTATATGTTTAAAGGCTAACATCATGATGTACGAGAGTATGTGCTCTTCCTCCTTGTTCCCTGCTGTACAGGGGTGAAAGTCAGGTACAGTCTCTTCCTCCTTGTTCCCTGCTGTACAGGGGTGAGAGTCAGGTACAGTCTCTTCCTCCTTGTTCCCTGCTGTACAGGGGTGAGGGTCAGGTAAAATATTTTCGAGCCACTTTTTCTGTTCTTTCTTTATAGAATATAATAATAGTTAAACGGTCGTGATGTCGACATTCACTGTATATTGGCGTTTAGTTTGTGTTTGTAAACGTGTTCTTTTATATAACTGTGTTGACTATGAATATAATTGGATTCGTCCCAACAAACTACTACCGACTCGAGTCAATATATCACTGTTGGTTATATATCGTATTCATTCAGGGCAACAGGGTGCTGATTTCAGCGAAGTGGCGCATTGGAATTATACGTTTCGGTTAATCAACCAACACATCATGGGCACTACGTTAAATATAGGAGAGACAGAAATACATTGACTACCGACAGTGAGTGACACAGAGATAACCTATTTAGTCTAGGGCTTTGTTTGCCCAGTGGGGACGTGCCCTTGACTTGACCCCTTGACGCTCGGAGCTACGTCTGGGAACCAAGAGTGTGTATGTCGAAAAACATAATCACCCGTAATATGCCACAAGGGTAGGGGTAAAAAGAACCGTTTATCGCCACACGTTAAGGAGGATACACTAATCATTTGGATGTGTGCCCAAATAGGGTAATTAAGGAGGCCAGACCACGGTAGAGGGGACGTGGCAGGGGTATCAACCTCCCGTCTCCCACCTGTTTTGGGGCCAACTTCCCATACTACACTTGTTTGTGGAACCAATATCCCACCTCCCATCATTTTTGAGAGTCCACCTCCCACGAATCCCACCTCATAAAAAATTTTGAGGCCAACCTACCTCCTCCCACCGTTTTGTTTGACCAACTTCCCACCCCCCAGTGCTAACGTTTTGTTTGATTATAAGTGTAGGGTCATCCATAAAGTAAGTCATGCTTAGGGGGGTTCTATGGGCAAGCCTGGCGAAGCATTACATGGGGGTCTCTGGGCCATCGTTACGTAACGATTTTTAAAACGTTGGCTCGTATACCTGTCAATATCCGACAGGTAGCTCTAATTGTTATGCCATTTTTTATATTTCAAAAACATTTCAACGACAAACCAGCATCATTTGGGGGTATTTGTCAAAAGTAATTTAATTATAGGGTGGATGGTGTATATGCCAGCGTTACGAAGCGTTACAAGGGGTAGGGGGTCTCAAAAAAGCCCAAACAAATTTCAGGAAAAATAATCACAGCTACCTCCATCATGTCGGCGATATTTTGAACAAGTGTCAACGCAATCACATACATACAGTTCTTTCAATTTTAAAGGTACCCAGTCTAACCAAAACGTCTACTATTGAACTGTCCTATGCCAAGACGTCCATGGCTGAAACGTCTTGCTTTAATTTCCCCATGTAGCCCCAGCTTTGACAAGCTAAGTTTCATAGTATCAGTGACCTTAAACAATCGATTCAATTCACCGTGACTTATTTTTTTCAAATCTACTGAATTAGCGGAAATCTACCTCGCCGTGTTTTTAACAAACAAAACTTAATCGAGTCATCGATTACTTTCGGTAAAACTCGCATCAGTGTCCACTCCAAAATGCCAAAGAACACTTCATTTTGAAACCCCGTTGCGTGATAGCTGTGCAAACAAATCGCTGGGTTGTCAGTATTTAAGTACGTGTTTCCGGTGCACATGTGTGAATAACCAGAGCCCGTGTAGACCCACCCAGAATTCTGTACAATCGAGGAATGCCCGCGACTGCATTCGCATAGAAATTGGTTCCCCAGTTGGTCTACACCTAGTTTGTTCTACTCCAATTGGTCTACTGGTATTTTTAGTTGCATGGGATAGAAGTCTCATGGTTTCACTGTTTCCACGTGCAAAGGGTCTGTAAATCTTGACTTACCCCATAATAAGTATATGTTGCAACAGTATGCCACTCTTAAATATATTAATTAATTGTAGTAACACATTTTGAGTTCATTAATTGTTCTCATTGATGCTTTGTGGTTACATGTAGATTATTATTTCCAGTTGCTGTTCATATGGATAACTATTCGACTGCATCATGTTTTAAGCGAGGGGCACTTTTTCGAAATAGATAATGTCTTAGGTGAAAATGACATAATTACATGGAACACTGCACAAATAGAAGCAATTGCCTGAAGGAGTCCCGGGTGAGGATTCCAGTTGTTAATTACATAGAGTACAGTTTAAATAGAGGCCACCACCTTTCCCAGTCAGTAAGCATTGGAGAGGGGGTTGAAGAGAAGTTTCTTCCCCCTACAACAGCTGGTACAGTCTGCAGGCCAACGCAGCGACAGCGCCAAGTCTGGAGATCTTCAGACAGAGTATCTCCGGCTTGCAACATTAATTCATATTGCATCTTTCACGCTATTAACCTTTCCTCTCATTAAATTGTAGTTCTACACATCTTTTCTCTTTCTTCCAAATATGTCATTATTTTCTCTTACAGCATTTTTGCACGTGTGCACACACACACGCGCGCACATACACACGCACGCACACACACCGAGTCAGTAAGCATTGGAAAGGGGGTTGACTCGTACCCGGCAGAAGACAAGAAGTTCTATTTGTTCTTTGTTAGCTCAAGACAGGGTTATTTAGAGTTAAATATCATAAGTCACAAGTAATGATACACGTTGAAACATATGTTGACACGACTACGGATGACATAAGTGCTTGGCCACTTTTATTTTTTGTTAGTGACACTTTTCAAACCTTATTTCAGCGCATCGTAGACAAGATGGGAGTAGCATATTTTATTTCATTAGTGGTGTGAGTTCGGACATGTCCCGGTACTCACTAATTCGGTCCTCAGTGGGCAAATAGCAACTCTGGGATGTACAAGCGAGTGCCCGTAGTATGTAGCTATGATGCCCTGGGGTCAAATATACATATCATACCAGTACACCGATAAAAACGACCCATAGTCCCGAGCTAGCTACCACTGGACAGCGATGTGGCACGCATGGGGTGCTAGGCCAACTGAGGGCAACCCGTAGAAATGACAATGTAATTAACTCTTACCTGTAGCTCGTCAGTGACAGCACACGGCGCTCCCAGTGACCTAGTTACAACTCGAGTCGCCCGCGTTGGTACAACTATGCTGTGATCGCAAGTGTTGACCCATTCAACGTAACGGGCCGCGCCCCACACCCCACACGACCAATGATGACACAGTGGTCACTCGGACACAACCCTAAAACCCCGAACTGAAGCAGCAGGTTATGTCAACCGAATGCTTGACATAATATCGGCTGTTGATATTAGACGACAGTTAGCTGCTACTCTCGCCGCCCAGCCGTTGTAGAAGTGTAGGTTCATTCGAGCGTGACGGCTGTGACGTACTTATCTTTCCCGAGGGGTCGTGTCAATAAAGCACCTCGTCTGTCGGTTGGTGAAGCCTCGCTAGGCGGGTTAAGACGCCTCGCTGCAGTCCACTAGGGTCATTAGAATAAATAAATATTTAACATTGTCAATGTTACCTGCAAATCGCCTTAGGTGTGCATGCGTGTGTTGTGATTGATGAGAGATTGTTTGGTCTATCAGACAAACACTGTGATATTGGAATGTATCAATGACTCCTACGTACAACAGCGGCCAAACCTGGTCTTAATGGGCGTCTCCCGGACTCATGTGCAGTGAGAATACATTTTCTTTTATGAATATTATTTCCGTTTACATAAATTTTAATTCTTAAGAACGGATGTCAGTCACATATAAATCAGAATCTGTATGTGTGTGGGCCTACGTTATGCTATTGCATCAATATGTATACGCAAACATCTTATTAAATACATAATGTTAATTTGTCTATCTCAACTCAATTACCATTCCCGATTATTTATTTAGTTTTTCCTGTTAAGTTGTCATCGTTGGTCAGCTAAATCATGTATTCTTCCTCTGGAAAATAAACTCATTGATGTCGTCATGGATAAATATGTCACGTCACAGTAGTGGATACGCCCCTTTGTCCATTTGTTATTCAACATTAAATAAGTTACAACACTGAGCTAATAACCGTCCCTCCTGTCTCGTATTAAATGTTGAAGGTTATGAATAATGTGGCATTTAACACAACCCTCAATTAACAAGATAAAGTCATGTTAGGGACATATTCTAAAGAAACTACTATCGCTTGATCTAAATTATGAATATTGTCGATCTTCGTAACGTACACAAGACAAAGAGGTGTTTCTTAATGGAATGTAATAAGTGTATGTATTAAAAACATTTCAAAGAGACTCTTTATCATAATAATATTATGATAAAGAGTATCTTATATACATTGCAATTTGTCTATATTATAGCCTATTAACAACAAAGCTGTGAACATGAATATGTAACAAGGGTTTTCAGGAGTTGCCGATACCTAAGTAATTGCTTTTGAAATACATTTTAAACAATGAAATGCATGTGAAATGCAGCATTGCGTTGGAGAAAATGAAACCAACATTTTAATCAGATGAATATTTCCTCCGAAATCTTCCCTCGACAGAAAGAAATAACTCCTCCTACCGGTGAGAATGGGAAATGTTTAAGGTGTTGGAAGTACAGTTAGATACTTACTAGTGTCGGAAAGTTATTTGTTTCAGAACTGTCGACCTCGACATTACAGCGCTGTTGGACTACCTCCCTATCTCAAAACGTTAAATGGCGCGTCTTTCTCTCCTCTTAATTTTCATTACCCAAATCATTTGTTCGAAAATGTTTCGAAAGCTACTTGACTATCTCTCAATTCGAGAAAAAAAAACACGTACAAGCGTAACAGCAAACCGCCTGCTAACTATAGTCTCCACACTTTAAATGGGAGTCAGCTTAATAAAGTAGAGGATTTTAAATATCTTGGTTCCTCCGCTAACTCACAACATGACATTCAGTGTAGAGAAGCCCAGGCCTGGGCGGCAGTTCACGTCATTGACTAAGCTTGGAGAGCGCCCATTCGCAGACTCACTAAACTGAATATCTTCAGGACGACTGACGAACCTATCCTGATTTATGGATGCAAATCGTGGAGTCTAACATAAACTGTACTAGAGAAAACACACACTGATATTAAAAAATTAAAATAATAAAAATCCTAAATGTGTCATATAGAGATGACATCACCAACCAGGAACTGTACGGCTCCCTCCCACGGATCACCACCATCGTGAGACAACAACGATGGCATGCGCCGTGACGAAGTAGCCAACAAGGTCCTGCTCTGGAAGCCCGATGACCCTCGGAGAAGAATTCGACCAAACACAACTTTTCGTGACATCATGGATAAGGACACGAGGCTCAGCGGGCACCACTGGGGAAGAAGTCATCGTGTCCGTGTCCACCACGTTAAGTGGATGACATAAGTAAGTAGCTTGTGCCATCAATCGGATTAAAAATTTTCGACAAACCTGATTATGGGGGCATCATGTAACTCAGGACAGTACCCTATGTTTACTTGTTTGTAAGCTAGTTCTGATATAACTACCAGCTCCTTCACCACAGCTTTCAAAGCGGCGTCGACTTCGACCTGAAACGGGTATGAACACACGAGCAACTTGAGGTACTTTTTTAGAATCCAGGCCCACCTCAATTTCACCGTTATTAACGCGCAATGTATGCATTGGCCATGCACAATGCATACTGAACTACGGAACACGCATACCGTTAAACATGTTGTGCGTTAAAATCACCTTTTCCGAAGCTTCAATTGGCACATTTAACCTGCATTGAGCGACGTACTGTCCCCTTTATTCGCAAGATGGCCACATTTAAAAGCGAGTTAAATATTCGTATTCGAGCAACAAAAAAGGTGATTAAATGTTTTTTTACGCACAACATGGTTAATAATGTACATGCCCCGTACCTCAGTATGGATAGTGCATACGTTGTGCAAGGTCACCATACATGTAACGGCAACATTGAGATGGACCTGGATTCTAGAAAAATGCCCAAATGTGTGTGTGTGTGTGTGTGTGTGTGTGTGTGTGTGTGTGTGTGTGTGTGTGTGTGTGTGTGTGTGTGTGTGTGTGTGTGTGTGTGTGTGTGTGTGTGTGTGTGTGTGTGTGTGTGTGTGTGTGTGTGTGTGTGTGTGTGTGTGTGTGTGTGTGTGTGTGTGTGTGTGTGTGTGTGTGTGTGTGTGTGTGTGTGTGTGTGTGTGTGTGTGTGTGTGTGTGTGTGTGTGTGTGTGTGTGTGTGTGTGTGTGTGTGTGTGTGTGTGTGTGTACGTTTGTGTGCATATCAACTACTTGCATGTTTGCGTGTCATTGTTTGCTGCTGCGTGCATGTGCGTTTTCGCGTATCAGTGCGTGTAGATAAATGCATGTTAGAGAGGAAATGCATTTCCTTAATATCAAAAACAACAAGCTTTCAACTTTCTCGCTGATACTTTCTCGCAATACGCTACCTACAATACAGCATAAGCAGTCGTGTCGCTGACACACGTAGCATTACCTCGCTCACACAAACAGTATAGTTTCGTAATAGTCAAACGGATATATGAATAATTTGAGTGGAAGCACGAACATTGGCACATCTATAGGTCTACCCTTGCCAATAATTTTTGGATGTGGCACCATCGTCAAATTTGATTTTAAAATGGCCGTATACATTCCATGATTTCTCAGTTTGTATGTCACATAGGAAGTTACTTTTAGTTTACAATCCACCATTATTAAATGCAAGGAATTCAATTATGCCACTAAGATTTCAATAAGCATCAGGTTAAATGAAATTTGTTGCCATTAAAATAATATATATTTGAATAATAATGCAATTGCTGCCATCTTGGATATATATATATATATATATATATATATATATATATATATATATATATATATATATATATATATATATATATATATATATATATATATATATATATATATATATATATATATATATATACAGGGTTTTAAGTCCTTTCACACAGGCACTTTGCTCTTGTGAAAACCCTCCATGCCCGTGTGAAATTGAAAAGTAAATAAAAATAAATACATATTGTGTTGTGTATATATGCGCGGTAATGCGCCTGATAAAAGTAAAAACATGTTTGTCGGTGGTCGTGTGAAATGTTGCAGTGCATGTGTGAGCTGGATCGAAATATGCAAATAATAATGTAATCGATATACACAAATGTAAGGTGAATGTGTGAGAGCATTTTGCATGGCAGCCATCTTAAAATTCAAAATGGTTTCTATTGAAACCATGACAGCGATCTCGGCCTGTTTCTATAAAGGGCCTTTTATTATACTTATGTCCGACATATTTAAATAAAAAAACTATAAATTATCATCGGCAAATTCTGCGAGCTAAATATAGCCATTTTAATTCATCAGTTATAAGTAACATTTCATTAGTATGTACAGTCCATTGCCGTAATGTGTACCGATATCATAGTATATATATTATTTACAGACAGTTGTTGGTTATAATGTATATATATATATATTTATTTTCTTTGTTCGAGTGCGACAACGTTCCGACTCAGGATCGTGGCTAATTTGCAGAAGAAGACAAAAGGCATAATGTAGAAAGTTTCTATTTTTATTTATAAGTATCTTAATATCAATGCATAAATGTCGTGACGTAACCTATGCAATTCTAAATCTAATAAACAAAATAACAGCAAAGATGGGGGAAACCAAGAAAGAATTAGAAATTATATAAAATTGCTATTATAATCATATACCACAGAGTACAATTAAATCGTAATCACAATATAAAATCCTTAATACAATCTAAAACATGAATATATATATATATATATATATATATATATATATATATATATATATATATATATATATATATATATATATATATATATATATATATATATATATATATATATATAATATTGATAAAATAAAACGTTGTATTATGTATTGTGATAACTGCTATATAATCGACTTAATAATGTTAAATATTGGATGTAATGACTTATTTTTTTACCGCGATCTCGGCCTGTTTTTATAACGGGCCTTTTTATTATACTTATGTATGACATATTTAAATTGTAAATTATCATCGGCAAATTCAAGAATATTAAAGAATTAGAAATTATATATAATTGCTATTATAATCATATACCACACAGCACAATACAATCATAATCACAATATAAAATCCTTAATACAAGAGTAGCAAGATTCGATTCAGAGAGCACACTTAACGCATCACAGGGCCATAGAATCGGCCAAATGTCTTCAGGCACTGCATCGCTGTCTTTCCGCCAGATCGATACAGGTCCCACTGCATGGCAACCTTCCCCTGGAGGTTTCGAAATGTCTTTTTCTGGTGCCTTCGCAGTTTCCCCTCTGACACCAGTCGCAGGGTGAGTTCGATCTGAGAAACATTAAGCTCACACTTCATATATGGACGTAAGAAATATTGATATTACTCTGTGATTTTTGGTCCTTCTATATTTGGAATGCATGACGTTACTTGAAATGAACATGGCAACATTGTGTTAAGGTTTAAATTAAATTACACAATTACATTTATAGTAATGATTGTTGTGGTATTGTCCGCTATAGTGTGGAATTGCCTACCTGTGCAGCTTCTTCGTACAGCTGACTAGTCAGTTGGTAGAATGGCATCTGCTGCTTGGCCTTCGTGTTAAATCCGTGATGCCAACCTTCTACGTCATTGTTTGTCCGGACGCTCTGCCCGAACACTGACCAGCTGGTCGGAGGCCACATTCGACTTGCAACCCACGTCTCCTTGATGTACGCAACTAACCATAACTGAAAAATCTGCTATCAGCAATCGATCAACCAAAAGCTTATTTCCAACATGAAACATGATTAATTTTAATTATTACCAAATACAGCACCACGGCAAAAGACAATACCTAAAGCTTCCAGTGGCTCTGCTCTGGCCTTGCACTCCAACACAGCAAATACTGGGCTGATGTGCTCGGCTGACAGCAAAGGCAGCGCCATCAGCTTGCGCACGTACATGAATGTTGCGTTGTCCTCGAGATACGCGCGACGCAGGCTCAATTCTTGAGCCTTCCTCCACACGGTTTGCCCCCCAAACAGCCAGTTGAGATATTCGCTAGAGCAGATGTATTTTCTGTGTCTGCAGGTGCATGTTGTGGTGACGGCGGCGATGGCGGCTGTGGCGGCGGCGGTAGTGACGGCGTTGGTGGTGGCGGCGGTGGTACCGGTGTGTGCACCTGCCAAGAAGACAATAACTGGTTTTAGTCCTAAAACACATCGATTAACACATTTGAAGGAATATGCAATTATTTAAATTATCTACGTGCCCATTCTCGACAAACAATATTAACTGGTACAACTATAGTAAAATGTGAATACAAGAAGTATTATAACCTATATTTGCAATAAAATTAAGGTAACTTTATATAACTACGGGTTTGGTGTTATTGCCACTTGAATATACAAAAAATGTAGGATTTACGTGATAAATTATTACCTTTGGTGCACAATTGCAGCACTTCCATTGAGGCAAGTCAACCGAACCCTTCACCAGCTGCCTATAGAAGGCTCCCCTGACACCTGTAAATTCACACGAATAAATGTATGCCATAATTATGATAAAGTATGAAGAAACCCAATACGTCTGATGAATTGTTAAGAAATAATAGGTCCCATACTTTTTTATACATCAGTTCTTAGACAAATTTTGCCATCCCGCCACATAGCAATTAACTTTTGGGTTGTCATTATTTAAGTATATTATCAATAGTGAAGAGGACTGTAGAACGCACGCAACATACCTGTCCCGCACACTCTGTGTTGCCATAAATTGCACCCGTCGCACAACAGAGTCTCTTGACGTTTACGCACGATTCGTAAACAACGGAGACGACTCGCGATTCATGGCGGGAAAGCAGAATCACGATCAGAAACACTTAAAATCTTGGTTGTCGTACTTTTACAAACTATTAAACTGTTATAGTTGTACTTTCACGAGCAATTCAAATATCGTACGTTCGCGCTTGTAAGTGAACCCAGTGTTGAGTCACCGATATCCCCCTCTTTATAAAGCTGGGTGGCGGCTATGATTCTGACCAATCCTATTCTGACCAATCATCTTTATAGAACACTTCGCTGTTGATGCGGCCCAAGGTGATCTGGGCCCACATAATTAGTAGGGCTTAACTGAAGCTTTTGTCATGTTCAGACAGACAACATGAAAAGATCAGCTCAAGGAAACAATGCACGAGTAGAAAGCCAATTACTACAGCCTGCCTCTACACATTCTTAACGCACACAAATAAAATAAAGACAACATGAAAATATCAGCTCAATAAAACAAAGCAATATATTATATATGTGACGTCATTGTGACACCTATATCGGCTAAGAATAAGATCAAGATATCGGCTAAGAATAAAATCACGTAGCCCATTCTGACCAATCATCTTTTGGAACACGTCGATCTTACCTCGGCCTGCGTCGATCTGGGCCCACGCAATTAGTAGGGCTTAACTTAAGCTTTTGTAGGCCTACTCGTCGACAACATCAAAAGGAGACTATGTTCAGACAAACAACACGAACAGATCTGCTCAATGCAACAATGCAAGAGTAGAAAGCCAATGACTAATCAAAGACAGACAACATGAAAAGATCAGCTCAATAAAACAAAGCAACGGCAGAAAGCCAATTACTACAGCTTGCCTCTACACATTCTTAATGCACAGCTCAATGAAACAAAGCAAGAGTAGGAAGCACATTACTACGACCATCACTTTTTAACGTACAAATAATATTTTAAAACTGATTACTGCATGGTAAATATTAACGGGATATTATGTTTGTGACGTCATTGCGACACCTATAATTATCGGCTAAGAATAAGATCAAAACCGATCGTCAAAAAACATCTTTATTGATTTGAACATTATTATTGTAACAATAAATACATGGTACAACTTCTTGTATCGATAAATATGGCATACATTACTATAACAAGACCCGTAATAAAAGACAGGCCGAGATCACTGCTGACTGTACAGGCCGAATTCACTGCCGCACAGGCCGAGGTCACTGGCCGAGTTCACCAAAACAGGCCGAGATCACTCAGGCCGAGATCACTGTGAAGCGCAACAACCGTTTTTGCAATTATGTATAAATTCCACTAGATGGCGGTAGTAAAACTATGTGAGAGTGTTTCGTTGTGGACACGTTATAACGTTAATAAGTCTAATACATACGAGAGATTATCAGGATTTATGCCAAAGTCGGCAATACATTTCGGATGGTGAGTTGTTCTCTTGGAATAGAATATCCCCAAAGACGTGACAGTGCATACAATAATTTGCCTAGCAAACGTTCGCCCCTGAGCGATAATGCAGGTTGTTAATGTTACCTATTTTTTATTTAATAGTGGGTTTATGAATATATACCACTAGCACTGACACCAAGGATGAATGCAGATTTACAATACGTGTATTGGTCTTTTGAATATGTTTTCACGGCACTGGCCTTCAAAACAATATTCTAATCAGTTATGCCTTATCATGACATATCATTATATTTAACAATCACGAATAGAATAGTACAGACCGAAAGTAAAATGTTTATTTTGGTCAACACCAGCATGTGAAGAAGAAAATATGTTTTTTCTCACTAGAACAGTCACCGGTCATATTTGTTATATGGCCTGTGCATTGGTAACTTTGTGTAAACAATGTGGGCAGAATAGTTGCATGTTGGTTGTGTGACAGCCACTTAAAGCATTGCGTAAATCAGCATTTTTAAATGTGACCATCAGTGGCATCTGGTCATGTGATGCCTCTTTATGGTAGCATGTCCAAACCAAGCAGTATCTTATCAACTAGCAGCATGAAGGCTGTCACATACACAATCATTACATGTGAATTCAGTCAGTGTACATCTTGGATCACAATGTGCTGGAAATTTAATGTACATGATCTATGATTTAAAAAATATCAAAACAGACCTGTAATTAAATTATGTGACAGTCTTTTGGCTAACATCATGGGCAGGGCATTGTTTTGATTTGACTGTCAAGCAAATAGTAATGATGTGACAAACTGTCAAGTGTGCCATAATATGTTGACATATATATATTTTCATTTATTTGTATCAAACTCTCAACTTGATATTAACTTGGACGCTTTCACAGTCCAAATGTAGTGCTTAACATATGTAATTTAGTTGATTTTGTTAGCCAAGTGCATTAAGCAGCAAGGATGAAACGTTCAAAATGTCACACCTTTGGCAGTGAGATGTTGCAGTTTGAAGCATATTTGAAGACAATTAGGTAGTTTGGTAGTGACATTCCCGAAACACCTATATTAATATTTGACAAACACTGCCAGTGTTGACAGTAGGCCTGTATGGGACATGATTATGTAATATAATGAGGTCTGTCAGAAATCTGGAACCTCTAAAACTAGTAATATCTCAGAAGTATTTAGTCAACATGCACTGGTCTACATTTGAGAAGACAATTGCAACATGGTAGTTTTAACTTATTGTGAAAAAGTGCTTAACATACTTGTATATTTAAAATATTAAAATGGTTTGCATAGTGTTTGTTTTCATGTTATAAATAATTTGTTGGCAGAATTCACAATACCAGGTAGTTATTTATACATTAAGTTTGCGATGCTTAATTAGTAATAAGTATTACCTTTAATTATCATAATGATTAATTTGCGGGTGATCCAACAGCTTCTGATATGTATTATTTTACTGAATCTTTGCAGCAAGATGCCACCCCACTTTGCAGCAAGATGCCACCCAACTTTGCTGCAAGATGTCACCCCACTTTCACAGCCAGACAGACACCGTCGTCACAGAAGACTCGGGAATCGTTCATCAATTTCTTCAAGTGTCGCAATCACTTTTTTATGTCGTCTTCTTCTTTCGTTCCAAAAAGGATGAGGGACTTACTTAGATAAATTACTTCATCAGTGCAAGAATGAATCAGGTAAAGAAGCAGCTGTGTTTAGCAAGATATAAGATATTCACATTTTTAGAGCTACATTTCAAAACAATATTACTTTAGTTTGTAATAATACTTATAATAAACCATTACAATCACTGCTAAGTTTGCGTAGTTTTACACCCTCGGTCCACTAAATTCACGTCTTGTAATATCATAGCTGATGATATAGGAATATTGTGCAGAAAGTAGGGCCAGGGGAAACAGTGTTACTATGAGTTAAAACAATTATTTTGCAGCAAATTTGTATTGTCCATTTTGAAGGAGTGCAGTTCTAAATGTACATAATGTTTGCAATGCATCAATATAATTTGTTGCTGTGTTTATGCATTTTATATTATCTTGAAGGTTATTCACAATAGAAAAATCACTTTCTAAGCCAACAATAAGTGTAGTTCAGAATTGGTTACAAAATATTGCTACTTAGCAATAGCCATCATATTGTTTGGAATAGGTTGTACAGTTGTTATAGCAATAGTGTTTGTGTGATGCATTTTGTAGTTTGTGGGCACTGTCGACCGACAAAGTAACATGGCGTCATAATGACCCATTATCATCAATCAGAAGTGTATCCAAACTGAGGCAAACACAACGACCTTGATGATGTGGGCAAAGACCTTTACCATCACACTTTCTTTGAGATGCTGAGAAACTGATTTTAGGAAACTATTTCAAGGTTGGTGGCAGTTCATTTGTATTTGTCATGTCGTGAAAACTTAACATTGACTGTGAGAGTTGTCTGATAGGTGACCTTTGAAATTTAATTTAAAAGATAAAAATACTATTTTGTATCTGCCATTTGATGAACCAATTGTTTCTCGTTCACTTTCATTACAGTTATATAATTTTAATAATATATTTGTTTCCGTGTTAATAAATTGAAGGAATATGGTAGTTGTAGGCAAACTGGAAAATTATTTTTCTGCTAATATCCAAAGCCTTTGAATCATGATAATTGCTATATTTGCATTAGAAATTAGTTCAGGTCTTGAATTACGCAAACATAGAGAGGTTGAAACAAACTGAACTAGAAATGTCTTGAATATGTTAATGTACGTTTTGAGGAAATTGTTCTACTATGTAAAACACTCAATCGTGAGACTTCACCATGTGTTTGAACCCTCCTAAAAAGAGGCTTTTTGTCACAGGCTTAAATGTGTGAAGTGTATTTAACACCCAACTTTAAGCCCTTAAATAGTGTATTCATCTTTATCACCCGATGGCTAGTGGCTCCTATTATATATTTGGGACCAATATTGTTTGGTCCGAAGTAGCACTTTTTTTTTATGAAATAAATTAATATTGTGACTATTTTTGTATGCAGAAAAAAGCTTGTGCAATGGCGTTGAATCTACTCACCGATGTTTATGGACTTCCTCAGCGCCACCTGTGTGACCTACTTCGGTGAAAAGAAAGAGGCAGGTCGTGAACCTGACTAGAATGCAAAGGCATCTGGCTTCAGATTGGGTAGGAATCTCAGCACTGACTTTTACATATCAGTGTTGTCTTAGGAGTTGCTCAGAGTTATAATAATTAATGATTTTGGCAGGTTTCTTAGCCCTTTAGAACCCGACAAGTGAAATTAGCCTGTAGTCCTGTTCCCCAGGCAACTTTTGAAAGGTTCACAAGTGTAGAACTTCAACCACAAATAACTTAACACCTTCAGTTCAACCACGTGTAAATAGTAGCCACAATTCATAGCTAAGATATGGAAGAAAGGGTCAGTTTAGTGTCACATCAATTGACGAGGTGGGCAATGACCTCTACCATGACACTTTCATCTGGAGACTATTTCAAGGTTGGTGGCTTGGTGCAGTTCATTTGTAAATGTCACATCATGAAAACTTAACATCATACTGTCAGAGTTGTCTGCAAGGTGGTGCCATCATTATTTTCTCGGTGAAATTGAATTACACAAAATGTAATATTTATTTTGTCTGTATGACATTCCCATATGAACTAAGCTATAAAAAACACTGCCCACAAAATATCCAATTTTGAAGCATTTTATCAAGTGTATTAATACTGAACACCCATTGGTGATACTTCTGTGAAATGTTTGCACACTATAAACCTTGGCTTCCTATCTGATATTACACTATTTTTATAATGTGTAATATTAATTATGAGGTGCTTTCTTCCAAGCAACTATCATATTTACATTCCCTAGTTTTGATCTATGATGTGTTCCCAGACTTTAAACAAACATTGGAAGTAGGGTTTTCTAATTTGCACCAACTCTTTCGAATTCACACCCTCTTAGTTTTAAGCCAGAAGGAAACATACCGTGTTGTTCCCTATAGACGCGCACTACCTAATAGATGCACACCCCCTTTTTGAGAAGTGAAACCATGCGCAAAAACATAGATTTTAAGGAGTGATGACATGCTAATCCACTAAACTCAAATGACAGCAGTACTGCTGCAGCTGGCGTCACCTTGCGGACTCTTTAGAAATAATTCATAGTGTGTTTTTAGCCGCAACGTGTCACCACATTGTTATCACTACTGGCGGCTTTCGCCAGATGTCTGTGGAAGTACTAGGACTAGCTTTTATTTATGTTATCGCTCAATCGCCTTCAGCAAAACGTGCGAATTTGAATTGTCTATTTAATAATGCCCAAAGAATGGCCGTCTGACGTTTGTCTGGAATTTCAAAACACGAACAATTGTGATTTTTCAGTGTTTGTCTCGTGAGTTTTAGTAGTGTGTCGATCGAGTGTCGTGCTTTGCCTTTGGTAGATGCGCTGAAACTGTATCTTTGCTAAGTGCAAAACAAACAACGCAACACCTCATTGTAGGCTTACGTTAAGTTTATTTAGCACCATCAAAACAATTTGAAACACATGTAGATTGGACAAAATACATCATGCAAAACAAGCGCTAGTTATGAAATAGATCGGTGATCAATGACATGGTTCCCGATTCATTCTATAGAAACATCCCGCATTCTTCGCATAGTTCTCAGTGGCGCCACACTGCGGATTAGCTACCACTGATTTAGAAGCTGATTTCGCCCCTATCGGCAGATCATTAATCGGGCCACGTTTGAAAACTAATAGACGCGCACACAAGCCTTCGCACTCGCGCACTACTCGTCTGTTGGGAAAACCATGGTTGTACAATTTTGTCATAAAAATCAGCCTGTGTCCCTGCAACAACTCTGGAAGTAACTCTCAGTTTTAGGCCAGTAGGAAACAGTACAATTTGAATTGCCATATAAATCAGTCTGTTCCCCAGTCTGCTTTTGAAAGGTCCACATGTGTAGAACTTCAATCACAAAAACTTTAAATTCAACCAAATGTAAATAGTAGCCACATTTCATAGCTAAGATATAGCGGAATTAGGTCATTTTAGTTTCACATAATATATTATGTCCAGTAGGTGACGACACTTTTACAGCTGTTTGCAGCAGTGGACACACTTTGGAAGTATTTTCTTGACACACAGGTGCGTGGGATCTAAATGGTTAAATAGGTGGATATATTGTCCAACATTTTGTCCATTCCACATTGCTTCAGGTCACTCAGTTGTATGCCTGATTACCTGGTTTAGACAGTGAGGAAATTATGTCAAGAAATATGCCTTAATTATTCCGTGCCAAATGTTCCCAATATATGTTGCGATAACATTGGTAGGAATATTTAATTAATCGTTTTTGATATAAATTGTGAACACAAGTTGGATGAAGAATATGTTTGGGTCCAGCACTGAGTGGCACACTCCAGAAAGAAACATGAATCCATAAAGACCAAAAACAAACCCATAGGATTATGTGTGATTATCACCTCTGATAAAATGGGCCCACTTATTAGATATAAAACAAACTTCTGCAGCTAAAGTCTCATTGCAGAGTCTGTGACTTTTGGATCTGCTTAATTTCTCATAATCCACAGATTGTGTAAAAATAGTAAAAGTTGTTTGTGTCTACAAGAGACAGTTTAATCATTTATTTAGTTATGTGGATGAAAATATATCTTACATTGTGGGTGATCTTACATTGTTGATGTTCACCTGGTCCCTTAGTTAACATGTCGTTTGTGGAGGTAAAGTACAATTCCACAACAAGACTTGGGGACCATCTCCAAGGACGCAAACTTGGGGGTAGAGGAAAGACAGGCCGTGTACATCACATTGGTGTAGTAATTGCCAGGACAAACTACACAATGGTTGTAATGAAAACATTCAAGTATAAGTCACATGTCTGATATGTAACCAATAAGCTCGCTAAGGTTGTCTTTACTTGTCAATATAGCGTTAATATATTTGTTTTCACAGGCGAGTGTGCATTCAAAGATCTGTTTTGAATATGATGTAAGATATGATATCAAACAATCTTGTAGGAATTATATATGAATGTAGTCATCTCTCTCCCATAGGTTTATCCAATCTCCACCTGTGTCGCTTTTCTTGGTTTTCCAACAACGAACTGCTGGAGAATCCAAAAAGTGAACTCAGCCTTCAGCACTCGGTTGAACTCTGTTGCAGAACGTAAGTTGATCTTTGATATATTCCCACTGCCATTGGCTTTCTTTGAATTCCCCTGAACTTCCTTGTTTACAGATCTGTTTGGATTTATTTTATGGGTCAGGTTTTAGACGTTGCAAATGGCATTCATTGAGACCTGCACATGGCATATTGGAATCTTGATTATGTTTACATTCAACTTCAATTACAACTCGTTATTATAAAAAGTTTCTTTGCTCTTCTAACTTTCGATATCAGATTGATAGCATTGATTGCTAGGCCAGTTTTGGGGCATATTTCAACTGAATTTTAGACGTTGCCTCTGCTTGATGAATCACACATTACACGGTTTCCCCTCCACATATCAAAGAACTAGCAGCCACAAACCTAAACCCTCCTGAAACCACATTCACAGGAGGCTGACTACCTGCAGTAAGCAATTGTGAAGTGTTTCACAAAATAGTTTGGCCATAGACCAAACATTTGAATAAATGTTGTCAATTCCTTGTTAATTTCTAGTCACTCTAGGTAAATCTCACTAACAATTCTATGTTCAATTGTCATGTAGGACAAATGTTGAAAAATTAATGGGCTATTGTGCAAAGTCAGAGACATATTCTCATACAATGCATTCTTACGGATATTTAAGCATTGTATGATTAATCAGTTTTGTGTTGAGTCATTCCGTGCCAACTCACATAACTTTCAGATACTTTCCCAGGTGAACCTCTCAGTTTTCAATGAAAATATTCTAAAAGTTAATTTTGTGTTAGAAGGGATCTGTGCAACATTTCCAGCGTCAACTCCAGATAGTTTTTGAGATATGGTTGATTGAACATAGGGCTTTTCACACACGTTAATGACCTTTTATGTTTTTCACCATTTTTCGACCCTCATGTGTTGGCACTGATGATAGACACGAAGCTGAAAATGGAAGATTTAGTTATTTGGACCCAGGCTTTTGTCAGTGTCAAGCTACAGACTTCCCAAAACGAGAAAACAATTATAAGTGGCCATAAATTCATCACTGGCACCCTATATTACACATATCTGATGTTTATGCATAGAAATATACCTACCATCAAGCATAGGGCAATCACACTGTTTCATCATTGTATCACAAGGGTCTAAAGTTTGAATTTGAGCAAAAATACAAAAAAAAAACACCTTAACGATAGAGGACAGTTGACCATTTTAGCAACTCTGCAGTGTATTGACACTTTTACCACTGTCACATACACGTTAGTCCTTAATATGTTCCAACTACTGCCACATTTCTGTGTGTCTTTCCATGTAAATTTAACCAATATTTCTGATTGCTGGTCTCTTATTTTTTGTTTTAGAAAGTCCTTGGTAAGGTAAGCATGTCTCCAAAATATGAGTGTCCTAGCTCCTGTAGTTTTTGCACTATGGCTGTTTGAAAGTTCAGACTTTTGATACATTTTGTGACAGCATTTTGAAAAATAAATAACATTATTCATATTTCATATTTGGTGGAACTATTCTATGCAGTATGTAGATATGTCAAGTAATATGTCAAGGAATATGTCTTAATTGTTCCATTGTTGACATTGGTAGTAACACTGAATGAATCGTTTTTGATGTGTAATAAAATCAGGGCGTTGTATTTTAATAAACTAACTACCGAAACTAGCAAAATGTGACATTTCTTAAATATTAAAGTTAAGGCCTTCATTTAATTAATTACAGCTTTATCTCCACTGCATTTTTGACATGTTCTCTTATTTCTCAGAAACAAGTCATATCCAGGTGCAAACCAGGGGTAGTAAAATGAGTTTTACAAATATGATCTAAGAATTAAAAAAGGCAACACATTGGGTCGCAACAACCCAGTTTTACTTTCCTGCTCCTTTGTAGTCTGCCTCCAGAGAGGGTTCTTCCCTTTGGGATGTGGGACAACTTGTGTGAGATGGGATAGAGTAGGACGTGTGGTCTGTGACCTGCACTACGACCACAACCACAGAACGCTGACAGTCCACAGGTGATAGAACTGTGGGACATTGTCTTCATGCAGTGCGACAGGTGAGGTTTACCAGGTGAGTGACCCCCACTGAACAACCCTGTGAACAAACCCCATGACAACCCTGTACTTGTTTTGTATTCAGGATTTCTATTAACTTAATTTGGCTTGTTTGCTCGCTGGGAGCATGGGCCATCGGTCATGGTCCTCCACGCTTGTCTGTTTGGGGCCATTTTCTCGATATCTCTCCCGGTGTAGCCCATCTTTCTTTCTTTCGTTTTCGGTGTTTCTCTGCCACGTGTTTCTCGGCCTTCCTCTTCTCTTCCCTTGGGGGTTCCATGTAAGTGCTTGTCGTGTGATGTTTGCTGCTGGTTTCCTCAGTATTTCTCAGTATATTATAAATACAAAAATCTAGACATATACACTGTACTTGTTCTAATAAGTGTACAATACTCTTGACAAATTGTATTTTTTACAAAAATCTGTAGAAACAAATCAAAATATTTCCACCAGGAGGCACCACTGTTTTTTATTAATCCACCAAATGGCACCATGGTTGGTACTATGACAAAACGTTGCAAATGGCATCCATTGAGACCTGCACATGGCATATTGGAATCTTGGTTATGGTTACATTCAACTTCAATTATAACTCGTTATTATAAAAAGTTTCTTTGCTCTTCAACTTTCGATATCAGATTGATAGCATTGATTGCTAGGCCAGTTTTGGGGCATATTTCAACTGAATTTTAGACGTTGCCTCTGCTTGATAAATCACGCATTACACTGTTTCCCCTCCATGTATCAAAGACCTAGCAGCCACAAACCTAAACCCTTCTGAAACCACATTCACAGGAAACGGACTACCTGCAGTAAGCAATTGTGAAGTTTTTCACAAAATAGTTTGGCCATAGACCAAACATTTGAGTAAATGTTGTCAATTCCTTGTTAATTTCTAGTCTCTCTATGTAAATGTTACTAATAATTCTATGTTCAATTGTCATGTAGGACAAATCTTGAAAAAATAATGGGCTATTGTGCAAAGTCAGAGACATATTCTCATACAATGCATTCTTACGGATATTTAAGCATTGTATGGTTAATCAGTTTTGTGTTGATTCATTCCGTGCCAACTCACATAACTTTCAGATACTTTCCCAGGTGAACCTCTCAGATTTCAATGAAAATATTCTAAAAGTTAATTTAGTATTAGAAGGGATCTGTGCAACATTTCCAGCCTCAACTCCAAATAGTTTTTGAGATATGATTGATTGAAAATAGAGCTTTTCACACACGTTAATGACATTTTATGTTTTTGACCATTTTCGACCCTCATGTGTTGGCACTGATGATAGATACGAAGCTGAAAATGGAAGATTTAGTTCTTTGGACCCAGGCATTTGTCAATGTCAAACTATAGACTTCCCAAAACGAGAAAACAATTATAAGTGGCCATAAATTCATCACAGCCACCCTATATTACACATATCTGATGTTTATGCATAGAAATATACCTACCATCAAGCATAGGCCAATCACACTGTTTCATCATTGTATCACAGGGGTCTAAAGTTTGAATTTAAGCAAAAATACAAAAAAAAAACCTTAACGATAGAAGACAGTTGACCATTTTAGCAACTCTGCAGTGTATTGACACTTTTACCACTGTCACATACACCTTAGTCCTTAATATGTTCCAACTACTGCCACATTTCTGTGTGTCTTTCCATGTAAATTTAACCAATATTTCTGATTGCTGGTCTCTTATTTTTTTGTTTTAGAAAGTCCTTGGTAAGGTAAGCATGTCTCCAAAATATGAGTGTCCTGGCTCCTGTAGGTTTTGCACTGTGGCTGTTTGAAAGTTCAGACTTTTGATACATTTGATACATATTTCTCAGAAACAAGTCATATCCAGGTGCAAACCTGGGGTAGTAAAATGAGTTTTACAAATATGATCTAAGAATTAAAAAAGGCAACACACTGGGTCCCAACAACCCAGTTTTACTTTCCTGCTCTTTTGTAGTCTGCCTCCAGAGAGGGTTCTTCCCTTTGGGATGTGGGACAACTTGTGTGAGATGGGAGAGAGTGGGCCGTGTGGTCCGTGACCTGCACTACGACCACAACCACAAACGCTGACAGTCCACAGGTGGGACATTGTCTTCATGCAGTGTGACAGGTGAGGTTTATCAGGTGAGTGACCCCCACTGAACAACCCTGTGAACAAACCCCCATGACTTAACCCTATACTTGTTTTGTATTCAGTATTTCTACTTACTTACTTTGGCCTGTTTGCTCGCTGGGAGCATGGGCCATCGGCCATGGTCCTCCACTCTTGTCTGTTTGGGGCCATTTTCTCAATATCTCTCCTGGTGTAGCCCATCTTTCTTTCTTTCGTTTTCGGTGTTTCTCTGCCACGTGTTTCTCTGCATTCTTCTTCTCTTCCCTTGGGGGGTTCCACGTAAGTGGTTGTCGTGTGATGTTTGCTGTTGGTTTTCCTCAACACACTCTTGGCAGATTTACAGGAGCCTACTTGCATTGCCTTATCCCTGCCTGTTTGCTTGCATTTATCACACTTCATGTTGTACTTCTACAGGCTAACTCAGAGTGTACAAAGCCAATTAGTGCATCACCTGCCCAGCCAAGGGTGTGATCAGTGGACCACAACACTGACCTAGCCTTCACTAATTCTACACAGCACACACAGCAATGTACAACACAATAACTCAACACAGCAGCAACACTTTCACAACCACTGGTGACCTTAAGGTGGACAAGTATGTTACACTACATTATGACAAACCTGAAACCACATACTATGATCAAACCAGTTAAAAATACAGATATACTAGCACAACAATCTTTGTGGTTTTCTGTATGCTGGTGGCGCCCCCTATATTATGGGGGTAAGATATAACAGGGAGTCCATATTTTGCTATGATATTTTGACCTCCGGGCCCAAATATCACCTTTGTCAAAATCTCAATCTCACACCGGCATTAAAATCTTCTCACTTTGTACAGATGGTTGCTGCGTTGGCCACAACAAAACTTGACATGGCATTGGTGCTGCTGGCGCCACCTAGTGACAGTGAGAATCAGAAGATCATCCAGGGTGTCAGACATATATATTCCTCAGGTAAGTTGATGCCATGGATCAGTGAACTTTCTTGGTTACGTAAGGACAAATAGGTTTGTTTTGTTTGGTTCAGAAATGTTCTCAGTGAAACACTATAGAAATAGTTTTGCCTGTAGAACGGAGGTTTACAAACATGACATGATATTGACCTTGTCATTCAGCATGCAGTATAAACATGATATTTCAGGAAAGACATTCTAATTAAACATGTAACGGCCAAATTATATTAATAAATTATAGTTCATTATAACATGTTTAGCCAGTAATTTATATAAATTTGATTAATTGGCAATAGTTGTCTTATTTAAATATATTGGCTTAATATTGCTAACATGTTTGTACCGTGAAAACCAGTGCAATCTGTAAACGTATCTGAATATTTCATGCAATCAATTGAATGTACGAATGAAAGATTACTGAAACTGTTGTTTATCACTGGTATGTAACTTGTTCTTTCAGTACTTCAGTTGTCAGCTGACCACCACAGAGGTCAAAGTGCACGTGTGCAGTGTTGTCACCAATGGCAACCACTGGCCACCGAAAGGAAATGTACACAGAACACAAACATCAATATTGTCACCTTCAGTGGTGAAGCTTTGTTACCATTGATTGATGCAGTGCATGCTGGGAAGTCAGTTGTGGGAATAAATTCATTGCATGGCACCATCTTGTTTGACTTGTAATTACACGATATTGTCACCTTCAGTGGTGAAGATTCGTTACAATTGATGCCTGCAATGCCTGCTGGGAAGTCAGTTTCATGGGAATAAATTAATGTTATGGCACCATCTTGTTTGACTTGTGATTATACGTATATAGCCGGGAATATTAGTGCGTGGTTATGTTGTGAGATAGTGGACCTATTTGTGCAGACCTCGCACCTAAGATTTGGAGACCAATGTGGACCAGAAGAAATGTTTTGTTGGGGGCTTGGCTCTGACTATTCGTTCACTTATCGACGACTGTCTATAGTCATGTACTCATCTAGACAGCTCAGTGAACTGTCTATAGCCATGTACTCATCTAGACAGCTCAGTGAACTGTCTATAGCCATGTACTCATTTAGACAGCTCAGTGAACTGTCTATAGCCATGTACTCATTTAGACAGCTCAGTGAACTGTCTATAGCCATGTACTCATTTAGACAGCTCAGTGAACTGTCTATAGCCATGTACTCATTTAGACAGCTCAGTGAACTGTCTATAGCCATGTACTCATTTAGACAGCTCAGTGAACTGTCTATAGCCATGTACTCATTTAGACAGCACAGTGAACTGTCTATGGCCATATACTCATTTAGACAGTTCAGTGAACTGTCTATAGCCATGTACTCATTTAGACAGCTCACTGAACTGTCTATAGCCATGTACTCATTTAGACAGCTCACTGAACTGTCTATAGCCATGTACTCGTTTAGACAGTTCACTGAACTCTGGAGTGAACGAAATGTGGAGTGAACGAAATTGACATAAAATAAAATAAAATTTATTTTGTCATCTTATATATCTAAAAATAGAATCAGGGGTGTTTACAATAAAACATTAATTAATCGAAACACATTACATTAGTGAATATAATTATTACAATACAGGTATTACGTAAGATAATTATTCTGTTCTGCAGATTAGTAGAAGGTGGGGCAAGTCAGCACACCTCGTTATTCACCAAACCACGTAGTACTTTGTTTCAAAACTGTGTTCTATGGTAGCATCTAAATCGAGCATCTGAACCCGCAAATTGAACTCATTTGCTTCGATATGCCCCAGTGGTGTGTGGATATGCCCCAGTCATGTGTGGATATGCCCCAGTCATGTGTGGATATGCCCCAGTCGTGTGTGGATATGCCCCAGTCATGTATGGATATGCCCCAGTCATGTGTGGATATGCCCCAGTCGTGTGTGGATATGCCCCAGTCGTGTGTGGATATGCCCCAGTCGTGTGTGGATATGCCCCAGTCGTGTGTGGATATGCCCCAGTCGTGTGTGGATATGCCCCAGTCGTGTGTAGATATGCTCCAGTCATGTGTAGATTTGCCCCAATCATGTGTAGATATGTTCCAGTCGTGTGTAGATATGGTCCAGTCGTGTGTGGATATGCCCCAGTCGTGTGTAGATATGCTCCAGTCATGTGTAGATATGCCCCAGTTTGTGTAGATATGCTCCAGTCGTGTGTAGATATGGTCCAGTCGTGTGTGAATATGCCCCAGTCGTGTGTAGATATGCTCCAGTCATGTGTAGATATGGCCCAGTTTGTGTAGATATGCTCCAGTCGTGTGTAGATATGCTCCAGTCGTGTGTAGATATGCCCCAGTTTGTGTGGAAATGCCCCAGTCGTGTATAGATATGCTCCAGTCGTGTGTAGATATGATCCAGTCGCGTGTGGATATGCTACAGTCGTGTGTGGATATGCCCCAGTCGTGTGTAGATATGCTCCAGTCGTGTGTAGATATGCTCCAGTCGTGTGTGGATATGATCCAGTCGTGTGTAGATATGCCCCAGTTTGTGTGGATATGCTCCAGCCGTGTTTAGATATGATCCAGTCGTGTGTAGATATGCTCCAGTCGCGTGTGGATATGCTACAGTCGTGTGTGGATATGCCCCAGTCGTGTGTAGATATGCTCCAGTCGTGTGTAGATATGCTCCAGTCGTGTGTAGATATGCTCCAGTCGTGTGTGGAAATGCCCCAGTCGTGTGTAGATATGCTCCAGTCATGTGTAGATATGATCCAGTCGTGTGTAGATATGCTCCAGTCGCGTGTGGATATGCTACAGTCGTGTGTGGATATGCCCCAGTCGTGTGTAGATATGCTCCAGTCGTGTGTGGATATGCTCCAGTCGTGTGTAGATATGCTCCAGTCGTGTGTGGATATGCCCCAGTTGTGTGTAGATATGCTCCAGTCGTGTGTGGATATGCTCCAGTCGTGTGTATATATGCCCCAGTCGTGTGTGGATATGCTCCAGTCGTGTGTGGATATGCTCCAGTCGTGTGTGGATATGCTCCAGTCGTGTGTAGATATGCCCCAGTTGTGTGTAGATATGCTCCAGTCGTGTGTGGATATGCTCCAGTCGTGTGTAGATATGCTCCAGTCGTGTGTGGATATGCCCCAGTTGTGTGTCGATATGATCCAGTCGTGTGTGGATATGCTCCAGTCGTGTGTGGATATGCTCCAGTCGTGTGTATATATGCCCCAGTCGTGTGTGGATATGCCCCAGTCGTGTGTGGATATGCCCCAGCCGTGTGTGGATATGCGCCAGTCGTGTGTGGATATGCTCCAGTCGTGTGTGGATATGCCCCAGTTGTGTGTAGATATGCTCCAGTCGTGTGTGGATATGCTCCAGTCGTGTGTGGATATGCTCCAGTCGTGTGTGGATATGCCCCAGTTGTGTGTAGATATGCTCCAGTCGTGTGTGGATATGCCCCAGTTGTGTGTAGATATGATCCAGTCGTGTGTGGATATGCTCCAGTCGTGTGTAGATATGCCCCAGTTGTGTGTAGATATGCTCCAGTCGTGTGTGGATATGCTCCAGTCGTGTGTGTAGATATGCTCCAGTCGTGTGTATATATGCCCCAGTCGTGTGTGGATATGCCCCAGCCGTGTGTGGATATGCGCCAGTCGTGTGTGGATATGCTCCAGTCGTGTGTAGATATGCCCCAGTTGTGTGTAGATATGCTCCAGTCGTGTGTGGATATGCTCCAGTCGTGTGTAGATATGCTCCAGTCGTGTGTGGATATGCCCCAGTTGTGTGTCGATATGATCCAGTCGTGTGTGGATATGCTCCAGTCGTGTGTGGATATGCTCCAGTCGTGTGTATATATGCCCCAGTCGTGTGTGGATATGCCCCAGTCGTGTGTGGATATGCCCCAGCCGTGTGTGGATATGCGCCAGTCGTGTGTGGATATGCTCCAGTCGTGTGTGGATATGCCCCAGTTGTGTGTAGATATGCTCCAGTCGTGTGTGGATATGCTCCAGTCGTGTGTGGATATGCTCCAGTCGTGTGTGGATATGCCCCAGTTGTGTGTAGATATGCTCCAGTCGTGTGTGGATATGCCCCAGTTGTGTGTAGATATGATCCAGTCGTGTGTGGATATGCTCCAGTCGTGTGTAGATATGCCCCAGTTGTGTGTAGATATGCTCCAGTCGTGTGTGGATATGCTCCAGTCGTGTGTGTAGATATGCTCCAGTCGTGTGTGGATATGCCCCAGCCGTGTGTGGATATGCTCCAGTCATGTGTAGATATGCCCCAGTCGTGTGTAGATATGCCCCAGTCGTGTGTGGATATGATCCAGTCGTGTGTGGATATGCTCCAGTCGTGTGTAGATATGCCCCAGTTGTGTGTAGATATGCTCCAGTTGTGTGTAGATATGCTCCAGTCGTGTGTAGATATGCCCCAGTTGTGTGTAGATATGATCCAGTCGTGTGTGGATATGCTCCAGTCGTGTGTAGATATGCCCCAGTCGTGTGTAGATATGCTCCAGTCGTGTGTATATATGCCCCAGTCGTGTGTGGATATGCCCCAGCCGTGTGTGGATATGCCCCAGTCGTGTGTAGATATGCCCCAGTCATGTGTAGATATGCCCCAGTCGTGTGTGGATATGCTCCAGTCGTGTGTGGATATGCGCCAGTGCAGTAAGCTTATTTACACACCGTGACGTCATGACGTAGATGTTACACTTATGTGGATACTCATCAACTCATATTTCATTATGGAGGGGGTGTGACAGGAACCCAGTGTGTGTGTGACAGGAACG
Organism: Lamellibrachia satsuma; assembly: GCA_033239005.1. Taxonomy (NCBI): domain Eukaryota; kingdom Metazoa; phylum Annelida; class Polychaeta; order Sabellida; family Siboglinidae; genus Lamellibrachia; species Lamellibrachia satsuma. Next base: position 5,743,365 of record BSQZ01000003.1, read on the forward strand.
CAGGGGTGTGACAGGAACCCAGGGGTGTGACAGTAACCCAGGGGTGTGACAGGAACCCAGGGGTGTGACAGGAACCCAGTGTGTGTGACAGGAACGCAGGGGTGTGACAGGAACCCAGGGGTGTGACAGTAACCCAGGGAGTGTGACAGGAATCCAGGGGGCGTGACAGGAACGCAGGGGGTACTCAAAATATTGCCAGTAATCGTTGATAATTTCTCTAACTGAACCTCCATAAAAGTATTTTAGAATTCTGTCAAAATGATTCCTTTTCAAGTTGAGTGCATTGAAATATACACCATTGAGCGTGTAAAATATGCACTGTTCCATGATACAGAGTAATTCACTAACATATTTGATTCATAGATCAATGGGACCTCTCAGTGTCTACCCTTTTTGTGTACTATTTACCCTTGCGTTGTGTGCGTCGACGTGCGTTGTACACGGAAAACATACATAACACGTGGACTTTGTCTCGAGGATGGTCTGTGCTAGAAATGTATTGAGTTGCCCTCGGAAACACCTGTTACTGTGGTTTTTGCCTTTAAGAAAATCACTCATGCATGGCACGGTGAAGGCTGATAAATATCCCAGGGGGTGTGTAGCAGAAGTCTCAAAAAAACTTTAGTTCCATCTGCTTTGGGGGTCAACCTACCACACCCCACCAATTTCTGAGAGTTTATGTCGCACCTTTTATTAGGCCAACCTACTAACTTCGTCCGTGTTTTAGGGCCAACCTCCCACTTCCGAAACACTCGTAGAAACTCTTTATTAACTGTATTAACTTATCGTCCGTGTTTTAGGGCCAACCTCCCACTTCCGAAACACTCGTAGAAACTCTTTATTAACTGTATTAACTTATCGTCCGTGTTTTAGGGCCAACCCCCCACTTCCGAAACACTCATAGAAACTCTCTATTAACTGTATTAACTTATCTGATACTAAAGTTATCTAAAACAATTCACACATCACAAGTAATCGTCACTTTCATATGCTGTCTTAATAGGGTAATGTCGGACGGACCCTGACTGTGGTATGTGGCCTGAAGACAGTCGTTGGCAGGGATATGCGGCGATTGTGTCGTGATAAGGCGCTGTGTGTGAGAGAACCAGCGATGTAAGTTCAACAAACACGTAGGATTTAACGATTCTAAATATGAATTGCATTTAATAATACACCAGTACACGTACAGCAAATTAACGATTAACTAACGCTGAAAACACAGAACTACAATATTGTCGCAGGAATGAGACTTGTTTTTATACGCTACGACTGCCCCAGATGCAATAGGCCTGGAGGAAGTCATTGTGTCGTCGCCGGAAGACGCGATATCGCCGCCGGATATCACAATGTCGTCGCTGGAAATCGCGATATTGTCATAGGAAGTCGCAATGTCGTCGGAGGAAGTGATGGTGTAGAGCCACCGGAAGTCGCGGTATCGTCGCAGGAAGTCATGAAGTTGCCCAACAATGGAAGCAATATCTTCAAAATTTGGGGTAAGATCATAGACGCACGACGCCTCGGCACCCCCAGTCGAATGGTAGAGTAGAACGTTTTAATCGCACGTTCAAAGAAATGTTAACATAGTTCGTTAATAATGAAACGGCCACCTGGGAAAACAAGATCGCGGACGTTTTAATGGCTTATAGATCCAGCGTTAGCTCTGTTACGGGATACACACCCTTTTATCTGCTAATTATGTAACTGCTAATTATATTGGTAATCGTCTAGACGATCTTGCACAAGCTCTCAAGATCGCACGCGAGCACACTGCAGAAAGCAGACGTTACAATAGGGAACGGTTACAACGACGCGCTAATGCGAAGGACATCCACGTCGGTGATACAGTTGTTGTCAAGGCTGAAGAGCGCCTAACTTTCAGTAGTCGCTGGGATGTCCAATATGAAGTCTATCGAGTAAGAGGTTCAACAATGTGGATAAAACATCAATCCACCGGTAAAACACAAATAGTTCATCGCGAATGCCGCCTGGTAGATCTTAACATTAATTGGGACGACATTAAGCCACGACCTCACAGGCAGCAGTTTCGGCCATTGCCGAATGTCTGACGTCAGTCCGGCAAAAACCGCGGGTGGCCCGGTTCGGCGGCCGGCTCAGGCCGTCCATCAATCGGCCGGGTCGGTTCCACAGCTACCGTTGCGAAGAGGTGACAATCGGCGGCGCACTGATCAGCCACCAGACGTTACGCGAACTCAAGGGGGTTTCCGCAAATGACGCTTATCTCCGCACCCGTACGAATTACGGAAGAGATTAAAATGCGCCTTACTCTCGTCTACGTGGCGATTTACGCGTTAGTTTGTCGCTTGAGCTCAGCGGCAAATACTCCTTACAATCTGCCCATTAAATTCCCTGATGGTGTATTGGTTGGTATCTGGAGGGCAGGACATACGTCGAAAAAGTGCTACATGGAGTTTATTGGTCGTGCTTGATGCGCCGAAGATCGTTGACTGGTTATCTCCCGTCCACCGTATTCGTTCCGTGATGGCGACGTTGCTTGCGGTTTACCGAGCCACGAATTCGACACGCGATTCTTAGGTTCAACGGTTACACGATATCGAACTCATCATCGTCGGTCCGGACCCGTTCACCGCCGTCCACCGAGGACGAATTAAGAGCCCTTTTCGATCTCGGAGGGGACATATTAAGTAAACTCTTCGGAACGGCAACGAACGGCAACGGAACATCAAGTTGCCAAATGTCGCCACTGGGTCAAAAAGGTGCGTACAAGTAATCATCTTGTCGTCCACACCATCAACAAGTATTTTAAATTGCAATCGACAACACATTCGTGACATTGAACGTTATGTATCAAAGCTTGAACAGCACTTTTCGTTGTGGATGCAAAGTTATGGTAGAGATATTGAACGTCAAATAGCATTCTTGGACACCGGTCAACGCATCGACGAATCAATATCTAGCTTAGAGAGCATTCATACCCTGTGGTTAAGGGAACTGTTTAAATTTAAACAGCAGCGCGTATCCTTAGAATCTGGTCGGTTGACTGAAATAACCTCCCCATTTGGGAAATGAATAAGATAATACAGGAGGTTCAAAGACAGGGATTATCTGGGTCTCCATTGGAATGGTATTACGAACATGTTCAAATTACCCCTTTGTGGAAGGATAAACTTTAGATTTTACTGCCGACTTGCCGCTGGCAGATAACGTTATCTATTCACGATACTTTTTCTCGAGTTGGCCAGTGGAAAACAAGGATGGCTTTACTGTCCAAATTCAAGTCCCTGATAATGTGGCGTACGATACGCAGAAGGGGGACACGTTTATTCCCCAAACATGCGTGGTACATAATCCGGCAGTTCGTCTTTCAGGGCCAATTTTCAATGAGTACGCGGGACAATGCCCTCAAGGAATTTTTACGAATAAGGTTTCTCCCCACAAACAATGTTTGGTTACTGTACGTCGTCAGGCTGCCCCGGGGACTACGAGACGGGCGAGTTACGAGTGGCAGGCTTGACTCGCCCCGAGACGGGCGGGTTACGAGTGGCGGGCTGGACTCGCTCCGAGACGGGCGGGTTACGAGTGGCGGGCTGGACTCGCCCCGAGACGGGCGGGTTACGAGTGGCGGGCTGGACTCGCCCCGAGACGGGCGGGTTACGAGTGTCGGGCTGGACTCGCCCCGAGACGGGCGGGTTACGAGTGTCGGGCTGGACTCGCCCCGAGACGGGCGGGTTACGAGTGTCGGGCTGGACTCGCTCCGAGACGGGCGGGTTACGCTGTTTAAGCTAAGGGCATACGGCCAGTCCCGCTGTCATTTCCCGGTAGTGATGTCTAATCTCGTCTACCTTTCTGGTGTTCCGGACGCTAGATCCATAGGGTACCACTGGCCCTTGAATGGGTAGTGTGCGCTTTGAATTGGTTGCGTGTTTTAGGGTTAGCGCCAGATGCAGTAATGTTGGTCGCCAATAGGAGAATCATGATCGTGCTCAACGAATGCACCATTAAGTCACGTTGTCGTCCCCGGAAGTCGCTGCCGGATGTCACGTTGTTGTCCCCGGAAGTCGCGATATCATCAGAACGAGAACCGTTTTCGACGTCTAAATTGTCAGTTAAGTCTAAATTGATATTTACCCGTATGGTGTTGTGCAACTCTCGCTTGTTAACCGTGCCCTAGTATGTCCTGTCTCGCAGTAAACATCAGTGAAAATAAGACCCTACTCACCTCTTGAAATGTTCTAGCTGTCGTCGCGACATGCGAATTGGGTACACAACCATATTAAAGCTTTCACCGAGACAAGGGATTGCGATATTAGCAAGATATATCACCGTATGTGTACATTAATATGTCTATTCTGTTGATTTCAGCCGCTGCCAGTCTGGAGTGATATTTTTGTAGGGTTTTCTCGTGGAGGGACATTGTTCAGTTCAGTATATTGACAACTCAAAATTGCAAAATGAAATTATTTACATGTTAGGCAATTTAAATAAGTTAAATGATGACAGATCAAACATATTTTTTCAATATCAATTGTTCAATCTCCCACGTACACGCGCCACACTTATAAACCCCGCACACCCCGATGTGCCGACTGGCCACAACCGCCACATTACCCCCGACCTTCGCCCTTCCTACTGGGCAAAGCAAACTAAAAACAATAACAAACTAATTCTGCCAAACTTTCCCGGCAATATAGAAAATACTGATTCAGGCAGCTTTTGCAAAATGTTAAAACAATCGTTCATTTATGGAAGTTTTTGACCAAACTTATAAACGATACAATGTTTCTTAGTAATTCAATGTGTGGAAATTATTGTACAAAAGTTAAAAATACAAACATTTTCATAGCGTAGCAGAAACTGCCTCTACCAGTACGAGTGAGCGATAAATCAGTTTTGTTTACGATTCACACACAAATCTGACCACGCAAAATATTATCGGAATAAACACAATTTACAGATACGAATAGTTTATTACATCAATACAAGGGCGAAAATATCAACTAGATACATTATTATATTTAAAATAAAACTACATGAATGAAACGGTTGTTGATCTACTTGTCTTGTCTGTCGTCGCTAGAAGGGTACGGCTACAAACAGAAGATAAAATAATATTTATAATAAAATAACAGTTATAATAAAATAGTAGTTATAATAAAATAACAGTTATAATAAAATATTAGTTATAATAAATACAGTATTTAATAGTGTTTAATCACTCCCTTAAATTAATAATTAGACCCTACAATTTGTTTTATTTCCAGGTATATTTTGACAGTTGATGTGGACAAATTGTGACGATTTGACGCTACTCGTTTATATAAAAAAACTGTCATTGTGAATCGCGACAATCTAAGTCAACATAAAGACACAGGACTGCGACATGTGTCACATCAGTGCGACATCATTTAACGACGTTTTTGGGAGTTGAACCTTTTCTGGGCCACAAAGACCCATAAACTACGTATTTATTCGGGTTTCTTGCCCTGATATGACGTCAGTGTATCGCAGGTTAACCCCCGGGACTACAAGAGTCGGGTTGTCATTTACACAGCCGGGTGAACTGGGGCAACGAGGGGTGAATGAAACTACCCACACTTTGTCAGTGAGTTTACTTACCAAGTCAATCCTCCGACGAAACTCGGCCTTGAGTCGTTGACGGACGTCGGGTGACAGACAGCCCCAGAGGCTGAAAACAGTGAAATAAAATAGAAATATGACAAAGATCATAATTAGTTACTTTGGTCGATTACACTGATTACAAGACACAATTACTGTAACATAATTTACATTGTGATTACAACGTTTAGTGTAATTAATTACAATCAATTATTACACGAGTCGTAAACAAACCTAGACTTGTTGTGTCAATGTCAACAAACACATATAATACTTACTATATCGACAACCCCGACAGGTCCCTCAGTGTCCGCCCCACGACGTCCCCCACCCCGTCTGTCAACCCCGGGTTGTTGTAACATCTGTAAAACAAACGATGAGTTGTAGTTTATCGTCAAACTTTGTTTATTTCATCGCCTTCAAAAACTTTATTGTGTCAAATCTATTAAAACTGTCAAATTAAAATGTGTCGTATGAAATGTAATTAAAGACAATAAACTGATTTGACGCGTCAAGTTCTACAAATTTGTGACATTTTGACGCGACTCGGACGACGAGTTTTGTAGAAGTTTAAAAAACTAAACAAGTTTTATTTACAGCGAAAATAAGTGGATCAGTGGCGCCCTAAAGTGTCAGTTTTAGGGTGAATATATCAGGGTAAATAGACAGAACTAGACGTGTTTACTTACTCGAGCAGTGTCAGTTGTCGACAGTGTCTGGTGACAGTTTGACAGACCCGGGTCAACCCGGCGTCTGTCAACCCAGTCTGGGACAAGCTGAAAGAGACAAAAACATTGTTAATTAATTGTTTCACGGCCGACAACAGACGCTGACATCAACAATCGATTATTTGACAATGTCACTTCTGTCAACTGTTGTGTGACGTTGTCCTCACTAATGTATGTACTATTATTATCATCATCATTATTGTTGTTGTTATTATTCATGTTATTATCATTAGTAGTAGTTGTATTAGTAGTTGTTGTATATTGCACTGCTACAACATTATTATTATTATTCACATTATTATTATTATTAGTGAGTGTTTGTTTTATTTGTATTATTATTATTTGTATTATGTGTAGTATTATTACTACAACTGCTACAACAACTACTACTAGTACTACAACTACTACAACAACTAATAAATAATAATACGACTACAACTACAAAATATAAGCTACAACTACATTGTTTACAATCTACAAACTACAACTAGTGTCAGTGCCTACAAGTTACAACTACTACTACAACAACTACTACTACTTACCGTAGTGTTTTTAGCTGTCCCATCCCTTCCAGGCCCCGACACAGTCGTTGGACTGTCTCATCGTCAGCGAACAAGTCGTTGGTCGGACTGAACCTGCCCCAGTCGCCGAGTCTGTAAGAGAGAAAATCTACTGTACGAATGATTTACAACTTGTACAGTAAATTATATTCCTGAATTAATACAACACACACGGACGAGTGTCTGATTCACGACTCGTTAATCACAACATATTATGTGTACTTTGTGTAAATAAGACATTTATAAAACAACATAATTTAGTGTAATTACCGCGAGAAATATCCACCGCCGCCGTCGTAAACTGATTCAAGTGAAGTGATTGAAATCTATCCCAGCGACTCTTTGTCGTGTTAAACTGTCATTGGTCGATAGACGACTACTTTTTTCAACTAGAATGTTCAGAGCTGTAGTAGAAATATTACTTTGTATCTAGTTTCTTCAAGTCACCAGCCTTTTTTGTTATACATTGTTAATAAACCTGACCTCAAAAACACGCCAAGTCAAAGTTCTAGTTCTTGGACTAGTCGGTGCACTTGCACTCGCAGATTGATTAAATAATGTTTAAAAACTCACCTTTTTAAAATATTCATTTCATATAGATGTATCTAAACATCTACATTAATGTTTATTGTGATGGACATGGTGCTTTCATTACAATTTCTGTCATACAAGATTTTTATTTATTTATTTATTTAAAATAAGTTAATTAATTTATGTATTATGGTTCTCTTTGGATCTGCAAATTAAGTTAACAGTTTTAGTTTGATATCAATATATTTAAATATTACAATCCGCGATGTTAGAATTATCACTATGTAAATTATGTATTATTATTATTAATTAATTTATGTATTACTGTTATTAATTAATTTATAATTTTGTTGGACAAATAAAATTAGGTAAGTGGATATTTTACGTGGCAACTGTAGAGTTACTTGGGCCCTTGTCCACGCACCAGATTACGTTCTTTGGTTATTAGGGTTGACATAGAAAGGTATATGGAAGCCTCATAATATTTTCTTTTAAACATGTTTAATTGTCATATTTTTGTGTGAGATCGAGTTCCATATTAAAAAAACAACAAGTAGGCTATTGCAAATATGACATATCACAGTTTTAAGCTTTCAAGGGTTTGCCATCAAAGGGTGATTATTGAATATGCTGGGTATGTCTTCGCCTGTACTAGTCTAAATGTTTCGAATAAAATTTCATATAGTCACAATTTAAACTTTACAATATGATTTTATTAAGACGAAACATACTTGTTTTGATAACATACTTCAATACAAATATGGATGAAGGCTGAGTAGAAAAACTATGAAAACAAAGTGTTTAATGTAAAACATTAGTTTCTTGTCTATTGTTCTGTTTGATGCACACATTAACCGAATGCACATATTCTAAATTGTACAACTTGTTGGACACAACAATTATTGCTATTATTATTATTTTGAAAGTGTACCATCTACAGACATATAGAGAGTATAGTGATTTAAATATGTGCGACAAAATTTAATATTTAACTGTCATGTAAAAACATAAATATACATTATCATATACTGTTAAATATTCATGTACATATCCATAATTAGTTAATAGTTAACATTACTAAACAATTAGAATTTACCGCTATGATACTGATATTGGCGCCAAACGAGCTTCAGCGAAACGTTGGTGATAAAATATTGACGAAACTCAAAATCAACTTTTCTATTACTGTATAGTAATTTCGCATTCAACCGATAAAACGTGTTATGCATTTAATGCAGGCATATTCTATACACATATTTTGTATGCAAACATTTCCCACAGTTTCTTAAAGCCAAAGGTTTTGTACGAATACTATGATTTATTTTGTACAACGGATTATGGCCAAACATTATTGCTAATATTTTAGCGGGAATCAGGTCTCGTGAATCAACTAAGTCTAGGTTACCTATTATGCTATTTAGTTCGAAAATTAAGTAGTGTTTGTACAACAGAGGGTTAATTATGTTATTATGCAACTTATTGTGTTAACTGGTAGCCTTAGATTAGACATATATTAAAAACACAACCAAACCTGGAACCGATTCATCACGTCTGCACTGAAGCCAGACGACAAATAACACCTTTCACGACTTCAAGTGACTCCCTCTCCTGGACAAAGTCTACAGTTTAGTTTACGCTTTATTCGCTAAAGTTTTATACATTAAATTATTATTTTTTATATGCGGAATGTGTATATTTTACTAACCAACACTAGTCAATTTACGTTCACAAATCAGACACTTAATTATTAAATATTATATTACTTATTCTGTGGACATTCCTCAAAGGACATATATCCTTATGTACACGTTAAGTGTAAGCAGCAGAACCTTGTATTAATATGTACTGCATATTTGCTAATAACACGTCGAACAATGTGCATCACAGAAAGGAGCTGAATTACATTTGTTTCTTTAAAAAAACAATAAGAGCTATCAACTTAGATTAAAACATTATGGGCCTATCTCTCACACAGTAGCAAGAAAATAGGCCCAAAATGGAGGCATATTTAATTAAAACTGTAATATTAAACAGTTATATTCAATTGTTATCAATAACATTTAGTACGTTGATATATTTCTAGCTTTAGAATTAAATGATTTCAAAAACCATAACATATACCATAATATATAGCACGCACGTACACATGCACGCGTACATCCATACATACAAGAAGACGTACATGCACGCACGCACGCATTCGTACGCAAGTATTTCGTACGCGCAGTGTTAAAATTACATCAATCTAGGCAGCGTATTACGTCACAAAGGAGATGCGGTTAATGCGGTTTACAAACTTCAAGGGAAATGTTTGCGGTAAGAACGCTCGCTCTGAACGGCGACTCTACCGTTCACTCGCGGCTGTCAGTCACTAGTCACGTGAACAGAGATACAAAAAAGGACAACCTCCAATTCGGTCAACGACCCTCTAATCTGTCTGCCACCACCCATCAACACCTGTGTGCGGCAGTAACAACACCTGTGTGCGGCAGTGACAACGCTTACTGGCCATTACACATCAACCAGTATTGTTGATGCCACTGAACCACCTGTCCCAGTCCCAGTTCAAATGACACCAAGTGCTACTAAACAGATTGAAGACCATGCTGAGTTGATAACCATGAGGTCATCAAGTTCACATACATGAGACATCTGCATTGCCTCCTCTGTGACAACGAATTCATTTGTGTCAAGCCGTTTCTCATACGTCGTCAAGTCAACGGGATACGGCTACTCCACATTGTCCGACTTTTGAGAAACCCTAACACCATTATGTGACGGCAGACGTAGTGTATCTGTGACGGATGTTGTGGGGAGTACCCCTCGTTCAGAATACACTGATATGATCACGACATCCTACGGACGGTGTTTACTCCAGTATCTTGATGTTGTGGGGAGAACCCCTCGTTCAGAGTACACTGAGATGATCACGACATCCTACAGACGTTGTTCACTCCAGTATCTTGATGTTGAGGTGATTCAGTGCTTGTTCTATCTTCCCGCACTCATAAGACATGTGACGTTTCCTATAAATACTTACACATTGACCCCTACTACTTCACAATGTATGTGGCTTTATTCAGTCGTTTCTGTCAGGAAAATAAATAATTGAATGCTGTGCCATCCATGAATATATTTTTTATTATCGGTCTATCTCTTTTGTCATGTTTGAAGTCAACCTCCCACATCCTACGATGCTCCCTCATGTTTGTGTCGACTCGTGCGATACCATGGGCCAACTCGGCACAGGCAAAGCTCACATAAATTCTGCAGTTTCAAGAGCAAACAATTCTGAATCCAGTTGCATCCTCTCTGTACAAATCAGCGAGCAAATTTCCGAACGCTTTAAACAATCGATACCTCAATAACCAAGGAACCCTTCAATATTATTTTTGCCGAACGACATGGACATTTACTGCCGCCGCAGGCAGCACGTTTCTGCCGGTCGCTTCGTGTAAAAACATCGTTCAACAAAGTCGAATTTGATTGGTCAACTTTCTGGGAACGCGAGACGAATGCGACAACATCGACTGAACGTCGCCTGAAGTGGGCATTCAAATGACGTTTTGTCATGAGGGAAAGGGTTAACTGGTTGCGTACACTGTGCATACACAGGGAGATGGGTTTATAGGCTATCGCGTGCAGTACGCAAACTAGACAATTCGACCGCGAACGACAGTGCCCGAACAGAGGCGGTCCAACGACAAGATAAAGAAACACGGCTAGGAAACTCTGTTGTGTGGATCAAAAAAGGTTAACATAACGGAAAATACAATAGGGATACATCACTACATCCATCTATCCATGTTTTATTACTAATACCCGTCGTCTCATTGGTCAGTGTCCATTGGACCGATACTGATGTGGACTGCGTGAAGACATATATTGGAGTGGAGAACGAGAGCGATGGATCGGGGAGTGAAGACAGAGAAACGGGATCAATGACGAGGAAGACGGAAAACAAAAATAAAGTATCTGTGCCAGCCTCACTCCGGACTTGAGGAATAAAGAGGACAGCAACAACATTTACCCGTGTTTAATGAAGGTGGACTGGTCCTGACAACACACCACGGACACTTGTATACAGGTCACTGACGGTCGTCATCTACGACATGTTTAGTTCGCCTCCTTAAAAACACCAAACTGAAGGGGTGACGTCCGCGGCTTACGTGTAGTCAGCGCGAGGGCCACTCGCCGGGATGCCCTTCTCCTCTGTAGGGAGTAATGATACCTACCAAAACCCTCCCAAAAGGAGAGCTGACGCCATCCAACACCCTCTCCCAAGGGGAGTTAACTCCTTCCCATACATTCCACAGGGAAAACGGACACGTGTCCGTACAAAAAAATATTTTTTGTTGGCGCGTTATGGATCATGTTTTCAAGCAACAATTTGGTCTGACTACGGCGTTGTATTTGAATGTCTAAAAGTGTTAAATGCTGAGATTACGGAAAGCGATGTTAGTAAAATCTGTCCCAGTAAGTTAATTGACCGGGCCAACGGCTCACATGGGTGAAACAAATTGTACTATAATTCATATAAAACACTAAACTAGTTCCGTTTACTTACTTCAATGAAGTGACGTCACTGGCCTCACCCGAGATAAGTAGGAACTCGAGGTCCGGCAAGTTGGCGGCGGTGCTCACTCCACTGATGTCCAACTGTCCGCGGGACACGATGTGGTGTGACACCTCGTGCCACAGCTGTGGTTCTCCGTATTCACGCAATAGTCGCAGGATGTCAAGTGTCCGCTCTTTGGCCGGTTTACCTGGTCCGAATAGTCGTGTACAAATGAAACGTATGATGACAAACATATCATTGTAATAGTTCTGGTTAGTATGTTCTTCTCTAAAAGCTATGATATACCCGGTCGTACTCAGCCCTGTTACTTGTAACTTATTTGTAGCGACATGTCGCTATAGTTATCTCAATAATTTCACTTTATATATATATATATATATATATATATATATATATATAATATATTTATAATATATTTATGATAAAATATACTTTACCAGATCTTGCTATCTCTGTGAGCTGTCTTAACCTCTCCTTTCGTTCTGAAACGTAGATATAACGACTGTTATTGTCGCACCCACGTCATCGCCTGTATCGTATCACAAGTGTGCCGCTTATTGCTACAACCCCGCAAGCGCCATTTTGTATTTATGGAGAAAACGGGTTTAATCAGTATATATTGCAGTATACAATAACACTTAGTAAAAGTGTACAAGCGAATTGTAATCGCCGTGGAAAGTTGATATATTTGTTGACGATATAATTATGTAACTACTACTCTATTGTTATTTTTAGATGGTTTTTAGGATTTGTTTCACTGAGCAGCACAATCGTCATCATCACCACCACTACGACTGCCGTGATTGCGTCACCCAGAGTTGTTTACGTGTGCGGGACAGTAGTGGCTAGAACATGTCGCCACCTGGCGAGTAGCAACGCGTAATATTATCATGCAACGGTGCTTGCTTATATCACTATGCACTTGTTGTCAGTTGTTATACGAATACATATTACATGTGCTCCTTATGTAGGAAGTTTCCCCAAGAAAGATAATTATAGAGAACGTCTGAGAACATATATGTCTTCGGGTGGAATTATTGGAGCAGAGGTAGTCTTTCAGTTGTGCACGTTTGAGTAGCTCACTGTAAGGTTGAAACCCTGACATTGACGCCAAATACAACGTATAATTACAAACACAGTACAACTGTACCACAACTCTACATATCAAATGTCATCCATGATTATATATAGTTCGTACTAACTATATACAAAGGCCATAACTGGGACCGTCTGTTCATTTTTATCCGTAGACCCAGATAGGACCTAATTGGGACCGTCTTCTCATTGTTCTCCGTGGACCCACATAGGACCTAATTGGGACCGTCTGCTCATTGTTCCCCGTGGACCCACATAGGACCTAATTGGGACCGTCACCTCATTGTTCCCCGTGGACCCACATAGGACCTAATTGGGACAGTCTCCTCATTGTTCCCCGTGGACCCACATAGGACCTAATTGGGACCGTCTGCTCATTGTTCCCCGTGGACCCACATAGGACCTAATTCGGACCGTCTCCTCATTGTTCCCCGTGGACCCACATAGGACCTAATTGGGACCGTCTGCTCATTGTTCCCCGTGGACCCACATAGGACCTAATTGGGACCGTCTCTTCATTGTTCCCCGTGGACCCACATAGGACCTAATTGGGACCGTCTCCTCGTTGTTCCCCGTGGTCTTGTGCTGTGCATTGAGCCATTGTGTGCCGTAGACCTTCACATATCAAACAGTGTTTCCGTAAACATTCACCCACAAAACTGACATACCTTTCTTCGAACTTGCAGACGGGAATACTGCTGGGCTTGTCGCTGGCACTGCCACAAACACAATGCGATGTATTGTTAATTGTCGCAAGAATTGAATTCACAAATATGTGAATCTGTGCATACTGAAATTGTTCACACATCTTCTAATAAAACATAATTTAAGCTGTTTTTTTTTATTCTATGGAATAGGATGGATGAATGTGTTGTGGCAAACTGATCCAGTGACTTGAGATGGATGTTGTCCGTCTGGTTGCTGCGGGTGTGGCTGTTGCAAGAGGGGTAGGTTTTGTGAAGTTGCTGACATCTTGACCTGTCTCGCATCATGTACGTCGCTGCTAAAGACGTCAAGGAAGACCAACACTTCACTACGAAACAAGTAAGTGCTGGAGACATTTGCTACTTTGTTGTCGACAACATGACAATCCGACAAAGTTGTTGACAGCCATGTTGGACCTCATTGGGATCAGCCACTGAAATGACTTTGTGACCTCGCAGCCATAACCAAAACCTTAGGCGACGATTAAAAAAAACTGTTTCAGATCTTCTCGTGGCCCACTCGTGGGCCGACTTCCTCTGGAAATTGAAAGATTGTCATGCTGTTGACGAATTGAAACAAACGCTTCCACCACTGCATTGAAACCACACATGTGGTATATTAGCGAAGAGCTCGCCCCTCTTGATGTCTTCAGCAGCGACGTACACCCCGCGACGAAGGCTAAGATGGCAGCTAACAACACTATCATAAAACCAACCTCTCCAGACGAGCAACCGTCACTCCCAAAGCGACTGGAAGGACAACTGTAGAACATCCATCTCAAGTCAATAAATAACATTGTCACAAAGCATTCATCCTTCGTCTATTCCACAGCCTCAATATCGGCGTTTCTTGGCCGATGACCCTCTTCTATAAGGCCCAAATATGTAACGTACATGGAGATTGAAATATGTAACGTACATGGGGGCTGGCAGCCTTCAATAACACTAAGTATGACACGACTTTATAATTAACTATTAAGGAACGTTCGTATTCATTCGGAATGAAAAGGAATACTCTAACCCTAGCAACTAAGTAATCTTTGAACTAATTGAGCAACCTCTAAAATAACTGTTTATGGTTTCTATCTTTGCAGGGCTTAATTTTGGTGCAAAATGCGCCTATTGAAGGTTGAGAACATTAACATTTCAAAACAAATTGGGTACACAGTTAGCCCTATGTCTCCCACATGACCAGATACAACGGGGAAATATCTACAGGAATCGTGTAGATAACACTGTTATCTGTTAAAACATATGTCCTTCTTTCATTTAAAGTATAATTATCTCCACATGCCGTTGATGAATACAACACTTGTCATTGTATTTCTGTAAAGTACTGTATCAACAAGAACATTATAAATAAGTTAAGTGGAGAATAAAGGCCCTAGCGAATAGAATATAGCACCCCTTGTATGGCGAGTTCCCATTAAACATACCGTCGTATATCTGCCTGCAGGATTCGACCTCTGCCTTCGCCCCTCTCAGTTCCTCCTTCAGCAACTTCATTTGTGCTGAAACGAATCCAGTCGTATGTGACAGTCACGTTTCATTTAAACTGAACATCATTACATGAACATAGTATCGACGTATGACGTGTAGGGGAGACAAGGGCCTGTTGTTACAATGTTCGGTTAAAGTTACGTTTTGTGAGACATGATGCATTATTTCTATCAACGTATCAATTAATTATATTATTCGTGTTTATAAAATATACCATACCATTGATATTGTAGTTACTTAGATATGCGAAGTTTCCCAGGCGCGGTCGACTGTAAGGTTAGCCCGTAAGCGAAAGAACGTGTGGATAGCAAAGCAAGTGTTACTAGCATATGTTACTGTTATTACATTAATTAGTTTACACATACGTAAATATCTCATATACAGTGCGCGTAACAATGTAGGTGTTCACAGCTTCATATATTAAGCTTTTCACTTTTAGCTACCAAAAGGGCACTAATTCCCCGGAAGCTTACATGACAATCAATTGTGAATAGAATATAAATTATTGAATGGAATATGAAATAGTAAATGGCAATATATGCGGGTGTGTGTGTGCATGTGTCTGTGTGCGTGCGTGCGTTCGTGCGTGTGTGTGTATGTGTTTATGTCTACTTGATTGAATTACACACGCATTGACGCACTCACGCACACGCGCACGAACATCCACAATAAAGGTTGTTATAAACCAGTACCCTTGGCTTCACAAGTGAAATAAAGCGTTCAGACGTCGTGGTTAGATAAATGTTATTCTTTAAGTCATGTCGGCCAGGGCAGTAGTAGTCGTTGTGGTGGTGGTCGTGCTTGTGGTGGTGGTGGAGGTTCTTGTTGTGGTGGTGGTGGTGGAGGTTCTTGTTGTGTTGGTGTTGGTGTTGGTGTTGTTGTTGTTGTTGTTGTTGTTGTTGTTGTTGGTGGTGGTGGTGGTGTTGGTGTTGGTGTTGGTGTTGGTGTTGGTGTTGGTGGTGGTGGTGGTGGTTGTGGTGGTTGTGGTGGTTGTGGTGGTGGTGGTGGTGGTGGTGGTGGTGGTGGTGGTGGTGGTGGCGGTGGTGGTGGTGGTGGTGGCGGTGGCGGTGGTGGTGGTGGTGGTGGAGGTGGTGGTGGCGGCGGCGGCGGTGGTGGTTGTGGGGGTGGTTCTTGTTGTTGTTGTTGTGGTTTTGGTGGTGGTGGTGGTGGTGGTGGTGGTGATGGTGGTGGTGGCGGTGGCGGTGGCGGTGGTAGTAGTAGTAGTAGTATTAGTAGTAGGCGGTGATAGTGTTTCATACAATAGCGTTTGCAGTTTCATTAATGTAGCTTCATTAAAGGACAAGAAACATCAATGTAAAAGTTACCTTTGTTTCTTTGCGCCTCGTCTTTCAAGAGTCTCACTTGCTCGTTCAACTGTCGAACGACGTCTGTAATATTGTCATGTAACGTGACATTGGTATGTTGTCATGTAACGTGACATTGGTATGTTGTCAAGTAACGTGACATTGGTATGTTGTCATGTAACGTGACATTGGTATGTTATCATGTAACGTAACATTGGTATGTTGTCATGTAACGTGACATTGGTATGTTGTCATTTAACGTTACATTGGTATGTTGTCATGTAACGTGACATTGGTATGTTGTCATGTAGTGTGACATTGGTATGTTGTCATGTAACGTGACATTGGTATATTGTCATGTAACCTGACATTGGTATGTCCAGTAGTTAGCAATAAAGAACGTGTCGGTAAATAACGTTTATCCTTATTCTTGTTTAATATATAAACGCAGTCGTTGGTGAATGCTACACGTGTGTCTACATCCACGTCATAACACTTGTGAAAGCGGTTTAATTATTTCTTGATCCGACCCCTAAGTATAAGTAAGTTTATTGCAAAACATTTTTCTCCAAAATATAGCACTCCTTATAAGGCGAGTTCACATTAAACATACCGTCGTATTTCGTATTTCAAATAGTCATTAAAAAGTCATGACCGCCGCCTACGCAATAGAGTCTCCAGTCGTTATGTCCCGCCACAAATCTCGCCACTGTCCACGGTCGAGTACGCGTAAAGTTTCGACATCGGCAAGGCAATGTTTTCAAACGTAGTTATCAATCGCGGCGGAAGGCGAAGTTTGCCAAAGTTCGGCAACACCGAGGAGCGACCAGAGCTTGCGTGTCATCCTCCATGCCTCAATGAAAGGCACGATCGTAGGCCGCGAAGTGCCGTTGCCAGGTAAACTATGAACATTATCGGACTGAGACTTACTTTTTGTCTTACCGATCTTTGTCGCGAACGCGTGACAATCGCCTGAAGACAGACGAGGCTCGAGTGAAATGTCCGCGAGAAGGAAGCGGTTCATCCACAGTTGGTGTCGAAGACGCGACTTAAGTCATTGCCGAGAAATTCGACCGATACGCGTTGACGCTGCGCTTTCGCCCACAGTCAACGGTATCCGTAGACTGGTCGGGCAGCCCCGATTGTGACGCGATTCTCAACAGAACGACAAGTGACATTGTTTTACGAAGTGCCGAGAGTAAAACTATCGAACGTACACTCGCCAGTTGACCTATCGGTACGTCCGGCTTCTGAAGAAATATCAACACACCTTTTTAAACTCAAGCGGTTCTTGGCGTTCCAGCGCATCGTCGAAAATGCCGGCGATCGTGTTTGCTAGCAGGCCAGTGGTGCTCTTCAAAAGTTCGTTCTGGAGATCGTCATGACATTGTTAAATTTTTCGATCGCTCGCTTCCAAAACGGGGTCGCTAAAGTGTCGGCCTAATTGTTCGTTGAGCCGCAGAAGGCGTCCGGGGTCGCATGGATCGTCAGCTTGGCAAAAGATTTCCGCGTTATTTCACGAACGGCGCAAAACAGTTTCGCACCGTCGAGGAGGCGTTCGACTTCTAAGGCCAGGTTGTCCCATCTCGCTGAGGCTTTATCGCGAGCCTTGAGGCGCAGATTGTGCAGTATCATGTTTTACTACGCTCGCGTTTCAGTTCTCATCGACGAGTGATGTCTGGTGTGTTTTGTTTCAACTTTCGTTGTTCTGCTGACAACACAGTGTGATACATCTCATCTGGCCGCCGGGGCGGTCCGACCGATGGTGTTTGTTTATTTGTAATAATGGTCGTGTTCGTCCACCTTCTTTGGCACCCAAGCTCTTGCATGCATCAATCCAAGGTCGATACTAAATGAGTTTTAAATAGATAGCCATCATTGTAGCACATGACGAAACAACGAACTATGCAAAAAGTAAAAATTTCAGTCGAAAATTTGTCCGTGCAAAGTTTTATAAATATGTTGTATTGCGTTAATTAAGGAATTATATTATGTGGATGTGCCGACATTAATTGTTTTACAAAGCATCTGACTGTCAGATGCGATAACTGTTACAAACTTCAACTCTTTACGTTAGTAGCGTCGATCACCACCAGGGTGATACCTTCACACCCAAACAAGTATTTGCGAACGATTTTTGTATGATTATGAGACAAAAATCGCTGCTGTAAACTCATTCGCGATACTAATTTTTCCCTGTTTTTTCCGACCGAATGCTGCCGCCCAACCAGTTAAGGCGTCCTCGGCTAAACAGTTAGATTTTTCTGCACAAAAAAAATCGTTTTTTATACTAAAAATTAAATAACACATTACTTCAGTGATAACAATATGATCACATGTTCAATGCGTTACATGTATAATCATTTAAATTAATTCAAATTATAATTTTTTTATATTTGTCTACAGTTGTGAAATGTACCAGTTCTTGTTGTCATCGTCATCAACATCATCGTTGTTATTATTATTACTTTTATTATTATTATTATTATTATTATTACTATTATTATTATTATTAAGATAATGATGCGAGTGACAGACGTGAAAGAAAACACGTTTGATTAGCTTGTGCCATTTCGTCGTTAATCACAAAAAATACCATACGCTCAGTTAGAGTTAAACAGTTAGTTAAGCTAATTATTAAAAAAATAAATGATAAAATGTCCACATATTTAAAAAAGTACGGGCGTCCTCTGAAAAATAGTCAGTTAATGTGATATTGGTATGATATGCAGTCATCAGCAAAGAAAGTTTCAGTAAATAACATGAACTATGAGTTAAAGTTAAAAAGGTAATTAAGCTAATGACGAAATAAACAATAATATACCTGCCGTTGTCAGCATCTCATTGACATACTGTTCGAGTTTAGTCAAAGTCTCGTACTTCTAAATCATTTAAAATGCCTGAACGTGCCATACCCATCAATTTGTTTTACCAGTTTCTGCATTAATTACTACGCACACGTGACTTGTCGCGAAAAAATTGCCAAAAATCCTTACGCCTATTAAAATCATCTAAAAATCCTCAGTTACACTGTCAACATGTTCTACCAGCAAAATTTGCCAATGTGCCTGCTCAAATGCAGTCATGTCAGATTATATGATTTTTCTTAATTACACATCTAAAATGTATGTGCCCTACACACCAGGAAGTGTAACTGAGGCATGATCCCAGTAGTCGGCGGCGGCGGCGGCGGCGGCGGCGGCGGCGGCGGCGGCGGCGGCGGCAGCAGTAGTAGTGGTATATAGTTCACCTGTGGCTTAACTTATCTCATATTTGTTAATACTTTCATTAAAGGAAATGAAACATGGATATACAGGTTACCTTGAGTTTTCTGCGCCTCGTCTTTCGAGAGTCTCAATTCCTCATTCAGCTGTTCGACGGTTTCTGAAACATGATCAGTTAACATGACATTGGTGTGTTCTGCAGTCATCAACAAAGAATGTGTCATTAAATAACATGACAGATCTTTGTGTATCTTTATTGTTTTATATTCTATATGCAGTCGTTGGTGAATGCAACATTTGTATCAGGATCCATATCACAACAGTTCATCAAGCGATTTATTTATTTCTTGACCCAACCCCAAAGTAAAATTTTAAATTCACTTTAAAACGTTATTAAAATAATTAATCAGTAAATAAATAATCGCATTTTTTCAATGTTAATTTTAAATATCCATGTCATTTCAAATAGCCAATTTAAATTCAGGGCAGCCGCCTACGAAAATGAGTATCACGTCGTGATGTCCCGCCACAACTCTAGCCACTGTCCACGGTCGAGTACGTGTAAAGTTTCAACTTCGGCAAGGCAACTTAGTTGAATTCTTATACACCACAGATCCGCGACAACGCCCGTTGTGTCGTCCGCGGTCGACCCCTGAACGACACAGCGTCTGCTACGTAGTAGTTGTCAATCGCTGGTGCATACATAGCACGTAGCCTAACAGTCGCCAACGAGCTGTCAGGACGACTTCACTGATTGGGTGTCATCGACAGCGGCGGTAGAGTGCATCGTTGGAAATGCGATGTGGCCAATGGTTGCCGACGATCTTACGCAGGAGACGACGGTGGCACGTGTCTAGATAGTCCAGTTCTGAATTCGTTAAGGTCCATGTTGTACGTCAGCACCGGCGAATCAAACGACGCGTAGCACCTCGGCCGAAGTTGCAGGCTGATCTTCGGTCGCCTTAGCCACACTGTCCACAACTTCCGGAAGGCGACGTGTGTAAACTGTTTTCGGCATGCGATATCTTCAGCATCACTAGGGAGTGACACGAGCTTCAAAGTCATTTTCCATTCCTCATCGATTCGATCAGCGTGCCGGAAAACACTTCTACGCTACCAGTACGTCAAGCACGCTGAAGTGATTCCCCCGATCTCGTCCAGGATAGAACATGACGAGCTGATCAAATCAGTGTCGTCGGCGTATTCGACGTCGAACGGAAAGCTGGCGTCAGCTGGTGGGCCCGTCGGAAGGCGCGATCGTAGGCCGCGAAGTGCCACTTCCAGGTCAACCGAGAGCTGTCGACTGTCGACTTTTTACGTGCCCTTCTTTTTTATAATAAAATTGAAATAAAACATTACTTCAGTGATCACAATATGATCACATGTTCAATGCGTTACATGTATAATAATTTTAATTAATTTTAATTATTCATTTTTAATATTAATTTTGTCGTCATCATCAAGATAATGTACGCGATACAAACGTGAAATGAAACACGTTTGATTCGCTTATGTCATTCCGGCGTTAGTCACACAAAGTACTATCAGCTCAGTTACAGTTAAACAGTTAGTCAAGCGAAATGTTCGCAAGAAGGAAGCGGTTCATCCACAGTTTGGTGTCGAAGACGCGACTTAAGTCATTGCTGAGAAACTCGACCGATACGCGTTGACGCTGCGCTTTCGCCCACAGTCAACGGTATCCGTAGACTGGTCGGACATCCCCGATTGTGACGCGATTCTCAACAGAACGACTAGTGACAATGTTTTACGAAGTGCCGATAGTAAAACTATCGAACGTACACTCGCCAGTTGACCTATCGGTTCGTCCGGCTTCTTTACAAATATCAACACACCTTTTTTATAACTCAAGCGTTTCTTGGCGTTCCAGCGCATAGCTGAAATGCCGGCGATCGTGTCTGCCAGCAGGCCAGCGGTGCTCTTCAAACGTTCGGTCGGGAGATCGTCATGACCGCGTGCTCGACCACTGTTCAGTTTTTCGATCTTTTGCTTCCAAAGCTGGGTCGCTAAACTGGCGGCCGAAGTGTTCGTTGAGCCGCACAAGGAGTCCGTGGTCGCATGGATCGTCAGCTTGACAAGAGAATTCCCCGTTATCTCACGAACGGCGCAAAACAGTTTCGCACCGTCGTGGAGGCGTTCGACTTCTAAGGCCAGGTTGTCCCATCTCGCAGAGGCTTTATCGCGAGCCTTGAGGCGCAGATTGTGCAGTATCATGTTTTACTACGCTCGCGTTTCAGTTCTCATCGACGAGTGATGTCTGGTGTGTTTTGTTTCAACTTTCGTTGTTCTGCTGACAACACAGTGTGATACATCTCATCTGGACACCGGGGCGGTCCAACCGGTGGTGTTTGTTTATTTGTAATAATGATCGTGTGCGTCCACCTTGTTTAGCACCCAAGCTCTTGCATGCATCAATCGAAGGTCGATACTAATTGAGTTTTAAATAGATAGCCATCATTGTAGCACATGACGAAACAACGAACTATGCAAAAAGTTAACATTTCAGTCGGAAATTTGTCCGTGCAAAGTTTTATAAATATGTTGTATTGCGTTAATTAAAGAATTATATTATGTGGATGTGTCGACATTAATTGTTTTACAAAGCATCTGACTGATAGATGCGATAACTGTGACAAACTTCAACTCTACATTTGTAGCGTCGATAACCACCAGGGTGATACCTTCACACCCGGTTCTCTAAAAGCAAGTATTTGCGATTTATGATTATGGGACAAAAATCGCTAATGTAAACTCATTCGCGATACTAATTTTCCCTGTTTTATCCGACCGAACGCTGCCGCCCAACCAGTTATGCCGTCCTCGACTAAATATTTCGATTTTTCTGCAAATAAAATTCGTTTTTTTATAATAAAAATGAAATAAAACATTACTTCAATACAATATGATCACATGTTCAATGCGTTACATGTATAATCATTTTAATTAATTAAAATTATATTTTTTTTGGCCTACATTTATGAAATGTACCAGTTCTTGTTGTCATCGTCATCATCATCATCATCGTTGTTATTATTATTATTATTACTATTATTACTATTATTATTACTAAGATAATGATGCGATTGCCAGACGTGAAAGGAAACACGTTTGATTCGCTTATGCCATTTCGTCGTTAATTACAAAAAAATACCATACGCTCAGTTACAGTTAAACCGTTAGTTAAGCTTATTATTAAATATATAAATGATAAAATTTCCACATATTTAAAAAAGTACGGGCGTCCTCTGAAAAATAGTCAGTTAATGTGGTATTGGTATGATATGCAGTCATCAGCAAAGAAAGTTTCAGTAAATAACATGAATTATGAGTTAAACTTAAAAAGGTAATTAAGCTAATAAAGAAATAAACAATAATATGTTCATATTATAAAAAATTATTAAAAGCAGTTATGTAAAATTCACTTGAAAACGCTACTGAATTTTTTTTTCAATAAATAAATAAATAATCGTTTTTAACATAAATTTTAAATATCCATGTCATTTCAAATGGTCATTAAAAAGTCATGACCGCCGCCTACGCAATAGAAGTAGCGTCTGCAAGTTCCAAGAAAGAAGTTGGCGGTATGCCAAATGGTGATTTAAAGATCTATGTCAAATGGTGATTTAAAGATCTGTGTCAAATGGTGATTTAAAGCATAGCACAAGACCAAGGGGAACAATGAGCAGACGGTCCGAAATATGTCCTACGTGGGCCCACGGAGTAAAGTAGTGTTTAAGTTATACACTTTTGAACAGTTTACTATAAGGTTAAAACCCTGACATTGACGCCAAATAAAATGTATAATGACAAACACAATACAACATATCACATGTCATCCATGATTATATTTAGTTATATATATATATATATATATATATATATATATATATATATATATATATATATATATATATATATATATATATATATATATATATATATCATCATTTGACATAGATCTTTAAATCACCATTTGACACAAATCTTTAAACAACCATTTGACAGAGATCTTCACAAGTCAGAAAGTGTTTCCGTAAACATTCAAACGCAAAATTGGCATATTTGTTCTTAGTTATAGTGTCTGTCAGCGGTTCCTCACACAAGACAAGTCTCTCCTGCACAAATGCGTCATATTGCGCTTGGCCAATTGTTTATGCTGTTTTCAGGGTCTGAACTAATGAGCTGTCCATCACTAGCTTTATGTCAAATGTGACAAGATCTTCACCGTCGTCAAAATAAGGGTTGCCCATGCGTTGTACAAATCCAATCACCTCACACACATCTTTCCTGAACTCTACCTGCACAGCTGCCGACTGCTCGTGGTGTTTTCCATCATATTTGTCGTTGTGTTCATCATATTCATTTACTAGTCTTGCTATGTCAAGTCCTGCAACCACCCAACTGGATTGTCGGTCAATCTCACCTGGCCCCTCCATCTCCCTTTATGACCTCATTTAGCTGTTCGTGGGTTTATCCAGTGCCATTGATGAGAAGGTGTGTCCTGTCTTTTGCAACATGAAGTGGCCTAGTGCAAACTGGCAGTAAACACTTGGATGTGTGTCCTTCAGCCAGATCATGTCTCTGATATGGACTGGCACCCACCTCGAGTAGTGCCTACGATCCATGGCAAAGAACCACGGGGCCAACTTTCAGAGCTTTTCTACATAAAGCTGGAAGCTGCCTTCTCTCAGAGATCTTACAAACTGCATGAGCAGGAGCTCGAGTGAGATTGTCGTACTCCAGTACAGGAACTGTGAGTTAACGTCTGACCGCGTTTTATTCTCAAGCTAAGTATTGATAATGAATGTGAAGTATCTAATAGTTCGGCGTCCTCTCTAAAAGACGGCGCACGTCTCAACGACTTGACTCGTACATAATAAAAAAAAAAAACAACTCCAGTGGTTCGACGTGGAAATATATTATTGTGATAATAGCTGATGAGCTAATAACTATTATGCCAATTGTGTAAACAGTTAACCCTGTGTCTCCTGACCAGATACAACGGGGACGTCTATGCAGGTGTCGTGTAGAGAACAATGTTATCCACTCCAACATATGTCTTTCTTTCATTTAAAGTATAAATGTCTTCACATGTCTTTGGTGAATAAAACACTTGTCGCTGGATTGGTGTAACGTACTGTGTCAACGTGTACGTTATTACTAGGTTGGGTGGGGTATAACTGCCTTGGCGCATGCAACAGAGCACCCGTGGTATGGCGAGTTCACATTAAACATACCGTCGTATTTCTGCCTGCAGGATTCGACCTCTTCCTTCGCCCCTCTCAGTTCCTCCTTCACCTTCTTCATTTGTTCTGAAACGAATCCAGTTGTATGTGATCGTCACGTTTCATCTAAACTGAACACTATTACCTGAACATACTATCGACATATAACATGTACAGGCAATGCTTTCTATGAGAACCTTAAATGATTGTTCGTCGCTATAGAAATGTATTAATTACAATAATAGTTATAATAAATATTATGATAATAGGATATCTATTCAACAGAGTTATACGTTTCATATCAAATGTAAACTCATTGCAGTTTCACAAGAATATACCGTTGAATTTCTGTCTGATCGACCTCGTTGTTTCCTTGGCCTTGAGTAGTTTCTCACTGAGATGTCGAACTTGCTCTGAAAAGAGCAAAGGTAAAGGTAGAAGGTACGTTCTTATATAGCGCGGTATCCAGTCCGTAGGACCGCTCAAAGCACTTTGTACTTCACCCCTGGCAGATCTATATAGCGCGGTATCCAGTCCGTAGGACTACACTTCACCCCCTGGCAGACCTGTTTATTCCAAGGTCATTTCAACTTCTCTGGGAAGCACTCAGCCATGCTGCGAATTGCGCGAAGACTATTCGTTCATATTTCCACCACTGTCTGTATTGCCAGGTACTCATTTATACAGCTGAGTGAACTGTGGCAACGTGGGGTGATCAAACTTGCCAAAGGTTCGAAGCGACCGCAGTGGGATTTGAAACCGTGTTCTATCGATTGAGAGTCCGGCCTTCTAACCGGTATGCCATCGCGCCCCATATAAAGCAATGTGTGCACAACGTTGTATCATTTTATCAACGTTATATAAACATAACATCACATCATCAAATTGTCGTCGAAAAATGAAGTATATGATTGTACCAATCGAGGTTTGTCATTGTTTTAATTGTAAGTGTTATTTATGTAGCGTTAACTAAGTATCTTATGTGATATATTACATAATTATGCAAGTACTTGTAATTCAGCCCATACTGATCTCACTCACCGCGTCTGACGTCGTCCGTGAGGTCTAGCCTCTTGAGGTCTGACAAGGCGAGGCAGAGTTCATCGAACATTGCGCCAGAATCTTCTCTTTTCCCTCGGGTGTCCCTCCATGTTTTCAGTAGTAAGAACGTAGTTTCCAACGGAGCCATAGAGTCAGCTCTTAGCTTCTGCACCGTTGAAGAATCGATACTCAAGTAGACGCCGAGTTGCATATGTTGATTGCCCAACGTCTCACCCAGCTGCTCACTCAGCTTCATTAAAAACTTGTCGTCCAGTTGACCTACAATAACAAGACTAACTGTAGTCATTCTTTCGATTAAAGTAATAGCAAATCGTACATTTTCGTCAAATGTATTTCAGATTAATACTAGTGGAGAATGAGAGCGAGGGATGGTGGAGTGGAGAATGAGAGCGATGGATGGTGGAGTGGAGAATGAGAGCGAGGGATGGTGGAGTGGAGAATGAGAGCGAGGGATGGTGGAGTGGAGAATGAGACCGAGGGATGGTGGAGTGGAGACGGTTGGTTGAGACAACAGTGAAACGGGACGAATGATGAAGAAAAATTGACCACCGGTATCGGTGCCAGCCTCACCCCGGTCTACAGGGATAAAGAGGTATTGATTCCAACATCACGCCACACTACAGGGATAAAGAGGTATTGATTCCAACATCACGCCAGACTACAGGGATAAAGAGGTATTGGTTCCAGCCTCAACCCGGACAACAGGGATAACGAGGTATTGGTTCCAGCCTCACCCCGGACTACAGGGGTAAATAGGTACTGGTTCCAGCATCACCCCGGACTACAGGGATAAAGAGGTATTGGTTCCAGCCTCACCCCGAACTACAGGGATAAAGAGGTATTGGTTCCAGCCTCACCCCGGATTACAGGGACAAACGGGTACCGGTGTCAGCTTCACCCTGGACTACAGGGTGAAAGAAGTATTGGTGCCAGCCTCACCCCGGACTACAGGGATAAAGAGGTATTGGTGCCAGCCTCATCCCGGACTACAGGGATAAAGAGGTGTCGGTGCCATGAATAAAGAGGTACCGGTGCCAGCCTCATCCTGGACTACAGGGATAAAGAGGTATCGGTGCCAGGAATAAAGAGGTACCGGTGCCAGCCTCACCCCGGACTACAGGGATAAAGAGGTATTGGTGCCAGCCTCATCCCGGACTAGAGGGATAAAGAGGGTCGGTGCCAGGAATAAAGAGGTACCGGTGCCAGCCTCACCCCGGACTACAGGGATAAAGAGGTATTGGTGCCAGCCTCATCCCGGACTAGAGGGATAAAGAGGTGTCGGTGCTAGGAATAAAGAGGTACCGGTGCCAGCCTCACCCTGGACTGCAGGGATAAAGAGGTATCGGTGCCAGGAATAAAGAGGTATTGGTGCCAGCCTCACCCCGGACTACAGTGATAAAGAGGTGTTGGTTCCAGCCTCACCCCGGACTACAGGGATAAAGAGGTATTGGTGCCAGCCTCACCCCGGACTACAGGAATAAAGAGGTATCGGTGCCAGCCTCACCCCGGACTACAGGGATAAAGAGGTATTGGTGCCAGCCTCACCCCGGACTACAGGGATAAAGAGGTGTTGGTTCCAGCCTCACCCCGGACTACAGGGATAAAGAGATATCGGTGTCAGCCTCACCCCGGACTACAGGGATAAAGAGAAGACTAACAACAACTACTTATTACTACTAAAGTAACTAGTTACTCCTGAATAAACTTCCTATATGACCGTACAACGCACGTCAACCGTACTATTTCAGTAGTCTCATTATTTAATAATTAACATGTTTCATAAAGTTTGAGTTGAACTATACGAATGGACTATATAATGAACACTTCCATACCAGACTGAGCAGCGGCGTCGACGGTGCATTCTCGCGATTGAGCCATGTCTTATCTGCAATCAAGATATTCACAACACAATAACTTCAACAACCTATGACATTTTAACAGTTTTCGTTTCGCCTTTCTCAATGCCAAAAATTAACCGAGCCTAATATTAGGTGCGTCCAAAGTTAACCGAGCCCAATGTTAGCCGCGTCCAAAGTTAGTTGTGCCCAAAATTAGATGTGTCCAAAGTTAGGTGTGCCCAAAGTTAGCCGCACACAAAGTGAGTTGTGCCGCACATATGGTCGCAAGATTGTGACCCGCGACTACTAAAGCGAAACGTCGCACAAAGGTCGCTAGGCCTCCTTTCAATAATTTACCGACACGACACCATCGATGTCTTCGTGTGGCTGAATGATCGCTGCACAACCGGGCGAATTACCCTTCGTCACGCTTCACTGTACTACGCTCAAAGCGCCCTCGTGCGACCCGCTTTTATGAAGAACTCATACGTGTCACTAATACGTGTTTAATGCTAACTGGAAGCCGTGTTGAATACTAACTTGAAGCCGTGTTGAATACTAACTGGAAGCCGTGTTCAAAACTAACTAGAAACCATGTTCAATGTTAACTAGGAGCCGTGTTCAATGCTAACTAGGAGCCGTGTTCAATGCTAACTAGGAGCCGTGTTCAATGCTAACTAGGAGCCGTGTTCAATGCTAAATAGGAGCCGTGTTCAATGCTAACTAATACTAAGAGCCGTGTTCAATGCTAAGTAGGACCCGTGTTCAATGCTAACTAGGAGCTTTACTGGTGCTAATTTTGAGTAGTGCCTGATATAAGCTGAGAACCGCATGTTTCGTGTTTTGATTGTGGAATATGTGATTGTGTAGTAACTGTTTGGCGCCTTGACTGCATATGTACGACGATGTCACACTACACAACTCATATAAGACATTTGAAGTGTCGTTCTGATAATGCCTGTAGTCATATAGTGACATCCAGACAGGTCTACAACATTCGATTATGCTTCTTCGTTAAGTAATTTGATATTCATACTGTATGGAATTCAAAAACGATACTTCCAACCGCTTCGCCAAACCCCAACCGCATGTACAGGACTCCCATACAAACCCCACCCGCATGTACAGGACTCCCATACAAACCCCACCCGCATGTACAGGACTCCCTTACAAACCCGAACCACATGTACAGGACTCCCATACAAACTCCAACCGTATGTATAGGACTCCCATACAAACCCCAACTGCATATACATGATTCCCATACAAACCCCAACCGCATGTACAGGACTCCCATACAAACCCCACCCGCATGTAAAGGACTCCCATACAAATCCCCAACCGCATGTACAGGACTCCCATACAAACCCCACCCGCATGTACAGGACTCCCTTACAAACCCGAATCACATGTACAGGACTCCCATACAAAACCCCAACCGCATGTACATGACTCCCATACAAACCCCAACCACATGTACAGGACTCACATACAAACCCCAACTGCATGTACAGGACTCCCACACAAACCCCAGCCGCATGTACAGGACTCCCATACAAATCCCAGCCGCCTGTACAGAACTCCCATACGAATCCCACCCGCATGCACAGGACTCCCATACAAACCCCTCCCGCATGTACAGGACTCCCATACAAACCCCACCCGCATGTACAGGACTCCCATACAAAACCGTTCTCCCGCAGGCGATAATAGTAACACATCTGGAACACTCATGTTTATGTCGTCACAAATTGTTTGTCTTTCTAGTTGTTTCCAACACTCGGCAACCTTCAGTCTCTAGGTGTGATTACTACAATTTTATGATGTTAGGATGATGATAATGCTTCCCTATAGTTGGTGGCAACTGACGTAGACCATTCGAAAATAAACAAACTGTGAAGCCGTAAGCCGTTTGACGTACTGTAGGCCTGCAAAACCTGCTCTTTCCTCGGGTCAGTGACTCTGAATGCGCCACGTCCTCGACGGCACAGATCGCTCCGACATCGCCGCGCTGTGTTTGACCCGGGTCTAAGCCGCACCCAACGTTAAATATATTTGTGACAAGGCGTTGTGGGGATCAACACGTGAAATGAATGTGTGATGCAAATCTTTCAAAGTTGTGTCGTTCCGTTAGTAATGATTGTCAAAGTTTAGCAACTCCAATTCAACCGTTTCTGTATCATTATGCGATTGGCTAGATACTGATTATCCACACAGCCGGATATAGGCTTCACATTTGACAGACACAATACATGACACTAAACTGTCATAGAATATATTACACAGGAAACGACAAGTCGCGATGCACTTGGATCCGGGCGAAGCATTGACACCAGCACGAAACATGACTTTCTTTCACCGGACCGGCTATTAGTAAATCAAATGCATCATGCATGTTTGATAATTTTTGCAGTTTCACATTAGCTGCTTTTCTTGCAGAATCTGGAATCGCTTTTCTCCAGCAAACTGGTTTTAAGATATAGCAACTCACAAAAAACAATCCGAAATATTACCCGAGCATTATGTCCGAGTTCACCATTATTGATAAATGCTGCAGTTGAGGATATTTCACCCGCACGTGGGAGACCAATATTAGTATACACGTGGGAGATCAATATTAGTATACACGTGGGAGATCAATATTAGTATACATGCGTCAGAATGTCCTATAAGTTGCGAAGCAGAATATTTTACTGATGGATTCCTAACTGTCGGCAAAATCCCTCCCCGGTGTATTTGTTTTAATGTCAGTTATGTTATACATTTGACAGTGATATCACCCACTATGGTGCATTGCATTTCAATTGTAATATAGCAGACTAGCGGCTTTATGCCCGTGCAGAAAGGGTTGCACGGCCCCGTTATTAACCAAATACACCGGGGATTCATGTGTAATGGAACTGCTTAGGCACACGAATTGTTAATGCTGCACGCAGACCTAGGCATAGATAAGAACTGCAGTGGCATGACTAGATATTTAAACAATGTCGCTTTCAATGTAACCAACGACACGTGCTACTGTTGCGTCAACGCCGCTTACTCTGGTGACGAGGACAGAAGGAACGCAGTCGGTGGCTGTGTCTTGTATATAATTTATTATGTGTAATTTCAGCTACGCGAAGACAAACAACCATCAGGGGCCTTGCGCCATGTTCCAGTGACGTCACCACATAAGTCTGGGACACGGTCCAGTTGTGTGCGTGTGGTGTTTGTGTGTGTGTGTGTGTGTGTGTGTGTGTGTGTGTGTGTGTGTGTGTGTGTGTGTGTGTGCGTGCGAGTATTGCGTGCATATGTGTAGTGCGTGCGTGCGTGCGTGTGCATATGTGAGGTTGTATTGTATGTGTGTGTGTGTGTGTGTGTGTGTGTGTGTGTTTGTGTGCGTGCGTGCGTGCGTGCGTGCGTGAGTGTGTGAGCTAGTTATGCGTGTGTCATGTGTGACTCACGGGACACAGCGGGTGAGCGGGGGGACACTAAGGCACTCATTAATTTGCCATGCTACCAAAACAGGTTATTCATTGAAAAAATAATATCCCAAATCCTAAGTAGGCCATAGCCCAAAGACCCACGAGCCATGCCCCAAATAATTCACTGTTTACATTAACTGTCAATAATATGTCCGTGACAGAACGAGTAAGCCTTGTTCAGTGACACAGGGGGTCAGTCGGGCGGGAGTTGACAGTTCACGGTTCACTGCGGCTGCTCGTGTCAGTGAGTGCCCGACCCGTGTTCGCGGCTAACGGCGTGTGGCGTCGAAACGGACTCTTCAATATTCGACGGCAAATGCGAAATGGGGCGTGCAAATTTTCAGGAACGGCCCGGACGAATTTTAACGGCACATGGCGTGGAATTGGTTCTCCATGTAAAGGTGTCATTGGTATTTGTAGATAGATAATGGCATGGTGCAACTTCTCACCAAATTGGAAAGAATTACATGTAGATTAAGGTATGTTTTGGGCTCACGGAATGCTACAAAACGATGACTGATAAAGACCGGCGGCCATGTGTTGGCTGTTCCGTCTATAGAACAGACACTTACTAGTATCATCATTCCGTGAGTCCAAACATACCTTAATCTATATGTAATTGTTTTCCATTTGATAAAACGTTTATACAGACGCTGCTAAGCACATTTTAGGCTAAAGAGTTCGCGTGTTTGTTTGATATAATTTTGAATCGCAGCAAAAACATTCCAGTCACAATTCACAAAACACAATTGCTAGCCACCTTGAAAATTACGATTTTTATGTTTTCATGCACGTTGACAAAATAGTGAAAAGTAACCACCAGAATTGTGGAATTTAGCGGAATTTTTTTTACAAACATGGCTACATTTGCTTCTCTTGGATGACGGTGATTTTTTATAGCACGGTGAAGTTGACTTTCGTTTTTCTTCAATATTCCCTTAAGTTGGTTTCATGATTTGAAAATACAATTTTTATTTTCGAATCATGAAACTAATTTATTTAATAATTCAGCGGTTGCCCTGATATCCTCATTCTGTTGTAAGCAACGTGCGATATAAAGCACAACTGGTGACCATCTTAAGATATAAGGTAAACCAGTTTTCAAAAAATGTTGCACGTATGAAATTCCGCACGGCCCGTGTGAGCTGAACCTACAGAAACGGTCAATGATAGATTTATACCGAGCACCAAATCCGCGCTATTCGATGTCAAATCTCATTCCGTGCTTGTTCGAGAAAATATACCAGCCCCGCGAAATGCTGCTATGGCCCGCACGTCCCAAGCTGTGGCCCGCACGTCCCAAGCTATGGCCCGCTCAGCGAGGTAAACATAGCATCAAGTTGACGTACGACCCACGTTTGAGTGACAAGAGTGGAGGCCCCGCCCCTCCGTGCGACGGTTACATTCGGCTACTCACAGCGCACTTCGTCTTGCATCGCTGCACTCTGCGCGACTGGCGCAGTCAGCGGGCGCGGTCAGTGGGCATCACGTACTAGCACTTATGTGCAGGGTTATGTCACTGACTAAGAACGTCATCTCTTGGTGCTATGAAAGTCTAAGTTCGATGAAGTCACATTACACAACTCATGCGCCATATCGGTGAACCAACATATCTGAAGTGTCGTTCTGATAATGCTTGTCATACAGCGACAACAGGACGGATTATACTTCTTTGTTTGTGTTTTATTTGATATTCGTACTGTACACTACACCTCCAACCGCTTCGCCACAACTCACCCGCCTCAAGAGGGCTCCTAAACAAAACTCACCCGCCTCAAGAGGACTCCTAAACAAAACTCACCCGCCTCTAGAGGGCTCCTAAACAAAACTCACCCGCCTCTAGAGGGCTCCTAAACAAAACTAACCCGCCTCTAGAGGGCTCCTAAACAAAATCGTTCTTCCGTCGATGAACACGATAACATAAGATCACCCTTCTTTATCTCGTCACCACATGTTGGTGGTCTGTGTATATAACGACATATACGTTGACACCTGCAATATGTCACTAATGATCTGCGGCAACGTGCCTATCAATTTACGTAAGTGTCTACATACCGATCGATGTAGGTAGAAGACGTTTTGTGTCTTGGTGACGGGACGTTACGTTCAGTGTCTCAGCTGCTTCTAAAAGAGGTGTAAACCAAGTGCGCAAGAAACCCTATTTTAACCCCTGGTGGGGGTTGCACCGTTGAACCCTGCAACCAATAAAACTCACCCTTTGGGTAACGTGATATACTGCTTGCCAGTGGTTGGTGAAAACCGGCCGTCATTCAACTACTGACGTAGTTCATTCAACAATAGACCCCAGATTGAAGCAGTCAACCGTGCAACGTGCTGTTTGTCAGTCGTGGTTGTTTCCGGCCCCTTGCCCCACCTACCTTCACTAGTTACACGTTATGCAAATCCTGCTCTTTCATCGGGTCAGTGACTCTGAATGCGCCACGTCCACAACGGCACAGATCGCTCCGACATTGCCGCGCTGTATCTGACCCGGGTCTAAGCCGCAGCCAACTTTAGGAGGCGATGGCAAAACACACTCGTTGCGCTGCCATTCTCTTTATGTTACTAAAGTATTGATAGTTTTAACAGTAGGTATGATAATTGTTGGTAGTCGGTTGTTTTAAAGGCAACGTATAAACATCGACGTGTGCTACTGTTGAGCCAAATTCGCTCCCCGGGTGACTAGTCTAGAGAAGGGAACGTTGTGGGTGGGCTTTGTGTTATTTAAGGGGTGCGATGATAATCAACCACCAGGTACTTCGGGCCATGTTTCGGTGATGTCAGCACAGAAGGCCGGGACACTGGTCCAGTGACGTCGCCAGAGAAGACCGGGACACTGGTCCAGTGACGTCGCCAGAGAAGACAGGGACACTTGTCCAGTGACGTCGCCAGAGAAGGCCGGGACACTGGTCCAGTGATGTCGCCAGAGAAGGCCGGATCACTGCAGAAGGCCGGTACACTGGTCCAGTGACGTCGCCAGAGAAGGCCGGGACACTGGTCCAGTGACGTCACCACAGAAGGCAGGGACACTGGTCCAGTGACGTCATCACGGAAGGCCGGGACACTGGTCCAGTGACGTCACCACAGAAGGCAAGGACACTGGTCCAGTGACGTCACCACAGAAGGCCAGGACACTTGCACTTGTCCAATGACGTCAGCCACACCTCTCTCTGTTACCATACTCTTTTCCATCCTAGTAGCAGCTCGCAGACAACACGACACGTCCAGTCGACCGTCGCTGACAACGCGTCAATGAAGGTCGCGACATCCGCTGGAGTTTGATGCATGAACAGAGACAACGAACGTAGTCTCAGACTATTTACAAACGTCGACACTTTCACGGGCCAGTCGCAAAGCATGGACGCAGACAGGCCAAAGTCTCAGACTATTTGTGCGACGAAAAGGCGCGAGTTTTAGACCCGCGATATCGCAGGAGTAAGTAATTTTTTATCGTTATCGTGTATTTTATGGACCTAACAACAACAGGGAATCAAATTCGTTAAATGCGTTGCACATGCATTTTGACTGCGCCAACCCGCAGCATCAGCAGCCATGCGTATTCCTCAGATCAGCATCGTCGCTGAGATTCAGGAAGTCTTTCTCGATCGTTTATCATCACGTCAAGCCCCATTACGTACGTAGTAGCCCCGGGACTCCGCGGCAACGCGGGACGTGTGAAAGGTTTCTCACGAGTGACCATCACAGACACCGCATCCTCGGACAACCCGGCCAGCCGGGGGCGACCCGAGCCCCGAGTCACTCGGTCCGAGTCACGTCGGAAAGTGGATCGTGTCGATGTGTCGGAGGATGCTGTTCAACAACAACTAAAAGTTAAGTTAACAACTTAACATGGTAGTTGTCTGAAGGGTTGCGTGAAAAGACAAACCCTTGACCGTGGACTAGTTTAGTAAGTAGTTTCTGTTCTTTGATTTGACCTAGGTAGCAGGGTGCTTTTGTACACAGGACACTTGCTCACATTTTATGTTGTGGGTAATAGCTATGCTTGTGTAAACAAATATGCATCCGTCCATTACAACTGCAGTAAACACACGCATTCAAGTTGTATTACAACGGTTTTGTTGTCCTCGCGATGAACTATCCCTCGCCAGTCGTACGTCGACCAGCAGCGAGACTGTGCAGTGATGATGGCTTACAGTGGAGCTGAAATCACAAACTGGATTTGCGCAGTAACACACGACGTCGTGGCCCGTGACGTCACATGGCTTCATGCAATAAAAATACGCTGTTGTCGTAGCTGACGACACTGTAGCTTGTGTGGACGTGTGGTCGTGCTCAATGACAATGACACTTTGGATATCGTTATTAACATCAACGACGATGTCACTTTCACTTTCGGTATTACTAGTGACATCACTAGTACTAGTTGGCCTAACGTCGTCGGCACGATGCACAAAAGCCGAAACTGTAAATACTGTATCTGGACGCGTCGCCAAAGTGAAGTTCTAAAAACATTATTTTTATCGCATTCGTTCCTCGAATTTTTGGTGGAGGCATCCTGGCTACGTGAACGATAATTGATCATGTTTCGCGGTAACCGTAGTGGTAATGTAGCTTCATTATGAATGTACTAAATTATAGTTACCCCCGGGGGATCACTCCCACGGTCTATACTGACACGTATATTTTAGTACATAGGTAAAAGAGCCACTTTTGGTGACATTTTATTCCTTGAAATCATATCCCTTCCAGAGAGCTAATTTCCCTGGAATTATACCCGTTTAATACTTATAAAATATGCGTAAGTAGTTTATTTTATTAACACTGATGAGTGATCCCCCGAGGAGTTATCCAATCACGCGTGTTGTTTACTGACTGACAGTCGGGGCATTCATGCATTGCGTTTACCCCTCTACCAGCAAATGAAGACCACGCGGGCAATGCCCGCAGACGGCTAGGAAAATATGTGACGCTACATATAATTCAAACTATCGGGCGGGCTAGTTCTTCCCTGATACGAAACATACTGCTCATATAATGGCCATTATGACATCCATCGGGGGCGATGAAGAGTTTACTCAGACATACACCGGGGACGATGAACAATTCACACATACATACACACACCGGGGAGATGAAGAGTTCACACAGACAACTCGAATTTTTGGTGGAGGCATCCTGGCTACGTGAACGGTAATTGATCATGTTTCGCGGTAACCGTAGTGGTAATGTAGCCTCATTATGAATGTACTAAATTATAGTTAAGAAGAGATGAAGAGTTCACACATACAACCACGGGGCTAATGAAGAGTTAATACAGACATCCACCGGAGGCGATGAAGAGTTCCCACACACATTCACCGACGGCCGATGAATAGGTCAAAACACGCAATCACCAGGGACCGATGAAGAGTTCACACATACATCAACCGGTGGCCAATTAAGAGGACACGCAGAAAGCCACCGGCGGTTGATGAAGATATGATGAAGCATTTATTAAGAGCTGATGAGTATTTCACGCCGACAAA
This sequence comes from Lamellibrachia satsuma, assembly GCA_033239005.1. Taxonomy (NCBI): domain Eukaryota; kingdom Metazoa; phylum Annelida; class Polychaeta; order Sabellida; family Siboglinidae; genus Lamellibrachia; species Lamellibrachia satsuma. The sequence goes on from BSQZ01000003.1 coordinate 5,780,278, forward strand.
AGGATCAGCAAATGCGGTGTAATATATCACGGTGTTCAAAGGAATGACACCGATGATGCCAACTCGGTAGACCGATAGGGTTCATATTCAATGATGACACACCCAGTGGTGACGTTTGACTGACAACTCGGTAGACCGATAGGGTTCATATTCAATGATGACACACCCAGTGGTGACGTTTGACTGACAACTCGGTAGACCGATAGGGTTCATATTCAATGATGACACACCCAGTGGTGACGTTTGACTGACAACTCGGTAGACCGATAGGGTTCATATTCAATGATGACACACCCAGTGGTGACGTTTGACTGACAACCAAAAGAGTATTGAATCCAGACTTCCCTTCGAAGAATCATTATTTATTTTTGAAAGATAAACTTATCTCCAATGAGCACGTTCACTGTTAGTGAAACGACACCGTTAGATATGTTCATAAAGTTGTAATATGTGTGCTGATAGCCCAGAAAGAGGCCACGGAGCTTCAGCTACAAAGCATAATTCAACAAATTTGAGCGTCTCGAACTGTTTTAAACCGATGGCAGTTCGAACGACCTGAAGATCTGACCCCTGAGGCAACAGCCGACCGTCAGGAAGAACCTCTATGCTAATTACAGTCGCTGCGCTGCGTCAACAGTTCTGGCTACGCTACGATACAGAACCAACATCAATTCGAGCAGTGCTGTACGTGCCACGCAAGCAGACCGCTACACATAAAAAGCCGTCAGTAAAACACAGTGCAGCCCAGCCGTCTACTTCGTCCATGATGGCCGACCAAGCTGAACGATCTTCGAGCGCTCGGAGGCACCCACGCAGGCCGTAAGACGACCACACGACAACCTCACTACAATCACACGACAACCTCACTACAACCACACGACAACCTCACTACAACCTACCTGGCGATTAAATCCGGCGGCGATTCGTCGACTATACGTGTCCTAACCCGTGTGCGCTTTGACTAGACTGGTCCCGCTCACACTGCTCGGCTTGCGACGTTGCACAAACACCGGCCGGAAGTAGGTGAGTCACAGCATTAGGAATGTCGCATGTATGGCAGGCCGATAGGGTCATAAATGTCGTTATAGTTACGCGTTGAATTAGACAGCAATGCGTTGATATATCAACCAACGAAAACGCAAAGATAGTAACGCGTTGATATATTGACCAATGAAAACGCGAAGGTAGTTATGCGTTGAAATATATAGTAACGCGTTGATATGTCAACCAATCACAAATCATTTAGTTTTAGTTACGTATTATGAACAATAAAGGACGGTAATTTTCCATTTTTTATACCAAACTGTCAACGCGTGCCCAGTCTGAGCACAGGACATCAGTTTCAAGTAGAATGATACCCAATTCAATGCATTCCATTGTGTGAATTACATTAAACAATATCAAACAAGCTGATAATAAGAATATCAAACATAGTAACTGGGGGGGGGATTCTTGAATTGTAGGGCCTGACGTGCTTTAAGATAACGATTATTCACATAAAACGTACAACACCATGTTACATTGAATAAAGATAGCAGCAAACGACAGCTATCTGTTTGCAACGTTGTACACTATTAACATGCCCGAAGCTACGGGGTTAATAGGCATGTCTTAATGTAGGCCTACAGCATATAGCTATTGTCGTACGCTTTACTGTAAATTACAGCCTTTTTGTTGTTCATAATGCGTAACTAAGGCGATCTTTCATTGGTTCACCGTCTGATGCGTAACTAAACGAGTTATCATTGGTTGACATATCAACGCGTTACTATATAATCTGACCCGTTAATATATTCGCGTTTTCATTGGTTGATATATCAAAGCGTTACTGTCTAAGTCATCGCGTAACTGCAATCGTGTTTATGGCCCTGTCGGCATGGTATACGCGTGTCGTGACATCACGGCTCACATATTCCCTGGCACTTGGACCTTGTCAACGGCTGTCAATATGCAATGATTACGTAGCGGAACAGCCATTATACCTCTCTACCACCAGCAAACATGGGTAATAACAAATAAGTAAATATGTGTGTCTTGCAGCTGATCGTTCTCTATAGTGAGGTCAATGCGACAGCCCCAGTGCGGCCTTTGTTAGCGCGGCGCCTGCCATATATGGGCATAAGGAGGAAAGGCGCGAACTACGTGGAATAATAATACTAAAAAAAAATTTTCGCACATTAAAAATGGCAATTATAATTATATTCTTTAAAATACAGTAATAATACAGTTGAAATCATCGTCGTCTAAAATATTACATGTCTTAAAACCATTTCTTATGTCTAACATTTCCGATAAAACGTTCACATTAATTATTTTGATAGTGTTACGCTAGACAAACCTGCCACACACGGCCAATATCATACACAGACACGTCATACATTGTATCACATTCATTTAGGATATGACGGTAATTTGCGCTACAATTTGACCATGGATTGGCAATGGACAACTTAGCAACACTGTTTATAATCGGTGAATTGTGGTTCATAGCTTTATGAATAAATTTTGAGAATCTTTGCTTCAAGATTACCAGTAATAGCAAACTATCCGATAACAATGCTATAACATCACCGTGTGTAAGCGGTGCTGCCCCCACAACTTTCTAAGCGCTTTTTGCCATGCAGTGCAAATAGTGCCAACACTCTTACTCTGAAGATCCAATAGTGGGGCTCCATAATAAGAGCAGCAATATTGTTTAAATAAATTGCATTTTACATTCGTCTTAATATGACCGAAATCGGCTATGAACATATTATACCTATTAACTCTTTCTAGTCAGTTTTTAGATTTTAAAAACAGTATATACATATTCATCTTATTATATCCAGTCTTCTATAATATTTCATTTCTATCATGTTATCATTTTTATGTTTTGTTTTTACGGTCTATGATTATTCTATTAATTGTGTACAGCGCTTTTGAGCAGGCTTTATGTATGAAAAGAGCGCTTTATAAGTTTGTTATAATAATAATAATTATTATTATACCCTCTCCCGAATTTGGCAGTGGCATCGGCAAATAAACTCTCCTTATTAACAACTAATATATGATAGCCCAGATGTAAAGCATCTTGGGTGGGTACTATACAACTTGGTGTCATTAAAAAACACAGTTCTGTTGTCGGGTTTACAATTACGACATCTAAAAATCAAATATCCATGTGGCATCTAACGCCCTCTTTTCTAACTGTTCAAAGAATTCATTATTCCTTCCAGTCTCCCCTCACCCTTTGCTTCCTGTCAGTCTCAGCTCTGTGCCCTCTATCCTCTTTATTCCCGTCAGTCATCTCTCTACCCTCAATTATCTGTACACATCCGTCCTCCTCTATCCCCCGTGATACATCCATCCTCCCACCCTACGACTTTAGTCATTCGCCCAATCTCTGTTCTTTGTCGCCCCACATCCCATTTCCTTCATCCGTTCACTCCCATACCTCTCTCATAACAACCTTTTCATCCACATGTCCACCGTCAGATCTGTCTCCTCCCTCCACCCTCCCCTGTCTCCTCCCTCCACCCTCCCCTGTCTCCTCCCTCCACCCTCCCCTGTCTCCTCCCTCCACCCTCCCCTGTCTCCTCCCTCCACCCTCCCCTGTCTCCTCCCTTCACCCTCCCCTGTCTCCTCCCTCCACCCTCCCCTGTCTCCTCCCTCCACCCTCCCCTGTCTCCTCCCTCCACCCTCCCCTGTCTCCTCCCTCCACCCTCCCCTGTCTCCTCCCTCCACCCTCCCCTGTCTCCTCCCTCCACCCTCCCCTGTCTCCTCCCTTCACCCTCCCCTGTCTCCTCCCTCCACCCTCCCCTGTCTCCTCCCTCCACCCTCCCCTGGCTGGTCTTCCTCGTTGCAGACTTCGAGGGTTGTGATAGTTCGTGTACTGCTGGACCAGCTGTTCTCCCTCCCTGTCTCCATCTTCTATTCTCCTTACACCTTCCGAGTTCCACGTACCCCATCCTCCCTTCCTCCACAGTCAGTGTTCCCTCTACCCAGACATTCCTATATCAACCCTCATTCGTCTCACCACCCTCGTCCTCCCTCCCTCTCTCCAGACTCCGTTCTCAGTATTACATCCTCATTCCTTGATCGGCCCCAATGTCGTGCCTCTTTCCCTCTTCCCTCCGTCGATTACCTCCTTCCTTCCTTCCTCTAACTCAGTCCTCCGTGCCTCCTCTCTGCTCCTCCTCCAGTCTTCCCTCCCTGTCCTATGTCGTCCTCCCTCCACCTGTCTCCTTTTAACCTTTCGTCTTCCCCTCCCTCGTTCCAAACCTTCCTGTCCCATGTCGTCCTCCCTCCACCTGTCTCCCTTTTATCATTTCAGATCGACTATTCAACTGTCCACACAGTGTCGATTACGCCGAGTCCTGGTGAGAGCGCGCGTAGCTGATGACTGCACCTTGCTGGTGACCTTGAATGACATGACATCTTAGAATTATAGTTACACATATGTAACTGTCATTAAATAAACAAAATGTATTCCAGCATTCTAAACGAATAAAATATCGAATGTTGCCGTACCGCCATTGTTGTAGATTCATGTGGTTTACGTAATAAGAGACACTTTCATGGTAACCACCCAAAGAATAACCGTCCGGTCATTTCATGGTAACCATCCAAAGAGTAACCGCCCGGTCATATCAAGGTAACCATCCAAAGAGTAACCGCACGGTCATTTCATGGTAACCACCCAAACAGTAACCGCCCGGTCATTTCATGATAACCACCCAAACAGTAACCGCCCGGTTATTTCATGATAACCATCCAAACAGTAACCGCCCGGTCATTTCATGGTAACCATCAAAAGAGTAACCGCCCGGTCATTTCATGATAACCATCCAAACAGTAACCGCCCGGTCATTTCATGGTAACCATCCAAACAGTAACCGCCCGGTCATTTCATGATAACCATCCAAACAGTAACCGCCCGGTCATTTCATGGTAACCACCCAAACAGTAACCGCCCGGTCATTTCATGGTAACCATCCAAACAGTAACCGCCCGGTCATTTCATGGTAACCACCCAAACAGTAACCGCCCGGTCATTTCATGGTAACCACCCAAACAGTAACCGCCCGGTCATTTCATGATAACCACCCAAACAGTAACCGCCCGGTCATTTCATGGTAACCACCCAAACAGTAACCGCCCGGTCATTTCATGGTAACCACCCAAACAGTAACCGCCCGGTCATTTCATGGTAACCATCCAAACAGTAACCGCCCGGTCATTTCATGGTAACCATCCAAACAGTAACCGCCCGGTCATTTCATGGTAACCATCCAAACAGTAACCGCCCGGTCATTTCATGGTAACCATCCAAACAGTAACCGCACGGTCATTTCATGGTAACCATCCAAACAGTAACCGCCCGGTCATTTCATGGTAACCATCCAAACAGTAACCGCACGGTCATTTCATGGTAACCATCCAAACAGTAACCGCCCGGTCATTTCATGGTAACCATCCAAAGAGTAACCGCCCGGTCATTTCATGGTAACCACCCAAACAGTAACCGCCCGGTCATTTCATGGTAACCATCCAAACAGTAACCGCCCGGTCATTTCATGGTAACCACGCCCGGTCATTTCAGGCAAACGTTCAGTATTCTGATGTGAACTAGTTAACTATATTATTGCCCCTGTCGGTTGTGGTTGAAAGTAAATACCTGTCTATGGAAAAGCCTGACAATTACAGAGTAATCCTTATGACGCAATGAGGGTAACATATCTGACAGGTACAATGTAACCACCCCTCATTCGTGAGCTCGTACCGATGGCTCAACCAGCGAGTTGTGTGCTGACAATGACCTTCTCACCTCCCGGCTTGTCCACCGAGGTGGGTCGCCTCCCGGCTTGTCCACCGAGGTGGGTCGCCTCCCGGCTTATCCACCGAGGTGGGTCGCCTCCCGGCTTGTCCACCGAGGTGGGTCGCCTCCCGGCTTGTCCACCGAGGTGGGTCGCCTCCCGGCTTGTCCACCGAGGTGGGTCGCCTCCCGGCTTATCCACCGAGGTGGGTCGCCTCCCGGCTTGTCCACCGATGTGGGTCGCCTCCCGGCTTGTCCACCGAGGTGGGTCGCCTCCCGGCTTATCCACCGAGGTGGGTCGCCTCCCGGCTTGTCCACCGAGGTGGGTCGCCTCCCGGCTTATCCACCGAGGTGGGTCGCCTCCCGGCTTGTCCACCGAGGTGGGTCGCCTCCCGGCTTGTCCACCGAGGTGGGTCGCCTCCCGGCTTGTCCACCGAGGTGGGTCGCCGTGGCCACGGAAGCTGCCCAGAGACGTCTGTCTTAGGTCGCCTCTTCCTCAATCCCACTGTTCTTCATATTTCGCTTCATCACGTCCATGTACCAGAACTTAGGTTTGCCTCTGCGCCGTGCCCCAGGAACAGTGTGGTTTATGGTTATATTGGTTGCATCTTTGCTACCTCGCCGTCTTACATAGCCATACCAGTGCAGCTTTCGCTTCGTCATGTGTGATGGCAGTTCGAGTACTCCAGCTTTCTTCCGTATATACACGTTAGTCTGGTGTTCTGTGAGACTAACCACCTGAATCCAAAGCAGCCTACACATCTCTGTCTTGCTGAGTAGCTGTTGATCCTTCTCTTAAGTGTCCAACATTCTCCAGCACAGCAAAGGGTGAGTTTGATGGTAGTCTTATATAGCTGGTGTTTCAAGTTGATTTACTTGACAATAACTTAAAAGCAGAGGCCCTAGTCATCCCTGGCTGTCCTCCGGCAAGTTGATTTACTTGACATTGACTTAAAAGCAGAGGCCCTAGTCATCCCTGGCTGTCCTCCGGCAAGTTGATTTACTTGACATTGACTTAAAATCAGAGGCCCTAGTCATCCCTGGCTGTCCTCCGGCAAGTTGATTTACTTGACATTGACTTAAAATCAGAGGCCCTAGTCATCCCTGGCTGTCCTCCGGCAAGTTGATTTACTTGACATTGACTTAAAAGCAGAGGTCCTAGTCATCCCTGGCTGTCCTCCGGCAAGTTGCAATCCTCCATTCTGTTCTATTTATGGCATGTCGCTCTGATGTCAATAGCGGGAACCCAGCATCATTCAAGATCTGGTCACTCCACCTCTTCAGTGGGCTTCCTCTCTTCCACGGTCCTTTGAAGTTTTGTTTGTATGCTTGCCGAACGATGTGTTCTCCTTGCATACACTAAAAAATACCCAAACCACTCGAGTCTTCCGTGTCTGATGACATATGTGATAGATTTGAGGTAAAGGTGTCCTCTCAGATCTGTAGTTCTTCTTTGATTTCTTTCTTACTTTTCTAAGGGCCATTCATAATTATTAACATTTACCTATTCGTATAAAGCATACTAATTATCATACCCTCTCCCCGAATTCGTACTTGAACCGTGGATAATATCGGAAATTGAGAAACCCATCGATGTAACAATGCTATGACGCAGTGCATGTACAGGCCACGCAATAATAACCATAATAATTATGTTCATAATCATTTATCTCTGATAATTGTGTTAAAGCTTTGTATTTTCCCGACAACTCCATGGTGTCATGTTGACGATTGTTTTCCACGAAGTTGTGAATACACAAGTTGTCGTATTGTTTTGCAGAACCGCGCATTGAACGGTTACACAAAACAGTAGTTATGTAACAGTTTACCGTGCAGTGAACGGTTACACAAAACAGTAGTTATGTAACAGTTTACCGTGCAGTGAACGGTTACACGAAACAGTAGTTATGTAACAGTTTACCGTGCAGTGAACGGTTACACAAAACAGTAGTTATGTAACAGTTTACCGCGCAGTGAACGGTTACACAAAACAGTAGTTATGTAACAGTTTACCGTGCAGTGAACGGTTACACGAAACAGTAGTTATGTAACAGTTTACCGTGCAGTGAACGGTTACACAAAACAGTAGTTATGTAACAGTTTACCGCGCAGTGAACGGTTACACAAAACAGTAGTTATGTAACAGTTTACCGTGCAGTGAACGGTTACACGAAACAGTAGTTATGTAACAGTTTACCGCGCAGAGAGAGGGAATAGGGTGGAGGGAGGGAGGAGGATGCCGAGAGGGAGGAGGTTGAAGAGAAGGAGGAGGGTGAAGAGAGGGAGGAGGGTGGAGAGAGGATGGAGAGAGGATGGACAGAGGGGGAGGGAAAAGGTGGAAGGGGAGAGGGAAAGACGAAATGATAAAAGGACACCCACCCTTTATCCAAACAAAACACATTTGTAACCTTTTTATTACCAATTTAACTCATTTCTATCCGTAATAATTTGTTTCCCAGTTTGGTCTGAACAGTGACTTCTGCTGCAACCAGTCGTCTTCCTTGTAGCGAGAAGCACCTGGAACTCGAGCGACAACTAAACACGGATCGTCGAGGTAATTGACGGTATTGAACGCGGACTGGAGGACGGCCCTCCGTCTTGGTGCGGTGAAGCGTGACCAATGGGTCGACTGAAGAACAACACCGCCCTCTGGCGGTCTGTGGAGCTGACAGGGCCCGGGTGCGACCCGGGTTACGCAGCCGCCGCCAGTGGGGTATCTAGGATCTCGCGGGGCGCGGGGACAGTATTCACCCATTAGTTTACCATGCTACCACGTAGTAGCGCAACAAGTTATATAGTAATAAAAAATAAGCCAGGGGGAATATGGCCCAATGCCCCGCCCTAAACACGTCACTGGCCGCCGCCCAGGAAAAATTACAATCTGCGGGTATATATGCAGTCAAGGAGGCGAGGGATGTGCGTCTGCACGTAGTTCAGTTGGAAAGGAGAGAGGGGACTTGTCTACAGGTCAGTCAGACTGAAAGGAAGGGACAGAGGGGACTTGTCTACAAGCAGACCTTGGCTTAACTGTTCACATGAGTGACAGGGCCTCCTATCCATTCTTTGTGACACACCCGAGAAAACTGCTACATACACACCAGGTGGCGTGTCAGTCTGTTTACATAACAGCCAGCTCGTTGTCGTGACGAGCGGACGGACGGACTGGTGCCTGCGGAAGGTGAAGTTTGAAAGATACAATAAGGTTCTCACGACATATATTCGACTTAAATTGGCGCCGCAGGCATATCAGTTGTGACGGAAAGTGTAGGAAGACAAATAAACGCGGGCCCGTAATGATAACATATATGCTGGAACTCGATAATAATGTGACACGGTTGTCCCCAACGACAAGGACAGGTTGTTGACGTCGACTACGTTGACATTTGCACGCACGACATTAGTTATATAAGTCACACGACGGTAATCATCTACAGCTGACAGAGACTTAACATGGCTCGACGTCGTGTCATCTTCCCAAGGGAAAGGGAAGGTCGATCAGTGTGAGGAGAGCGAGGGCAGAGGGGAAACAGGGACAGGGGAAGTGTGAGGAGAGGGAGGGCAGAGGGGAAACAGGGACAGGGGAAGTGCAACACAATTGACGCGGGAGATAAGACGGAGGGTGGGACGAATGAGGGAAGGAATAAATAAATGATAGAGGAGAAATGGGTGGGAAAGTGAGGACGGGATGTTGACGTGGATATAGAGGGATGGGTAAAAAGGCCTTTGGATGAAGGGAAGGGATATAAACTGAGACTGAGAGGGTGCTCGGAAGACTAACGTTAATGGGAGGGAGAGAGTGGAGGAATAGAGGGTGGAAAGAAGAGGACATGGGGTGGAGAGAGATGGGGGACAGAGGGTGGGGAGAGGGGCACAGAACGGAATAAAGGGGGATAGAGGGTGGAAAGAGGGGGAACAGAGGGTGGAGACAGGGGGACAGAGGTTGGCAAGACGGGGACAGAGTTTAGAGATAGGGGGACAGAGGGTGGAGAGAGGGGGATATTTGGTGGAGAGAGGGGGACAGAGGGTGGATAGAGGGAGGCATAGGATGGAAACAGGGGGATACATGGTGGAGAGATGTGGGACAGAGAGTATAGAACAGCGGGTGGGAGAGTGTGTGTGTGTAAGTGTGCCTGCGTGCATGCGTATGTGTGCATGCATGTGTGTGTGTGTGTGTGTGTGTGTGTGTGTGTGTGTGTGTGTGTGTGTGTGTGTGTGTGTGTGTGTGTATGTATGGGTGTGCGGTGTGTGGACGTTGTGCGTGAGTGCGTTCGTGCGTGAGTGTGTGCGTGCGTGTGTGTTGTGCGTGCGTGTGTGCGCGCGCAGGTACATGTGTTTTATTCAAGCTGCTTAAATGTTGTTTGAGACTTACGATGACAAAGATTCTAAACTTGAAGAAACTTTTCTGGTTGACAATTTTAACTGAGATAACATTCCCAATGACAATTTCAGTAATGACAATTAAGATAGGGGCTGGGGTAGCGCCTACCGAAAGATGAAGTCACGATATTATAACGTATTAGAAATGACGTCGTTCAAAGCTCTGTGTCAAAAAGGCCACACACCCTAACGACCCTTCGTATCAGATGTAGGCGTTCACGTCTGCACGCATGATAAGATTGATAAAAGACACATGAATACATTTACGTCAGTTGCTGCACCTTGTTCCAGTGACGCACTAGAGAAGGCCGGGTCACTGGTCCAGTTGGACATTGTAGAACCACTCAAACAGACCTTCTATTTGCGTCGCTTACACGGCTTCGGGCGTCAAGATGGCCATCAGACAAGTGCGGGTCTTTCCTTTGTGTTGACTACATGTTGCCCTCAAAGTACCGGTGTTATCTTTACATCCATACCAGACTGCGTCGTGATGGCTTTGTATCAATTCAGTCACTAACAGAGACAACGATCATTGCCACAGGAGTGAACCTCGGTGAGACAAACAACCCAGATCGGCTGTTTTTGTTCGTTTGTTAAACTAGCTAAGGTTATGTGCGTGGTGTGTGTGTGTGTGTGTGTGTGTGTGTGTGCGTGCGTGTGTGCGTGTGTGCGTGTGTACGTGTGTGCGTGTGTGCGTGTGTGCGTGTGTGCGTGCGAGCGAGTGTGTGTGCGCGCGCGCGTGCACGCGGAAATTTGACGTCGAAACGTTACAACGCCGTCGTATTAGCAATGTATCAATAAGGTGCGCACGACACAGCCTAACGACCTTCGTATCAGTTGTAGACGTTCAAGTCTGCACGCATGAACAGATTTATACAATACACAGGTATACATTCACGTCAGTTGCCGCACGGTATGTCGAGGGCTTGTCTTTAGATCAGAGCTGCGTTGACAAGGAAGTATTGTCCCGTTGCACCGAACAGTTATTTACGTGTGTGTCATGTGTGATGTGGTGTGGTGACGCGTCTAATGTCGTAGTGCGTGTCGTGTGTGATGTGGTGTGGTGGCTCGTCTAATGTTGTAGTGTGGGGAGTATGTGATGTGGTGTGGTGGCTCGTCTAATGTTCTAGTGTGTGTCGTGTGTGATGTGATGTGGTGGCTCGTCTAATGTCGTAGTGTGTGTCGTGTGTGATGTGATGTGGTGGCTCGTCTAATGTCGTAGTGTGGGGAGTGAATAGTTGGTAGTGCATTCGCTCCGCGCTCTCGCTTTCAACTGGGACCGCCAGCCAGCCCCCTCAAATGGGTGAAAAGGGACATGAGTGCGCAATCCTCCCATGCTTGTACATAGCCTCTCCATAGACACGACCTTAGCATGAACTCCTCGTGGTACACCGCGGTAACTGGGCACCTTACGACCCCAGGCTAACATGCCAGGGATCTACGAGAAGGACAACTCTGATTCTAAAACTTGGGTAAACCCAACTCATTAACTTTGGCAGGCAGTGGGTCTAGGAGAAGGAAAACTGCTATTTCAAACCATGGGCAGATCAAGTCCCAAGTCATGGAAGACAGTGATCTAGAGGAAGGAACACCTGGAAGACAAATCCACCATATGGGTCAGCATGGGCAGCGCCATGGGGTTCGACTAAATGACCCTCAAATACATGCCATGTCACTTAGTTATTACGAGATTGGCTACCGTGTGAGTGGGAACCGATGCGGTAGCCGACTCAGGCACCAGAGAAAGAAATCAGCGAAGACCTGGGGTGTCGAACAGCCGGCAGCGGCTCTCATGCGAAGTCCGATTTGCCACCCTCAATGTGGGTACAATGACTGGGAAAACAGTGGAGGTGGTTGAGCCAATGAAGAGGAGGCAGCTCTTGGTGATGGGGGTCTAAGAAACAAAGTGGAAAGGGGACATAACAGTGAAGCTGGGTGAAGGATTTAAGATGCTGCGTGCAGGGGGAGATGGAAAGACAAATGGAGTGGGATTATGAGCATTAGGAATACAGTAAGGAAGTCATCAGGGTGGAGAGATGGGGAGGCAGGATCACTGCAGTGTGGACACTGGTCGGAGGACAGATGATGTGTATATTATCAGTATATGCACCACAGACGGGGAGAACGCAAGAAGACAAGGATTCCGAAGTAACTTATTATCGGGCATGTGGAGCCGGAGACAGTGTTCGTTTTGGCAGGTGACATGAATGCACATGTGGGAAAGAGACAGAACAGTGAAGAGAACGTAGGAAATTATGTGAAAAAGAGAGGGACAAGACCTGATGGAGTTGCTCGCCAGAAATCAGTTGGTGGTGGTAAACTCCTTCTTCCAGAAGATGGAGTCACACAAGATAACCTACAGAAGTGGGAACAACAGAACAGAGATAGAGACATAGATAGCAAATATATATCAGTGGAAATAATGAAACCAAATAGACTAGATGCAGATAGCAGAACACATCTGGGTCCGAAAAATATGCAAAGTAACCCAAGAAGACAGAAGGAAGATGAAGGAATTGAGAGAAGAGATTGGCATGAAAACACCTAAAGATGAAAGTAGTCGGAATCAGAATGAGATGGGCAGGACATGTGCAAAGAATGAGTGAAGACAGACTGTCAAAAAGAGCTTTGAAAGCAAAAGAGGGTGGCAGAAGACGAAGAGGAAGACCAAAGCTACGATGGAAAGACTGTGTCAAACGAGTTCTTGAAAGGGCAGGTACGAACGGCCAAGAGTGGAAGACCATCGCTGAAGACAGAGGGATATGGAGAGCTTTAACACCGAAAGTGGAAGAAGCTATGAAGTGACTTGGACCCCACTCCGCAAGGGAGCAAGTTGAAGAAGAAGAAAAAGTTATGTGTGACTCACGTGACATCGCCAGCGGCGAGCGTATTCTGTCTTTAGGTCAACAACTCAATCAATATTTGAGTTATGTTCTTAGAATGCCGCCAGCGAAGCTTAGTCACTCTTTAATTTGTCATGCCACAGTGCAGTGGCGAAACAAGTTATTCATGGAAAAATAGTTTCTCAAATCCTAATTAGGCCTAAGCAGGGCTCAGTGGTGCGGGGATTTAGTCAGGCGGGAGTTGAGAGCAGCGCTCACGGGTCACTGCAGCATATGTTCCTGAACAGCCCGGAACGAATTTTAAGGGAAAATGGCGTGGAGTGGGGGCTCTGTGTAAAGAGGTAATTGGAGTTCGTAGATATATAATGGCATAATGCAACTTGTCACAACATTTAAAACAATTTCATGTAGATTAGGTATGTTTTGGGCTCCAGGAATGATACGAAACGATGACTGGTGACCGGCGGCCATGTTTTGGCTGTTCCTTCAATAGAACAAAGACCGACTATTATCATCATTCCGTGAGTCAAAACATACCTTAATCTACACGTAATTGTTTGCCATTTGGTGAAAAGTTGCCTATTACCACAGATACAGATTATGTGTTCAGGCGTGGAGCCCGTACATGGCGAAAGACATCGACAGTTTAGATAAAGTGCAACGCAGAGCCACAAAGCTGGTAACCAGCTTAGCGAAGCTCACGTATGAACAGAGACTAAGACACCTGAGACTACAATCGTTATACTGTCGGAGGCAAAGAGGCGACCTGATCGAAACTTTCAAAATACAAAATGGATTGGAAAACGTGGAGGTAATCTTAAATTGTAAAATATAATATTAAATTTAAACTAAGAAAGAAAAAAAACTTCACCTACTTACAAAAATCATAATTAGTGCTGAAACTTCCCCGGGAACAACGGCCAAAAACACCCAACCCCGTATTTTTCTCATGATCGATTTTAGTTAGTTCAATACAGCACACCGACAGTTCGATGAGATAATTTAAGGTGTCTCTGTCTAGAACAAATACAGTACTACGACAACAACACTGAACTTACTAATTAATGTAATTTTTATTGAAAATGCACCTGGATATTTAAAACATAAACCTCTCGTATAATGTGTGATGATTTAATCAACACACTCGGCTACGCTGCGTTAGGATCTCTTCAAATGTGTTGGGACCCAAACCAGTAATGTCGTAGTCTAGTCATTAGAGAGTTTTTTGCAAGCGCACAGATCTCGGCTTCCTTCCCGATCCCGATCTCGCTACACGTGCTACGTCATCGCTTCTTGTGTTTACACGATCGGGGCCGGGTCGATGAGTTAGGGAAAACACAGATCTCGCAGGTTCAGTCGGTTAGTGATCTTCCTATCTATAGTACGTTGAAATTATGGTTGAATAAAAATAATATATCTACAGCAAGTGTACGTAAGTCTGTTGTTGACTGATTAGTTGCCCTGTTTTAGTTGCCAGTGGGCTTAATGTATCGGCAAAAAAAGAGTTTTAAGTGCGCACTGTCTATGACTACGGCTATGGTAAACAAAACTACACGAAACCATCGACGGCACCGTAGACTTAGATTTAGACATCGCATTGTAGATCAGTCCTATGGTATAAACTAGACGAAAAATTCCAGCTGAAGTGTACTGAAATGATGTACAATGCAGAAACAAACAGATATGGTTAAAACAATTTATATAAAATATATACTCGAGTTTCCTAACTTCGTCTTCGACTCGTGCACCTTTTGTTTTGTTCGCATATGAAAGGTTAGCGCAACTATCCGACTATTATTCTTATAAATACATTCATATTTTGTTGTGATACGATGCCCACAACTGCAACTGTCAGTTTAGCATAAACAGTGACCCCAGTGACCAACCGCTAGTTGTAGAACTATAAAAAAACCGCATTGCCACGGATTTGTGCGACGCACGAATTTGGGACATGCAACCATACAAATCAGTGTTTTTATTTTACATACTTTCGGATATCATGAATATATTTTGTTATGCTTAAAATACAAATAACCCAAAAACTATTTATGCAAGAACTGAAATTTTGGCGTGGTTATTCTCCATTATTTGTAGATGCTAGATAGTAACATACTTACTACTGTATATAAATTCTCCCACAATCTGCCATTGGCATTGAAGGTGTGTGTTTTATGTGTGAGATTGAGCCATCGAATGAGTTTAACAATAAAACATGTTAGAACACAAATAAATTTTATTTGGATCAGTAACACACCTACAAATATGAGAACTTTTAAGTTTCTATGTTGTTGGTAAATAGTTAAAAGTGGCCTAAGAATAGCAGCCAAAAATGCTATGGCCATACAGATAAAATTCCAATTTATTTGTATATGAAAAACAAATATAGTGCCAATGTAATGCACCATATTTGGATTCCCTATTCAAATGGCTTAATGTTGAAAAAAAAAATATGGACGCTTCACATTACAACACAATATCAACTAGGTGATTTTATACCTGTTCCATCTGTAGTAAGAAAGTTATGTAAATATTGCTGTCAAATGCAAGAAAAACTTTCTGAATACATAGTTCTAGATTATATTTATCAGATGCGTCTAACTTGAGAAGTTTGCAAGATATGTATCTGAAATTTACTGAAAATGTAGATATATTGGTACACATTGTCTATGCAAAATTCTACAATTTTTACTTATACAAAATTAATTTGGCAGAAAGTGGAAATAGTCATAAATAAAAAAATAATCATCCTAATGGTTTGACATATGTGGTTACATAGACCAATACATTAATTGGTAAACTGTTGGTAGAATCCAAAAAAAGGTGAGTGCCACAATAATATCTTATTTTGATTAATTTGAGACATAATTGCCCCATTGTCAATTTTTTTCTTGTCAGGTCTGTTATCTAGACCTATGAGGATGTGTGATTATAATGGCTGTATGTAAATTTTGGGGTGTAATTTAAAATCCGGGTGTTAGTCAAATCTTAGTTGGAGTTGAATTGATCCAAACATTGTGTGACTTATAAGAATTGATTTGATAAAAATAAAAACGGATTGATTTGGCATTTAATTAGAATTGGAAATTCTGCAAATTTAGCTGAATTTATTAATTGTTCAGTTCATACAAAACGTAAATGTTTTGATATAAATTTACACATATAAACAAAGAAATATATTATAATTTATTTATTCTTCAGACTTACTTTCACTTAAAAAAATACAAGGTGTGATGATCTTATTTGGAAATCAAAACAGAAATAGCACCTGCTCTAAGTAAGCATGTAATTTGTGGGCCAACACAATAAAAGTAGATGTAGATGGCGCCATCCCCGTAGACCGGGTTACGTTTGCGCTTGTTGCAAAATCTCTACTCGGTCCCCGATCTCCTACTCCCCGCACCGATCGCGCGCGAGACCGGGATCGGGAAGGGAGCCGAGATCGGTGCGCTTGCAAAAACTCTATTAATATTGGTGAACTTGTCTCGATGTTGTGTCATCTTCCCAAGGGAAAGGGAAAGTCGATCAGTGTGAGGAGAATGAGGACAGAGGAGTGGGACACGGGGAATAGGGACAGGGGAATACAAAACAAGAGACGCGGGAGATAAGAGGGGGGGTGGAGGAAGGAGGAAAGAGGGATTCAATAAATAACTAATGGAGAAGAAAGGAATAGGGAAGAGAGGACGGGATATTGAGGTGGGTAGAGGGGGAGAGGGAGGGGAGGAACATCTGATGGTGAACAGAGCCGGTGAATGTAGAAAGAGGGAGGACGAAGGCATGAAAGGGTTGGGAGAGTGGAATATTACTGAAGGGATAAAAATGGTGTCGGACGGAGAAAAGAGAGTGCACGAAAAACGAATGTTAAAGGGAGGGAGAGGGGGACGCAGTGTGGAAAGTGGGAGGAGGGTAGAGAGAGGGGGACAGAGAGTGGAGAGATGGGACAGAGGGTAGAGAGATGGGGAACAAAGGGTGGAGAGAGGGGGACTTAAAAAACGTAATTCAAAGCCAGCAAGGCGGAGTCGTCAGATCTTGGCACGATGCCGTGTCACCTTTCCAATGAAAATGGATGGTCGGCCAGTGTTAGGAGACGGAAGGGTTGGAACGAGAGAGGGAAAGACGAAAGTATAAAATAGAGAAGGGTGGAGGGAGGGACGTCAACGCATTATCTTGTCTAGTTATTTTCCTGTTCTGTTGGCGTGCTACTAGTTGCAGGTTTTAGCCAAGTTCACTGTCGCCAAAGGGGCAAATGTCCTTCCATTATTCAGATACACAACGGATGTGGTGTGGTCATTTCAGTTTCTTTCGCAGTCATTGTTTATGCTTCCTGTGATTTGTTACATTCAGTCAATGCAACAGTTTTTCAGAAGAAGACATACAGATGGAGGTTGGCAGAATACCCGCTGCCTCCCTCCCTCCCCCCTATCCCCCTCTCTCTCTCTCTCTCTCTCTCTCTCCCTCTCTCTCTCTCTCTCTCTCTCTCTCCCTGCCTCCCTCCCTCCTTCCTTCCCTCCCTTGCAGGAGGAGACAGTGAACCAGCCTACAAGCTAAGGTTGGCAGATGACCCTGCTCCCTCCCTATTTCCCTCCCCCTCCCTAGTAGGAGGAGAAAGGGAACCAGCCCACACTCTAAAGTTGACAGAAGATCCTGTCCACCTCTCCTTCCCTTCCGCTTTCTCTCCTTCTATCCCTCCCTCCCCGTCCCTCCCTTCCTACCGTGTAGGAGGAGACAAGGAACCAGCCCACCAATTAAGGTTCGCAGAAAATCCCGCTCCCTCCTCCTCTCTCTCCCTCCCCCTTCCCTCCTTTGTAGGACGAGACAGAGAACCAGGCCACACACTAAAGTTGAGAGAAGACCGAGGGCTGAAGAGACTCCTTGGAATGGCAATGAAACAGTCGTCCTCCCGAAGGCCCTGTGTCTCTGGCACAAACTTGTTGGCCAGCCTGTATGTACACAAACTTGTTGGCCAGCCTGTATGTACACAAACTTGTTGGCCAGCCTGTATGTACACACAACAATCCACCTGGGTCCAGGTCATTTGTTCACAGGTGAGTCACTCTTCGGACACGTCCAGTCCGTGTTGTGAAATACCCTCTAGGAAATGTCCTGGCCCACAGATAATGTTTTATCTCGCGTTGTCCAGGCACAATACCCACCCTGCCAACTGTTGCATCATACACAACGTTCATAAGTATTTATTTATTACGGTGTGATGCAAACAAGGAATATGGAAGTGTAACACAAATGAACATATTATTATGATAATACCTTCATATGTACACTATATACAATATGTACACTATATATTATATGTACAAATTTGGCAGAAAAAAACAACTATTCAAAGCCTGTCATCCGGTGAAAGGAATATGTATACAATGTCTTAATTATATTATTTGACAGAGGTATGTCTTGTTTTCTTGCGTTAGATCGCACATTCGACTTCACTACTACATATATGTCCCACGTCGTATTGGTTTATGGTGTCTAGTTGACATCACTGTTATGACTTTATGATAGTTATCTCTCTCGTCATGATTTAGCTTAACTTCTTAATCGTCATGTTAATGTCTCATCAACACCAGCATTTTATCCAAAGGAAATACATTTGCCGCCTCTCCCTGGGAAACTACTTGTCATTACACTTTTAACTTCCTTAATGGTACAATTCCTCCCATAGTATTATTTTATTACCAATTTAACTTAATTCTCCCTCTTCATAATTTTTTTCCAGTTTGCTACGTCTGAACAGTGACTACTACTGCAATCAGTCGCCTTCCTTGAAGCGAGAAGCGATAACTTATACACGACACCTGATAAGACCTAGACACGAATCGCCGAGGTAATGACGGCATTGAACGCGACTGAGGGCCGGTACGCTTTGGTGCAGTGAAGCTTGACCAATGGGTCTACTGAAAAATTACGTCGCCCTCTAGCGGTCGGTGGAGCCGACACGGCCCGGGTTACGCCTTACCCCACCCCTCACCCAACACTTCCCTCCATCTAATCGCCCTCAATCCGCCCCCGTACCTTCCTTACGTTACATCTGTCTGCCGTCACGTATATCTCCAAACCCTGTCCTCCGTCTATCCACCCTAGTATCTTTACCCAACGCACCTTCTCCCTCCGTCTAACTCAGTACATTTCTAAAATGTTAGGCATCTGCCTCCGTCCCACTGAGCCATGTATTGGAAGGCAGTGTCAGTTCAGCCACTGTGTTAGTTGAGTCACCTGCGTCCCACTGAGCCATGTATTGGACGGCAGTGTTAGTTGGGCCACTGTGTAAGTTGAGCCACATCCGTCCCACTGAGCCATGTATTAGAAGGCAGTGTTAGTTGAGCCACTGAGTTAGTTGAGCCACCTCCGTCCCACTGAGCCATGTATTGGAAGGCAGTGTTAGTTGAGCCACTGTGTAAGTTGAGCCACATCCGTCCCACTGAGCCATGTATTGGAAGGCAGTGTCAGTTCAGCCACTGGGTTAGTTGAGCCACCTCCGTCCCACTGAGCCGTGTATTGGAAGGCAGTGTTAGTTGAGCCACTGGGTTAGTTGAGTCACCTGCGTCCCATTGAGCCATGTATTGGAGGGCAGTGTCAGTTGAGCCACTGGGTTAGTTGAGCCACATCCGTCCCACTGAGCCATGTATTGGAAGGCAGTGTTAGTTGAGCCACTCTGTAAGTTGAGCCACATCCGTCCCACTGAGCCTTTTATTGGAAGGCAGTGATAGTTGAGCCACTGGGTTAGTTGAGCCACATATGTTTCCCAGAAACCTACAGCAGCGACAGTTACATGGTACCACCCAGTGATTTAACATGTTATTAGAACACGATTGACCAACAATAAGTGCGATTTGTAACAACGGTCAGAACATTTTAGTTACAAATATGTTTTTTGTTTTTTTTCTCGAAATTTCTATTTTTCGATTAATGTCTGGTGTGTAAACTATCAACGCGCATGACCAGACTTTATTGTGTGTGCACATAGAAATGGCTTAACTATTCACAGGGAAGAAGATTATTTATATCACTTCGCACATTAATGAGAAATTAATTAAAATTTATTAGTTGTCAAAACGGGGCTAGTTGAGCCACCCGAGGCCGAATGGAGGGTTAGTTGAGCCACCCGAGGCGGAGTGGAGGGTTAGTTGAGCCACCCGAGGCGGAATGGAGGGTTAGTTGAGCCACACGAGGCCGAATGGAGGGTTAGTTGAGCCACCCGAGGCCGAATGGAGGGTTAGTTGAGCTATTTATAAAGAACGAAGACAAGTGTTTCTTTAACCCAAAATATATCAACGAATTCATTTTACTGAACAAATTGGGACATCGGATAGCTACAACTATCCGATATACACCGGTTGTAATTGGCCTATAAGTCTATATTAATTAAGTGTTTCAACTTATTAGTACAAGGTCTACGTAAATTGTACAAATAAAGTTTTTACGCTACATTGTGGCTCAACTTACATCACACCAAGTGTTAGTTGAGCCAGCTTATCAACCCTATTTGAATCAGCTACATATAATTATCTATGCATAGTAGATATATTATCTTGGTATAAAATGATCTACTAATAATAATTATTTATGTTAATAAAACAAGTTTGACTCATGAATATGACTGTCCCCTAGATATGAAAAAGATTGAAAAATGGCACTGCCACTAACACTGCCTTCCCCTACAGCTGGCATTATTCCAGACACTGCCCGCGACGGTGCTGTCATCTGGTGAGTGGTACGCTAATTATGAATTTCCATGGGAAAAGAGAGTTCCATGTAGGTGAGGGAGGTCGTAGTTGAAGCGAGGGAGGAACGTGTTGGTGAGAGGAAGGGGCGGTGTTGAGACGAAGGAGGATTGTATTGGGTGAGAGGTGGGGCACGGGGGTGGATTGTTAATATTGATCTATTTGATGCACCCGAGGCCATTCTAGGCGCATTATTATTATTGTGAGGCCAACCGATTATTTTTTTTCGCACGGGCATTCACCACGAACGCGGGCGACAAGTCAAAATGGTGACTCGCAAAACAACAAGTTAACAAAAAGATTACGCTCTTGGAATTTCGTTAATTTGGTGAGTTAATTACAACTCTGCAACTTTTTTTTGTATTTGCTATATAAATGTCATTCCACAGAAGTATGCAGAGTCCGAAAATGACGCAATAAGAAGTGCAGCTAATTCCGTTGGAAATACAATTTGATAAATAATTACAGTTTTAGCTAACACGTCTAACAGTTGGCAGATATATTGGTGTACATGATTGGAAGATACATACATATATATATATACATATATATATATATATATATATATATATATATATATATACATATATATATATATATATATATATATATATATATATATATATATATATATATATATATATATATATGTATCCCTACGCGTGAGTGAGTAATTTGGCTAATACTCTCTCTACCATAAAAGGCCTAACTTCAAATCGCCTTCATTGCCTTGTTATCTCGATAAAACTTTCCCTTATCGATAAAATCTTTATTTATATATATATATATATATATATATATATATATATATATATATATATATATATATATATATATATATATATATATATATATATAATATATATATATATATATATATATATATATATATATATATATATATATATATATATATATATATATATATATATATATATATATATATATATATATATATATATATATATATATATATATATATATATATATATATATATATATATATATATATATATATATATATATATATATATATATATATATATATACAGCGGCGCATAAAGGATTTTATGCGAGATAACAAGGCAATGAAGGCGATTTGAAGTTAGGCCTTTTATGGTAGAGAGAGTATTAGCTTAATTACTCACTCACGCGTAGGGATACACCAACCACGTGAACCAGAGCCAGCCTCTCTCGTTTTCCAAGTCAGCTTGTGTCGTTGTGAGACCTTTGCGCTGCAAATATTTCCGATTATCTATTGTTAATCGTTATCGCTGAATTTGTTGATTTTATTTGCAAGATCAGTTTTATTGCTCGGTTTATTCCGCTCCGTTTGAAAAATCCCACTCTCCCTCCCTAATATTGCGTTAACAGTTATTACCCAGTTGTTAACTAATAAATCAAGTCGTGTATTATGTGTAGATACATTGTGAAACACTGAAGACAGAGAGGTAGTTCACAAAGTTTTTGATTTTTTCGACGCTTTTCCCTGTTAGAGTTTGGTACACGAGGTTTTGCATTAACGCTTTTCCCTCCACTGAGTTTTCAGTAGTGTACACAGGGTTTTTAGTGCGGGTACCTTTTACGAGTACATTTGTGTGGCTGATTGGCCCTACCTCTCGGACTGATGTGTTAGTAGTTATTGGTTGACTAATGTCTAGATACGTAACACCTTTATACATTGTGTGTTGTGTTACCATAATTTTCATTATGAATTGTTCACGAATGTTGGGTGGTTAGCCCACTTTTTTCATTTACCATGTTTGGCTGGGGGATGGAGTACCCCAGTGAACCCCACCGATACCATGTGAATTGTATATAAGTCAGTAGTGGTAGAGATAGTACTGGTAGTGGGTAGCTGATAGACATGATTAATTAATTATGTGTAAACACCTTTTGCGGGCCGGCATGCTTGCTGAGATTATTTGATGTATCTTATTTTGATTGTGTATGCTTGCCTAATTTCCTGCTCCTTAATTAATAAATCTAAATGTCATTATTTGGCCTATTTCAATCCAAAGGTCTCACAACGACACAAGCTGACTTGGAAAACGAGAGAGGCTGGCTCTAGGTCACGTGGTTGGTGAACCCGTAAAACACAACAACTTGTTTCATTGGTAACGACACATACAATGAAGCCTACGACAAGAACCAGTAAAACACAACAACTGGAAATTGTTCCCATCGTACGTAGGACAACAAGTTCCGGCGAAACCTCCACAGCCTCGTTTCGGTGATCGTAACTTGGTGAGAAGTTACTGTAATATGTTTCCTTGAATTGGTAAGATGTTTCAGGATGACTGAAACGACATAACTCGAGAGGAGTTTGGAGGAGGATACATCCTCTTTGCTCTCGACTTGACTCCCGATGCGTGCGACGGACCGCATTTTAATTTGATGTGTAAGAACTAAGAACAACCTTCGAGTGGAGATTAACCACTCGAGCAGACGGCAAACGTCATCGTCTACGGAGAATTCGAGACAGTGTTTGAAGTAGACAGAAACAGGAACGTCGTCTACGACTACTGAAGGATGGACACGAAGCAAATAGAACGTGTCTCAGCATCTGACGCTTACATTAGGAATGTCGTCCGCGGTGTGGTCCCTAGAGACTGTCGTCCCATGGCGGCGTGGTCCCCAAAGACTGTCGACCAACGGCGGCGTGGTCCCCACAGACTGTCGAACAACGGCGGCGTGGTCCCCAGAGACTGTCGACAAACGGCGGCGTGGTCCCCAGAGACTGTCGACCCACGGCGGCGTGGTCCCCAGAGAATGTCGACCAACGGCGGCGTGGTCCCCAGAGACGGTCGACCCACGGCTGCCATCGCTAGTTACCTGGCGGCGTTCGTGTGCAACATTCATGCGAGCGATAAAGAGGGTCAATACTGGATCAGTATGTACTTGACGAAAGACGGACGTGGAGAATATTTCGATTGATACGGCCTGCCTCCACAACACGACGAATTCATTAACTATCTAAGTGACAACTGCGCTTCAGAGCCACTACTTGTTGCATTGTACTGTCTGGGAAACCGATAAAATTGTCGACACCACTTGTTTAATCTGATATCAATTATTTTAGTCATAAATCAAAGAGGAGGTGACAAATACATGATTTGTGCAGACCACGTAATAGTTTAATATCCTAATATGTTTTTTTTCAAAGCGTGGTATTCGATTTAATACAATGTAATACAATGAAAGCATAATATGTTTTTTTTCTACAAAGCGCAGGCAGTGTTTAATACAAGTTCCCCAATCGCAATGGAATTCACGAAGTGTGCCATTTCCACGTCCTTTGTTCTAGTAAATATTGTATTTAACCATTCAGTACTACAGCCCTGATCTGCTGTGACCACTGAATACTGCATTATCGATGAATATGCAAGAAAATCGACTGCATCACATCAATTAAAGATTTCAGCAACACAAATGCATTTTATGAATAGGAATATTATATAGATATATCCTGGAAGTACGATAATCAGCGAGTAAAACGAAACAGATCATTTTACAATTCGTCGTCATGGTAACCAGCAATCCAAGATGGCCGCCTCGATTTCAAAATTTTTGCAGTTGCTGAACACAGTTGTATACAAATGTACATATTTAATGTAAACTACTCATGTTGATCATTGATACAATTTGTAATTGATACAATATCAATAAAATGTTGGGGAGTATAAGTAAGTGAAAAACAAGTTATTTATCTGTATTTTAAACATATATGATAAAAGTGTTTATACGTATTTTTGATAACATCTATCGCTCCTGGACCGATTCCAATCAAACTTTGCGTGTTGACGCATTCACAGACACATTTTCCTTCTTACAAAAATCAAACTACGCATCACCACCCAGCATTGATAATGCAGTGGGCAGCTCCTGCTGTCAGTGTCCATTTCGCCTGCGGCTCGGTCGCTAGGTTCGCCAACATCATCTTTGTTTTGGTCATCAACATCCGACAAATTCGTCGCTAAAACTATCAAATGATCTGTCCAAAACATACAGCGGTAAATCGTCAGTTGAAGTAAAGCCGTCCGCCATTGCGGCCACAGCAGATTTTGATAATCCATTGCAGTCACAGCAGATTTTGATAATCCATCATTAAAACCCGCGAAAATTTCCGTAAAATAATATTGAGCGATAATCAACAACATCCACTTACGAAGAAGAAGGAATGCCGGGAAACCACAGAAGAAATATGAGGTGAGAGGAGAAATCAAGATAACCAAATTCAAAGAATTCATGGCATCTGATACCAACAGGAGACGATGTACCAGCAGGGGAGACTTACGCACTCCGATCTATGGAGAGACTATGTACCAACAGGGGAGACTTACGTACTCCAATCTATGGAGAGACTATGTACCACCAGGGGAGACTTACGCACTCCGATCTATTGAGAGACTATACCAGCAGGGGAGACTTACGCACTCCGATCTATTGAGAGACTATACCAGCAGGGGAGACTTACGCACGCCGCTCTATGGAGAGACTGTGTACCAGCAGGGGAGACTTACACACTCCGATCTATGGAGAGACTCTATACCAGCAGGGGAGACTTACGCACTCCGATCTATGGAGAGACTATGTACCAGCAGGGGAGACTTACACACTCCGATCTATGGAGAGACTATGTACCAGCAGGGGAGACTTACACACTCCGATCTATGGAGAGACTATGTACCAGCAGGGGAGACTTACGCACTCCGATCTATGGAGAGACTATGTACCAGCAGGGGAGACTTACGCACTCCGATCTATGGAGAGACTATGTACCAGCAGGGGAGACTTACACACTCCGATCTATGGAGAGACTATGTACCAGCAGGGGAGACTTACGCACTCCGATCTATTTCGCTCCAATGAGCTGTGTGGAGGCTGTAGTTGGAAGCGAGAGTATGAAACAAGCGCTACAAACCACGCACCGATTTACAACACATGACGCCTGGGAACTGTCTTGGCCCAGAGATAACTTCTCGTGGTCCATGTTCAATGTCCCCATCACTGCAACGACACACGACGTGAGTCTGTATGTATTTATTCATTACGGTTTTCGGACACTTATGTATGTACGCTACAATAAATAAATGTGCGCAAGTGATTGGTGTAACGATGACATCCACAAAACCGGGGCATTATGACGTACGGACACATGTGTGAGTACGTTACAATAAATAAATGTACGTGTGACTTCTTGCACGTGGAAACCAGGAGCCTTGTTGTAATGATGCCATCCACAAAGCCGGGGCATTATGACGTACGGACACATGTGTGAGTACGTTACAATAAATAAATGTACGTGTGACTTCTTGCACGTGGAAACCAGGAGCCCTGTTGTAATGATGACATCCACAAAGCCGGGGCATTATGACGTACGGACACATGTGTGAGTACGTTACAATAAATAAATGTACATGTGACTTCTTGCACGTGGAAACAAGGAGCACTGGTGTAACGATGACATCCACAAAGCCGGGGCATTGGGACGTACAAACGAGAAGAGGGGAAACAAAACTCGACGTCCATCGGCATAATTGTGTACAACACCGAACATAGGTGAACACCATGAACACTCGAACTAAGCTCATCGGCATAATTGTGTACAACACCGAACATAGGTGAACACCATGATCACCCGAGCTAAGCTCATCGGCATAATTGTGTACAACACCGAACATAGGTGAACACCATGATCACTCGAACTAAGCTCATCGGCATAATTGTGTACAACACCGAACATAGGTGAACACCATGATGACCCGAGCTAAACTCATCGGCATAATTGTGTACAACACCGAACATAGGTGAACACCATGATCACTCAAACTTAGCTCATCGGCATAATAGTGTACAGCACCGAACATAGGTGAACACCATGATCACCCGATCTAAGCTCGTCGGCATAATTGTGTACAACACCGAACATAGGTGAACACCATGATCACTCGAGCTAAGCTCATCGGCATAATTTTGTACAACACCGAAAATAGGTGAACACCATGATCACTCGAGCTAAGCTCATCGGCATAATTTTGTACAACACCGAAAATAGGTGAACACCATGATCACCCGAGCTAAGCTCAACATGAGTCTGTGTTGTCATCACTCGAGCTAAGGTCAACACGAATCTGTGTTGTCATCACTCGAGCTAAGCTCAACATGAGTCTATGTTGTCATCACTCGAGCTAAGCTCAACATGAGTCTGTGTTGTCATCACTCGACGAGCGGACATGTTTTCGTGTGGTCAACAATCTACTAAAGCCAACGGGCATGATTCGACCACAATCATTTAGCTCTAGGAAACTGACGTCGCCACCAACTCTGCGGGATAAAACAATGAATCAGATTACAGATCCATATGAAGCTGATCATTAAGGAAGAATATTCCGATGATGTCGAAGTTGATTGCATATAACCAGTGCCACCCCAATTCATTGATTGCATATAACCAGTGCCACCCCAACTCATTGATTGCATATAACCAGTGCCACACCAACTCATTGATTGCATATAACCAGTGCCACACCAACCCATCCGACTGCTACCTACCAATGACGAAGAACAGAAGAACAAATAACAGCTACCAACAAGAATTATTTCCTGCCCCAATGTTAGCTATAGTAAATAGCAGCTACCAACAAGAACTATTTCCTGCCCCACTGTTAGCTATAGTAAATAACAGCTACCAACAAGGACTATTTCCTGCCCCACTGATAGCTATAGTAAATAACAGCTACCAGCAAGAACTATTTCCTGTCCCACTGATAGCTATAGTAAATAAGAGCTACCAACAAGGACTATTTCCTGCGCCACTGATAGCTATAGTAAATAACAGCTACCAACAAGGACTATTTCCTGCCCCACTGATAGCTATAGTAAATAACAGATACCAACAAGAACTATTTCCTGTCCCACTGATAGCTATAGTAAATAAGAGCTACCAACAAGGACTATTTCCTGCGCCACTGATAGCTATAGTAAATAACAGCTACCAGCAAGAACTATTTCCGAACACGATGAGAACCGCGTATGTAAAACCATTTCCAGTAGTTCCACTTTCGATAAAGAACTGTTAAGAAGCTACATTCCTGTCTCCAACAACCCTACAATGAATAGACTGCACGAGGAAAAACAACTCTGCTTAGAAGGTGTTGCACATTACTGAGACAGCCCTATACAGAGTCAAACATGGCCCGTGCGACTACTTGATTGTACAGCGCGACAACTGATAAGATCTTGGCACGCGCCGTCGATGTAGAGGCGATATCGAACACGACCAAATGGCAGTTGAACGTCCCACCGTCATACAATGAACGGTGAATTGACTCGGCACGATAAGATCTCGGAAGCGACGAAGCGGGACCGAAGATGACTTGTGACGAACTACCTCGACCCATAAGGGACATTGGCGCCGTCTCGCGGTCATTGTATTATTTAAAATTTGCATCCAAACTATTGATCCTGTACACTAGTCGACCGTCCTGCAAGACGAATACGGTGTGCGTGAAACGGCACTAGCAAGGTTCTGGGCGCGCTTGGAAGACTGAACCCATCGCGTGTAGGTTGATTCAATTATCTGAGTATATTCCTCTGTAGTGCGGTGTGTCACTGGGATCGGTTCATGTGTCTGTTATTTTACTCTACACACCACACCAATGTATGGACCAACATCTGACGACGACACATCACATGAAACTATTTGTGCTGCTTGAAATAGTTATCATAAATACCGATTGTTATCAGCACGTCATTATCAAACCACTGGAGCCACCACAGATGCTGTCAACGCACTCGTCACTTTTCATCTGAACTATTGGAAGTCACTCCTGCTCAGTCTACCGTCATCTCAGACAGCTCGCCTACGAGTACACTGTCGTCAGACTCGCCACAAGCACCAGAAGTCATGAGACCATCACACCTGTATTAATGGGGTTGCATTGACTGCCGAGCCGCATCTCGTTCAAGGTGTTGGAGTTAAAATGTAGGTGGGTCCATGGCTTGGCGCCGACTTGGCGGAAATTACCCGCTAAGAAGTCGCGATGGGCGCCTACGGAAGGACCACGAGCCGACTCTGCATCAATGCATTGCTACGAAATACATCAAAGACTCTGCATTTGTATATAATTATATATATATGAATGTGTGTGTGTGTGTGTGTGTGCGCGCGCGCGCGTGCGCGTGCGCGTGCGCGTGCGCGTGCGTGCGTGTGCGTGTGCGTGTGCGTGTGCGTGTGCGTGTGCGTGTGTGCGTGCGTGTGTGTGTGCTCAACCAACAAAACAATGCAAAGTGACATACCTAAACAATAGTTTTAGAATTTGCACAAGGAGGTAGATTATTATTTTTGGTTAGGGTTAGGGCAAGAGTTTTCGTATTTATTCCGAACGAATATGAAATTGCCATGTCGTGTCATATTCAGTGTTGCTGAAGACTGTCAACACTCCGATCTTCTTGCAGCCCCAGGGTACGCTACAGAATTTGGCCACACAAGGGGGTTCATCCGCCAAGAAGCTCTGGTCGATCTTGAGGAGGTGGAATAGGCTTGATGAATGGGATGTGAGAAACTAATCCAGTAGCTACAGGCTCTGCAGTTGTCCTTCCAGTCGCCTCATGGATGGTGGATACTTTCCTGGAGAGGTTGGTTTTGTGAGAGTAGTGACCTGCCGTCCTGGCCTTCATTGCGGGAGGAACCTCACCTCTGAAGACGTAAAGGGCGACTAACTAGTCACTAATATACCATAGGAAGTGCTGGAGACATTTGTTACATCACCACTGAATACGTCAGGGGCGACTAACTGGTCATTAATATACCACAAGCAGTGCTGGAGGCATTTGTTACTTTGATGTCGACAACATCAAAACCTACTTACTTCCTAGTGAAAGAGAGGACGTTGTTAGTTACATAGATTGCCACTGACGCTGTGGTTCACTGTTATGCGAAAAGCAATGCATAGAAGAGGTTGAACACCCGTGGTCCCTTAATTCTCCCCACAACTGTCTGCGAAAGAGCCACATCTTCAAGCAGAATACGATATTTGACATCCACGTGGCGTGGTGGAAGGCTCTAGGTGACCCAAAGGGGATGTCACAGGCCAGCACTTCTCCCCAATAGATCACGGTCAACTCTGGCAGCTCGATGTAGGCTGTGTCTTAAGTATAGTGGTCGTCACAGGCAATACTTGTCCATCTATTTTGGAAACGCTTCAAGAGTGCTACAGTGGGCCAACGAGATGAACAAAAGCTTTCTTTCAAAACATCGCCGAAGGCTTTTCAATATAGCCGACGCCACACAACCTCCCTGAAGAAAACCCATTTGCATTTTCGTATAATTATATGTGTACGGTGTGGGTGGCTGACCTACATCTTGCCAAACTTCCCCCCACCCCAGTCCACTTATGGGTCAGGCCAGGATGAGATCTTGGGGAAACCGGTTGACAACTCATTAATAAACTTCTATGCATGGGGAAAGGGCGTTCACTTTCGACCTACGCCTGTAGCTTGGCTCGGATATCAACACGAAGTAACTTTAAACCGATTATAATTATAATAAGTTTAAAGTTACTTCGAACTGATTCGTATGAACTAATTAAAGTTCACTCTTATTTTATGAATTAACTAAATGCCCGGATGACATCGTAATTAGCTAATTATCTATGCACCCAGGATCTGGGTACATACATGATCTCCGTCACAATGAAAAGTACACTTTGCATCCAGGCGATGAGGTGTGCGACAGACGGTGGCGCCACGGCACGTAGCCCGGATAATTGAGGCAACTGGCACGGCAGCAAGATAAGTGGGTCACACGAGTGCTCGCTGATCACCGCTTGCACCGTACGGACCTGTCGACTTCTCGCACGGGGATAAGTTGGTCCCGTGACACCGGGTTGCATACACGGTTGATTCAATCCATGCGAGCGCAAACACCTCACGGTTCACCTGTTGCGAAAACGGTTGGTTTGGCCCACGTTGAACCTGAACCCTTTATGGGCCTAAACAACCGACACTCTTAGAAATGACGTCCCTGTTGACGGGGACAATGAGGTGAGTGTGGACAGGAGCCAAGAGGGTAACGTTGTGACGGTGGACATGAGCCAAGAGGGTAACGTTGTGACAGTGGACAGGAGCCAAGAGGGTAACGTTGTGACAGTGGACAGGAGCCAAGAGGGTAACGTTGTGACGGTGGACATGAGCCAAGAGGGTAACGTTGTGACGGTGGACAGGAGCCAAGAGGGTAACGATGTGACGTTGGACAGGAGCCAAGAGGGTAACGTTGTGATGGTGGACAGGAGCCAAGAGGGTAACGTTGTGACGGTGGACAGGAGCCAAGAGGGTAACGTTGTGACGGTGGACAGGAGCCAAGAGGGTAACGTTGTGACGGTGGACAGGAGCCAAGAGGGTAACGTTTCGACAGTGGACAGGAGCCAAGAGGGTAACGTTGTGACAGTGGACAGGAGCCAAGAGGGTAACGTTGTGACGGTGGACAGGAGCCAAGAGGGTAACGTTGTGACGGTGGACAGGAGCCAAGAGGGTAACGTTGTGACGGTGGACAGGAGCCAAGACGGTAACGTTGTGACGGTGGACAGGAGCCAAGAGGGTAACGTTGTGTATTCCGGGTCCTTGTTATTACAGCTTTGTGTTTCACTCTTACTGCGGAAACTGTAGATGGTTCAGAACTCCGCGGCACGGCTGATTACTGGAACCCGTAGACGAGTTCACATAACACCAGTTTTATTCAGTCTACATCGGTTGACTGTTCTTTAGCGAATGGAATTCAAGCTTCTTTTACTTGTGTTTCGCACTGTGCATCATCGCTGCCCAGTGTATAATATTATGTCGTATGTCGTCTCTAGTGATTCCATACACACCCACCCGAACACTGTGATCCGCCGATCAACATCTATTGATTATACCGCGGTGCCATCTCGAGCGGTACGGTCGTCGGGCCTTTTCTGTGGCAGGGCCGACACTGTGGAACGCCCTGCCTCCCGCAATTAGGCGAGCCAACTCTGTTGCGATATTCAAGTCATCTCTAAAAACACATCTCTTTCGCGAAACTTTCCGAACACTCTGTTGACATTATAATTGCTCGAACATTTAACTTATTATTTATTTAATTTGTGTATTTAACTTATCTGATTAACTTATATGTTTATCTAATGTATCAACTTAATTGTAGTTGTTTATTTTAACTTTTTCATTTTTAAATTAATGTATTTATTTATTTAACTTCTTTACATAACTCATTTATTTAATTCATTTATTTAGCTCTTTATTTACCTTATTTTTATCTGTCTCTTAACCACATTTTATGTTAGCTTTTCAATTTATTTTAAATTATTTAACATTATCTTGTTAGCGCCTTTGAGCAGGTTTTTAACCAGGATATATGTATATGTGTGTATATATATATATATATATATATATATATATATATATATATATATATATATATATATATATATATATATATATAACACATAACACCAGTTTTATTCAGTCTACATCGGTTGACTGTTCTTCAGCAAATGGAATTCAAGTTCTTTTATATATATATATATATATATATATATATATATATATATATATATATATATATATATATATATATATATATATATATATATATATATATATATATATATATATATATATATATATATATATATATATATATATATATATATATATATTATATATATATATATATATATATATATATATATATATATATATATATATATATATATATATATATATATATATATATATATATATATATATATATTTATATATATATATATATATATATATATATATATATATATATATATATATATATATATAATATATATATATATATATATATATATATATATATATATATATATATATATATATATATATATATATATATATATATATATATATATATATATATATATATATATATATATATATATATATATATAATATTATGATTGTCAAAATAATTATTATATTTTAATGCAGTTTTAGCGATCGGAATTGCTACAAATATAGCCACGTTAGCCGTGTTTTCAACAGGTATTATATATCTCGTCCAACTTCCAAGTTACATTTTCTGTGATGACATAGACCTAAAATAGTATCATAGCAAGAGTAACGACTTACCGTTAATAGTGGCGCCACATGGTGGCGTTACCCCTGCACGTTGTTGACGAATTCCGGTAGGTGGCTGTAGTAAAAATATGTGGCAGTGATGTGTGTTCTAACGTATTTATGTCCAGTAAATACCAGAGATTAGCAGGATTCATGACAATGTCAGCAAGACCTTTTGGATAGTGAATTGTTTTCATTGAATGAAAATAATCCCGAACACGTAGCAGTGCATGCCAATAATTTGCCTAACAAGCCTAGTTCGTCCCTGGGCGATAATGCAGGTTGTTAATGTCACCTAAGTTCTAACGTCTCCACCAAAAAACTTGCTATATAGTGTGTCAGTGGGTTTATGAACAAAGACCACTAGTCCTGATACCAAGATTGGTTATAGATTTACAATGCATATATTTTATACTCTTTCGTGTGTTTCTTTTACCGCCACTTGCCTGCAAAGGCCAGGGGTGTCGGATGTTTCGGCCCGGTATAACGGGTTTGGCCCATCGGCCGAACCATCCAACAGCGCGACCGGTGAACCGTGGAGTGTTTTCGCTTGCATGGGCCGAACCATCCGTGTATGCAACCGGTGCCAACGAGCTCCGTGGGCCGAAACGACTAACGAATTGTAACTGTGTGTTGTAATTGTGTTTTATAACTAGTATTACTTATTTATTACGTTCGCTAGTTCAAGCTGTTTGCCTGTTATAGCGAAATGTTCTACATTATTATTGTTTTCGAACCAATTGTTTATTATGTTTTCTATTTTCGCTAAATTATTAAAGTAATATTGAAAAACATACAAATGCGCTAAGAATGTAAAGTTTTTTTTTAAACACACACACACACACACACACACACACACACACACACACACACACACACACACACACACACACACAATTAAAAATAAATAAACAAGTTTGGATATGTCAAGATAACAATTTCACCGTACTTCAGTTTAGATCATTATTTTATTATATCAACCGTTTTCCGTTATTTTATTTATATTGTGCTACAATTCTATGAATAGTTCTAGATTATTATTATTTTATTAGCGTGTGAGCGTATGTTTCTGTGCGCAATCTTTGTTTACTTTCTTATCGATTCAAGCTGTGGGCCGAAACGACTATTGTTTCCACTACTGGAGTGGGCCGAATCGACCGTCGCTGAATTCAATAACGACAGTGAAGTGGACCGAACCATCCATCTGCGTGGGCCGAATCGACTAGGCTGAACCATCCGTCAGCGTGGGCCGAACCCATCATGGGCCGAACCATCCGGGACCCAAGGTCAGCCATTGCATTGCCAAAGTGGTAAACGACCGTGTTCACTTTGACATTGTGACGTTTATTAACCATAAGTCTTCGGTAATCTTTGGCCTTAGCTTAAATCCCTGTCATAGTCATAAAATAATCACTATCACCTTATACATGATGCACCCCACTACCGCCGGCAATGTGCGTCAAAGGGGTGACCCCGTCAAAGATGTGTCATGGCCATACAAATTGTAGAAGTATGTAAAATTCCACTTTTGGTGATGCATAAATATGGGGCCTGTATATTAGCCGGAACGAGCCGGAACGAGGCCGGAACGAGCCCGGAACGAGATTGAATTGCTAAATGCGTGGATTACGTGATCTGTATAATGATTTCACTGGAATGTGTAGTTAGATAACGTAATAATGCAACTTTTCACCAAGTGGGAAATAATTACACGTACATTAAAATATGTTTTGGGCTCCCGGAACGATGACTTATTGTTGATCGGCGGCCATGTTTTGGCTGTTCCGTCTAGTGAACATCACCACTGAAATTAGTTGGTTACTCATCGTGATCTCGGCCTGCATGTAATGGTTGCTCCGTTGGGGGAGGGTTGATTGATAGTATGGGTGTGTGTGGTCATCAAGTGGACACCCTAGTGATTTCAAAGTAAAGTACTATTGCAATAACTTTTACATTCACACCCCTATTCACTAAACAAGGCAGCTCATTGCAAAGGTGCTAATCCTGAGTTACAATGCTGTTGATTGCCTGAGTTGTAATTGCAGTAGGTACTGAACCCTGAATAAACAAGGGGTCCATTAAACAATAAGTAAGAAATGAAAGTACTATAGTATGCACAGTTACAAAGAAAATTTGGTGAAAGTGGATTCACAAGTCAAACAATGATTCAGTAATCTGACCATTACAGAGCACATTTACAAAGAACTTGGTGTGAAGTAAATTTCCTTAATGATAAATAACAACTATGCATAGTTACACGGGCGCCTTAGGTACACAACATGAGGAGACCCAATATAAATTGTGTATAAAATTTATAATCTAACATAAGTAATTATTCCATAATTTATTCTTTTAAATTCACTCACAAATTGCATTATGCACAACAACAAAAGGCCGCTCCTAAAAAAAGAATTTAGTTGTAGTGTTCATTGTGTAACACTGAAGAATAAAAAAACAGTGCCATGTAGTATACAATATTTTAATAAATATTTAATTTTCTACACAAAATGTTGCGTTACATAATAATGTAATATAACACCAATATTCAATACGTGGAATGAAAGTTTCATTGACCAATAGCGTATTGGAAAAGGGTTAACAGAAGAAGTGTAATATAATATAGTGACCTGTAATACATATTATAAAGTAAAGTATAATACATAGTCATAGACATAATATACATAATGATGTTGTATAGAAGGGTGTAGTTAAACTGTATCATTTCACCAGTATTAATGCAGTAGAGTGTGTATGAATAGTAACCCACTAATGTAAGGCTGGGTGATGTTCAATAGACGGAACAGCCAAAACATGGCCGCCGATCGTCAATAAGTCATCGTTCCGGGAGCCCAAAACATATCTTAATGTACGTGTAATTATTTCTCACTTGGTGGAAAGTTGCATTATTACGTTATCTAACTACACATTCCAGTGAAATCATTATACAGATCACGTAATCCACGCATTTAGCAATTCAATCTCGTTCCGGGCTCGTTCCGGCTTCGTTCCGGCTAATATACAGGCCCATAAATATGTACAAAGGGTGAGTCAAGGTTCGTGAATGTCCGTTGCATTTTTAGCCGAAAAACGATTAGAATGACGGCAACCAGCGACCTAATTGACTGTAACGTATTGTTACAGTCAATGATTGTAACCATGTCGGACAATGACGCACGTTGCCCGGGGGTAGAGGCGTCCAATGATGCAATTGATGGGTGCTTAATAATCAAATGGAAATTTATATTTACTCCTTCCGTGACTTCATTTCTACTATTTATTTAAATCAACTAGAGAAATATTATTGTAAACCTTAACAACAAACATTTGTTGTATGTTTCTTATTATTATAAACAATAACAACAAACATTTGGTGTATGTTTCTTATTATTCTAAACAATAACAAACATTTGTTTTGTTTCTTATTATTCTAAACAATAACAACAAACATTACGTATGTTTCTTATTATTCTAAACAATAACAACACACATTTGTTGTGCCAGTTGTGTGTGTGACCTAAATTTACAACTATTTGATGCATTTCTAGGTAGACTTACAATGACACTGACCAGAAAGGGGTTTGCTATGGCGACAACCACAACCAAACTGTCGTCTGTGGGCCTGGAACGACTGAAAGCTATACACGGTAATTTCAGTGGGGTTCAGTAGTTAGAACCCGGTCTAGGGCCATTTTAATGAACACAATACAAATTCACATTAAGTTGAAACGGAATAAACCTGTTTTTTTATTTCATAAAACAAACTTTAGAGATATATAAATTACCAAAAATCTTTAACCCCAACAAATTTAAATCTTGGTAGTCTTTATTCTACATGCCTAATCTACATTTTGGGAAATAATTGCAACATGGTAATTTGCTTGTATGAAGAATGGGCTTTCAAACATTAGGATTGTTTGCACGTGGACTAATATGGTGACTTTACATGTTGGAAATCTGTCTTTGTCAAAATTCACAATTGTCATTTAGCTTTGCATAATGTTTTTGATGCTTTATCAATAACAAGTATCATGTCTGATTAATGTTGAATGTTATAAAGATTAATTTGGGGGAAAATCCCACACCATGTTAGCTTCTACAGAATACTTTCATTGTCTAAGTATTATTTTACTGAATCTTTGCAGTAAGACGCCACCCGCACTCTCATGGCCAATCAGATATGGACGTCACAGAATATTCAGGGAAACGTTCATCAATTTCTTTAAGTGTCCCGATCACTTTTTGTGCCGTCTTCTTCTGTCGTTCCAAAAAAGGATGAGGGGACTTACTTCATCAATGCAGGAACGAATCAGGTAGAGAAATCTGTTCAGTTGGAACGACTCAGATACATGGAATAATTGAATGAATGCATTACAAAAAATGTCGTAAAAAAAATTAGGTAAGAATTGTTATTTAGTGGCGTCAATAATTTAGGCCAATCTGTTGTTCCTGATTACTGCGCATTTGGTCCGACAACATTGTTTAGCCTTGTTATGTATAATACACACCTGGACTTTTAAGTAACACACAAAGAGAAAAATACATATTATAAAAAAATGCGGTATTCGACTTTTGTAAGGCTACCATTCAAAAATGTCTAAACATTAATAAATAATATTAGTTTTTTATTTATAATAATAATAAAATCATTAAAATCACTGCTAAGTATGGGTTGTTTAACACCCATGGTCCACTGAATTCATGTCTTGCAGTAATGTTAGTGTGGCTGATGAACACTCATTATTGTGCAGAAAGTAGCTGGAGGAGCTAAATATTTATATGGCAGCCAATTTATACATCTCTTAGGGGTGTAGCTCTAAATTTGTATTAATGTTTGCAATGCATTCATATAGTTTTTTATCGTGTATGTGGGCATTTGAAATTAATTATGGGATATTCACAATACAACATTCACTTTCTAAGCCAACAGTGAATGTTGTTCAGCGTTAGTTCCAAACTGTTGATACAATGCAATAAACTGCATTAGCCATCATATTGTTTTGAATCAGTTACACAGTTGCCATGGCTACAGTGTTTGAGTTACATACTTTGTGTAATTCTTTTCTTGTAGTTCAAGTCCTTGTTTCTGGGCACTTTCGACCCACAAAGTGACGTGGCATCATACCAACGCATTATCAACAGTCAGAAGTGTATGTGTTTTAGACGGTAAACACAATGACCTTGACAATGTGGGCAATGACCTCTACCATCACACTTTCTTTGAGATGCTGGGGAACTGGTCATTTGGAGATTATTTCAAGGTTCGTGCAGTTAATTAGTATTGGTCACAATCATGAAAACATCAGTGTTATCTGTTTGGTGCCAGAGACAAAACACTGACTATCAGTGTTATCTGTTTGGTGCCAGAGACAAAACACTGACTATCAGTGTTATCTGTTTGGTGCCAGAGACAAAACACTGACTATCAGTGTTATCTGTTTGGTGCCATAGACAAAACACTGACTATCAGTGTTATCTGTTAGGCGCCAGAGACAAAACCATTATCTTTTATGAAACTTACATTAAAACATTGAAACACTATTTTCTGTATTGCATTTTATGAACAAATTGTTTCCTATTCATTTTTATTACAGTTGTTCAATTTTAAATAATGTATAATTTGCCTGTCAATAAATTGAGGGAATATGATACTTGTGGGCAAACTGATGAATCTTTGGAGACTGCATTATTTTTCTGCTAATCTCCAAGGCCTTTGAAGCGTGGTAAATTACCATATTTACATCAGAACTAAGTCCAGGTCTTTGATTTTACAAAATAGAACAAAGTGAACCAGAGATGTTTGATAGCGTTCCATGTCTCCAGCATATTTCAAGCATCACATTTGTGATGCTTTTTTATTAATTAATGTCCAAATTCTATCAAACACCCAATTCTGAGGTTTATATCACCAAATTATATAAATATCAAATGTTTGAATCCTGTGAAACACCACATTTGTGAGTCTTTTTATGATATTTCTGTAACTTATATAAATAAGGCTTTTTATCACGTGCTTTTAGGTCAAACAAATGTGGAAAGCATATTAATTTAACACCCAACTTTTAACCCTAATATTTTATTCCTGTTTTTCTACCTGATGGCCAGTGCCATATATATATATATATATATATATATATATATATATATATATATATATATACTTTTAAGGCCAATACTGTTTGGCCATAAGTAAAAAAAAAAATTATTAAATAAATTAATATTGTGACTATTTTTCACATATAGAAAGAAGCCTGTTCAATGGCGTGGGATCTACTCACCAATGTTTATGGACTACCTCAGTACCACCTATATGTAATCTACTTTGGCGGAAACGAATCAACAGGACTTAAGCCTGAGCAAGAATGCAGAGACATCTGGCTACAGATTGGGTAGGAATCTCAGCAGTGACTTTCTTTTAAATTTGAGTCGCCTCAGCAGGGTTTAATCGAGGATGTTTGCCAAGTGTGCCATTGGACCATCCAGGTTGTAGAAGTGTGCCATTGGCCCATCTAGGTTGTAGAAGTGGGCCATTGACCCATCTAGGTTGTAGAAGTGGGCCATTGGTCCATCTAGGTTGTAGAAGTGGGCCATTGGACCATCCAGGTTGTAGAAGTGTGCCATTGGCCCATCTAGGTTGTAGAAGTGGGCCATTGACCCATCTAGGTTGTAGAAGTGGGCCATTGGTCCATCTAGGTTGTAGAAGTGGGCCAATGGCCCATCTAGGTTGTAGAAGTGCGCCAATGGCCCATCTAACTGATAGAAGTGGGCCAGTGGCCCATCTAACTGGTAGAAGTGGGCCCATCTAGGTAGTAGAAGTGAGCCAATGGCCCATCTAGGTTGTAGAAGTGGGCCATTGGCATGTCTAGGTTGTAGAAGTGGTCCATTGGCCCATCTAGGTTTAGAAGTGGGCCATTGGCCCATCTAGGTTGTAGAAGTGGTCCATTGGCCCATCTAGGTAGTAGAAGTGAGCCAATGGCCCATCTAGATTGTAGAAGTGGGCAATTGGCACATCTAGGTTGTAGAAGTGGTCCATTGGCCCATCTAGGTTGTAGAAGTTGGCCATTGGCCCATCTAGGTTGTAGAAGTGGGCCATTGGCACGTCTAGGTTGTAGAAGTGGGCCATTGGCCCATCTAGGTTGTAGAAGTGGGCCATCGGTCCATCTAGGTTGTAGAAGTGGGCCATTTTGGACAATATTGCACCGATTGTGCAGCATGCAAGTGTGCACCATTTTACCAATGTATGAAGCGCATTATTTAGTGACAATTAGTGGGGCATGTTTGTACATATCAGTTATTTGAGGTAATTGTGGTACCAGATGCTCTCTTATAATCTACAGGAATATGCCATATAATATGGAATATGCCATATAATTAATTATTTGTACGATTCAGTTCAATAATATAATTTGTTGGAATCCATTGCTAAACTGTTTTATGAATATCTTGGTTTTCCAAATATTTTATTATCTATAACTTGGTATACAACATTTGTATGAGGAATGTCAATATCTGGCTACAGTTTGACACTGAAATTGACATTCACTGTGTGCGGCAAGACTGGAATGGAGACACACAAATTGACATTCACTGTAGTGCAGCAAGACTGGGATGGAGACATACAAATTGACATTCACTGTAGCGTGACAAGACTGGGATGGAGACGCACAAATTGCATGAAGAGTACAGGATTTAGAGTTTGCATGATTTAGAATTATTTTTAATTGTTTCTTATTCCAATAGAAAGAAGTGATACAATATCATTATCTTACAGAACTACAACAAATAAGGTGTTTTAAGGAAGTATATGATATTACAATGGTGAGAACGAGACAACAATTATTTCCCTCGCAACAGTACAAGAAGCTGCTCGCATTCTGCCATCAAAATTGTTTAAGCATTATATTATCTTAATTTTATATATAACTTGTTTGTGGGATATCAGGCCGCGATGTGTGACCAGACTGCGGCGGTGCCAGCTTCTAAGTCAGTGTCGTTTAATAACAGTTTAAACTACTAAATTTTGACGTTAAGCTGGCACAAAGATCTAATTTTGAGCACCACTATTCAGTTCACCAGCACAAAGCCAAATCCTAGATTGAACCCTCTCTTAATAGTTGCACCAAGTTATAATAATCAATACATTTGGCAGGATTCTTAGTCCTTCAGACCCCGACCAGTGAAATCAGCCTGTATCCCTGTTCCCAGGCGGCTTTTCAAAGAACTTCATATGCAAAGCAAATAAAAACTTTCACGCAGAAATATATATCTGAACGAATAGTATGTGCGTAGTAATTGCAGTGTGGCTGAATGCTTGCCAGAGAAGTCAAAATGGCGTTGGAATGAACAGTTCTGCCAGGGGGTGAACTATAAATCACTTTGAACAGTCCCAAGGACAGGATACTGCGCTATATAAGAACATACCTTTTACTTCTACAGCCATTTACAGCAGTACGTGGGAGCACAGGTAGGTAGAATATGTACTGGGCACATACAGGTGCATTTTGTCCACTCCACATTTAACAAGATTTAACAAGATTGCCGTCAAGGCAAAGGCCCAGATGGCAAGTGGACAAGGAAGCCATTACCTTATCGAGAGTCCAACATTTTTAATCTATATGTAATCCGCCGTCCTGTGTCAACCTTGTTTTTAAGCCTATTCACGCTGCTAGCAGTTACATAATCTGTAGATAATTTGTTCCATTCATTGATTGTCCTCTGTGAGAACGAATACTTGTTGATATCCAATCTACACTGATCCTTTACTAATGTTACCTTATGTCCTCTAGTTCTGTTGTCTTTCTTGGGTGAGAAAAAATACTTCTATCAATATTTTCATACCCTTTCAAAATTTTTAAAACTTCAATTTGTTCTCTTAACAACTCTAGGGTTGTTAAGCCACATTCTTTTAGTCGTTCTTTATAACTAAGGTCTCTTACATTGCATCGGTTCACTCAACTGTATGACTGTCTGGCTATGGACAGTAGTGGCATTATTTGAAGGAATAACTTTAGAATTAGAGCGTGTCTGAATGTTTCCCAGGTATTTTGAGGTGGCATTGGTAGGAACATTTAACAAATCATATTTGATATGTGCAATACAATTAGGGCCTTGTTTTGTAGTCTAACTGAATCTAGCTAGCTAACAGAATGTTATGGGTCTGAAATAACACAACCTGCCTTATTTAATTAAATACCACTGTAT
Source organism: Lamellibrachia satsuma (assembly GCA_033239005.1). Taxonomy (NCBI): domain Eukaryota; kingdom Metazoa; phylum Annelida; class Polychaeta; order Sabellida; family Siboglinidae; genus Lamellibrachia; species Lamellibrachia satsuma. Next base: position 5,822,367 of record BSQZ01000003.1, read on the forward strand.
CTCCATTGCATTTTTTATATGTTCCCCAAATGAAAAATCCCATGGACAAAACCCCATGACAATGATCCCCACTAGAGATAATCCCCATGGACAAATCCCCAAATGAACATAACACCTCCAGTCCAAATTCCTATGGGCAAGCCCTTTTTCATAAATTAGCATTAGTTATTTTTATATGTTCAAATTTATTGCAGATACATTGCCAAGATAATTTGTTAGTGCAACAAAAACCCACCCGACCTACACAGATATGTAATATTCTTGATTTTGTTATATGGCATTTTAGTCCAAAGGTAAAACCGATTATTTTACCTGCAGAATGTAAAATGTTAACATAATTTATTGAAAATTATTAAATTAAATGCTCCAAAAACATGATAAAATTGCAGTGTTCAAATGTGATGTTGTTGATGGATAGACTTGGTGACACGTCACTACGACCACTGCCACGTCACCATGTCAACATTGAAATGGGGCTTGAAAGGGTTACAGCGGTACTACAGGGCACAACCTCAAACTACAACACAGATCTCTTCCAACCTCTCTTTGATCACATTCATTGGTTAATAATCACACTCTTAGATCACATTCATCAGGTAATAATCACTCTTCGATTACATTCATCAGGTAATAATCACACTCTTAGATCAGATTCATCAGGTAATAATCACACTCTTCAATCACATTCATCAGGTAATAATCACACTCTTCGATATGATATCAAATTGATAGATTGATGACTTCATGATTTCATATACAATTAGCTAGATAAATATTATTGTTCCTTATAATATAATGTAATGTTTGCTTGGTTCATTAATTAATGTATAATTACACAGAGTACAGTACAACTATAAACAAAGGCCACAACCATTTGAAATCCTAATGAGTCTCTCCAATCTACTAAACCATTTCAAAGCAATTCTACTCATAAAATGTAACCACAAATAATTCATATCAGTACATTAGCAATGTTCACATCAAGATACGTCCCAAGGGGTTTTGTGTATACTCCTTGGTGTACACCCATTTTGTCTACTGTGTTATGCCCAGATTGGTTTACTTGGCAGTTGCGTTTTGAGGTTGTACCCTAGTTTGCCTACCATAAGTCTCTTGGCTTCAAACCTAGTCAGTATTATTATCTAATAAACCTGTGGGCTGTAGCTCACTCTCAATTGAGCTTATTTACTGAGTTGGGCAGTGTTAATTACATGATCTAAGTACTGTATCAACATAAACCACCACCTGGCCCTTCACTGTGTACACTTATAGAAGATTACAGAATCAAAGAAAAGACAGACCAATGACCAATTGGGTTATACCTTGAAAACAGCTAATGGTGATGCCTTTTGGCATATTTGGAGCCCTTTGGAAGGAAGGTGTGGAAGGTGTGAACTGTCTGCTGGCAGATTTCACTAAACATTGCTTAGGAGGTCCTGCATGGGTTAGAATAAAGTATTTTCTTGTAGTTTGTTATAGAAAAAAATACTGTAATTGATTGTAATTGATGAAATTACACAACATATTTCAATTACAATTACAGCAGAATTTCAAAACCGAAGTCAGTTACAATTACAGCATTTTACTGTAATCAATTACAATTGCAATTACAATTACATAATTGGACCCAGCCCTGGATTGGGGCTTGCTATAACGAATCCAGAAGGGTTCTTGTATGTAATGTTTTCTTGCATTTTCTCGTAAACTTATGAACTTATCAAATATGCCATGCTAGGTTATTCCATTGACAGTGTGTACCAGTGTAGAAGGGATCGTTGTACATTATAACATGTACACTTTGGCAGAGACTAAATTATATGAAAGATCATTATAAACTTTATCATAAATCATTGTACATTATATAAAAAATAATTGTTGTACACTGTAGAAGAGATCATTGTACATTATATGAAGGATCATTGCACATTATATGAAATATCATTGTAAACTGTACATAGATCATTGTACATTATATGAAATATCATTGTACACTGACATACATCATCGTACATTATATGAAAAATCATTTACAATGTCTCAGAGGTCATTCCTCAGCCACAGGCACATTTTAAATTGTTTTACATGTTGTGATTGTATAAAAGAACATTTGTAAGTTGTAAATATGTGGACATGTTCATTTACATTACGTTAATGTAATTAATATTTTACAAAACAGAAAGTAGACAGCTATATTTGTAATCTGTAGTGCTGTCGTGTGGGGTGGCTATAGACTGCACAGTCTACAGTAGTTCTACGTTGTATGATTCCAGAGAATATCAGCAACTTGTTTATCCTGGTTGTAGAGAAGTGCCAAGTGACTGTGCACAACAAGTTGTACATCTACGACTGTCATGATGTGAGAGCGGTAAATATGAAGATCTGACAAAGGCACGCAGCAGTGGGGAAGTGTGGAAGGGGTTTCCCTCCTATTGGAAGAAGGAAATTGTCAATTTTAAGTTATGTTTACATAATCCTGGTGCATTTCCTGGTTCATTTTCTACATTAAATGGTACTCTTGCGGTATATTTGGATTCAAAATGCGTAAATTTATTTGGTACGCTTGAAATTGCGGTTTGGCTGTAGATTTTGGCTCGAAGGTGGTAGAGTGGTAGATAGTTTAAAAATTTGAAAAAGAGGTTGTTAACACCTCTGGTTGTGTAGATTTTATCTGTGTTTGTTCACTACACAGATTATTCTTGTAAGTTATTATAAATATATCAACAAGTAAATGTTCACTCAATGCTACAGTGTCTAATGTTCCGTTTTGTGCTGCTCGTGCTATGATAATGTATAACTATATATGCTGTAAATGTACAGTCTATAGTTATATAAACATTGATGATGTTAAATAATATATTTCATAACAAATTATTTTGTTTTAAATGGTCAAATAAATTATATTATAAAAGAGATGTTTATTATATACATTATATGGACATGGGTAATGACTCAGTGGGGTCCTTATTAAGATATTGCCCCATGGGTTTATTTCGGGGTTTCCTTCTCTAGGGTTAGTAAATCATCTACAGCTCTCTGCGTCCCCCGGTGGGCTGAGGACCCCCGGTTGAGAAACGCTGCTCCACAGTGTACACAGCATGTTTAGTCCATCCCTAATCAACACATCGGAGACAATACTGTTGAATGTCAGTCAGTCAATCTCTCAGAATTGAGAGACCTTAGTTACGAAAGTCGCTTATTACAATGTGGTTTGACAACACTAGAGACCAAGAGACTAAGAAGAGACCAAATAGAAGTGTTTAAAATAATGAACGGTTATGAGGATATTGATAGGAATATGTTCTTCAAACTTAAAGAAGGCAGTAGAACACAAAGCAGCATTAGGACACAAAGCAGCATTAGTTAAGGAGCAGTGTTGGTTAGAAATGAGAAAGTACTCTTTCTCACAGAAGGTGATAAATGAATGGAACAAACTGCCAAATGATTGTGTTAATGCTAGTAGTGTGAATATGTTTAAAAATAGAATTGACAGATATTTGATAAGGGCGGGCTACACATAGATGAGAAAATTGGTGGACCAATGGCTTCCTTGTCCACTTGCCATCTGGAACTTGTTGTTTGGGTTGGCAATCTTGCTAAATCTTGTTAAATGGCAAAACATCATTATTTTTCAGACAGAACACATGCTAAAATACCATAGATTTACACAAACTAGATTAATTAATAAAAAAAAATCATAGTTTTTTACTTAAAATGGCAATTTATCAAGTTCCGAAATAGCAGAAAGTGTACCGGTACTTGTTCAATGAGCTAGGCTAAAGTCCTTGTGAAATAGGGTCGGGCTCTCCATAAGTCCCATCAGGAGGGGAAATTTTGAAGAATCCCTTCACACATATGGGCAATAATATGAGCGACATAAGAGGCACGTAAGAAGTCATAAAAGCTGGGATCTAAAAAAGCCAGAGCTGTTTTCCTCATTTTGTGGGAAATGTAGAAGGCAAAGCAGATCAAGTTGTCTACCAGGCTAAGGACAGCTGAACTCAAATACGTGTGTGTGCCGGTGTGAATGTGTGCGTGATCATTGGTCCAACCAGATGTCAATCATTGGTAAAATCAGATGTTGATCACTGGTCAGTCATATATCGAATTGGTCTAGTCAGACGTAGATCAGATGTCGATCATTGGCCCAATCAGACATTGACCAATGTTCCAATCAGACGTCGATCATTTGTCCAATCAGATGTTGCTCATTAGTCCAGTCAGATTTGATCGTTGATTCAATGATACAATTGTTCCAATGATATGTTGATCATTGGTCCAATCAGATGTCGTTCATTAGTCCAGTCATACATCAATCGTTGGTCCAATCAGATGTCAGTCATTTGGGTCTGTCAGACACCATAGTGTACAGGACTCATCAGTTAAGATTACATGTGGTAGATGAATGTCCATGAGTGGTTGACATAATTTGTCACCATAGTATACAGGATTCATCAGTTAAGATTACATGTGGTATACGTATGTCCACGAGTGGCTGACATAATTTGTCACCATAGTGTACAGGACTCATCAGTTAAGATTATATGTGGTATGTGTATGTCCATGAGTGGTTGACATAATTTGTCACCATAGTGTACAGGACTCATCAGTTAAGATTACATGTGGTATGTGTATGTCCATGAGTGGCTGACATAATTTGTCACCATAGTGTACAGGACTCATCAGTTAAGATTACATGTGGTATGTGTATGTCCATGAGTGGTTGACATAATTTGTCACCATAGTGTACAGGACTCATCAGTTAAGATTACATGTGGTATGTGTATGTCCATGAGTGGTTGACATAATTTGTCACCATAGTGTACAGGACTCATCAGTTAAGATTACATGTGGTATGTGTATGTCCATGAGTGGTTGACATAATTTGTCACCGTAGTGTACAGGACTCATCAGTTAAGATTACATGTGGTATACGTATGTCCATGAGTGGTTGACATAATTTGTCACCATAGTGTACAGGACTCATCAGTTAAGATTACCTGTGGTATACGTATGTCCATGAGTGGTTGACATAATTTGCCACCATAGTGTACAGGACTCATCAGTTAAGATTACCTGTGGTATACGTATGTCCATGAGTGGTTGACATAATTTGCCACCATAGTGTGCAGGACTCATCAGTTAAGATTACATGTGGTATACGTATGTCTATGAGTGGTTGACATAATTTGTCACCATAGTGTACAGGACTCATCAGTTAAGATTACATGTGGTATGTGTATGTCCATGAGTGGTTGACATAATTTGTCACCATAGTGTACAGGACTCATCAGTTAAGATTACATGTGGTATGTGTATGTCCATGAGTGGTTGACATAATTTGTCACCATAGTGTACAGGACTCATCAGTTAAGATTACATGTGGTATGTGTATGTCCATGAGTGGTTGACATAATTTGTCACCGTAGTGTACAGGACTCATCAGTTAAGATTACATGTGGTATACGTATGTCCATGAGTGGTTGACATAATTTGTCACCATAGTGTACAGGACTCATCAGTTAAGATTACCTGTGGTATACGTATGTCCATGAGTGGTTGACATAATTTGCCACCATAGTGTACAGGACTCATCAGTTAAGATTACCTGTGGTATACGTATGTCCATGAGTGGTTGACATAATTTGTCACCATAGTGTACAGGACTCATCAGTAAAGATTACATGTGGTATGTGTATGTCCATGAGTGGTTGACATAATTTGTCACCGTAGTGTACAGGACTCATCAGTTAAGATTACATGTGGTATACGTATGTCCATGAGTGGTTGACATAATTTGTCACCATAGTGTACAGGACTCATCAGTTAAGATTACCTGTGGTATACGTATGTCCATGAGTGGTTGACATAATTTGCCACCATAGTGTGCAGGACTCATCAGTTAAGATTACCTGTGGTATACGTATGTCCATGAGTGGTTGACATAATTTGCCACCATAGTGTGCAGGACTCATCAGTTAAGATTACCTGTGGTATACGTATGTCCATGAGTGGTTGACATAATTTGTCACCATAGTGTACAGGACTCATCAGTTAAGATTACCTGTGGTATACGTATGTCCATGAGTGGTTGACATAATTTGTCACCATAATGTACATGACTCATCAGTTAAGATTACATGTGGTATACGTATATCCATAAGTGGCTGACATAATTTGAAATGAACAGTTACATACCTAAAAGATTCCCACGATTATTATCCAAAAATGCTGCTTAATTTGACACAATCGATCACTTTATTTTGTTACATCGACTGGAAAACAGATTCAGCGTGAGTGGCTGTGCATTGGCATGAATCATGTCCTTTATGTCTGTAAGATAACACAGCATTCGTATTGGAAGCCACTGTCAAGCAAGATGTGTATTTTTTAGGGTTCAGTTCAGTGTTGCTTGTGACATTAATGCTTGGATGTGCCAGAATCACCTGATTCTGAATAGCGACAAAACAGAGGTGGTAGTTTTTGTCACAAACCAGAAAGATCATCTGCATTGTGTGTGCACAGACAATATTATAAATACAGGTTATTAGTGAAATAATATTGTTCTGGCAAATTAATATCTCACCTTAAAGATTGTAAGCGTTTGGGGGGAAGTGCCAAAAAGGTCCTAATCCGGCCGATTTTAATAGTTAGTATGGCTACTTAGTGTAAATACAATGATATGTTAGCATTTTTCTTTACCCTTCAAATAAAAATTTATAAGTTTTCTTCTTCGTCTGCCGGGTATGAGTCGACCCTCTTTCCAAGGCTTATTGACTCGGTTTTACCTCAAATTGTCCATTCCCCATGTCCACTTGTATATATGGTATTGTTATTGTATTGTATTGTCTTGGGGTGTAGTGGTGGAAATAAGTGAAAATATTGGCTTCGTTTCGTGGGTTAATACTGGGACTAGTTGGTAAACACCCGGTTCATCGGCAGGAAACGTGAAATGTTTCGCCTGGCTTTCGCGTCTTGTTATGCGAAGCGAAACGTCGCTATGATACTATATTTGGACGTGGTGGATGTTGGGTATTGTACATAACGGAAACGACGGGAAAGTTTTTTAACGAAATCTTAAAGATGAAGCTATCTGGCAAACGACAAAAAAAAACTGCGAGTGGGCGATAATATGTTAATTTGTTATCGCGGGCGCTATCTAATAGGCTGTTGTACAAGTTGTGTGTGCGTATGACTTAAATTTACAACTATTTGACTTGTTTCTAGGTAGACTTACAATGACACTGACCAAAAGGGGACTGACACTGACCAGAAGGGGACTGACACTCTGTCCTCATCATTACATTTAGGTGCTATGCAGAAATAAGCAAGCCATACACGACTTAAATATTATTACGACCAAGGCAAGGGGATTATAATATTAATAGTATGAAGACGAAACTAGACCACACAGACTGGGGCGAGATACTTGGCACGAGCACCATAAACCATCAATGGTTAGGTTTTAAAGAATATATTAAAAAGATAGAGGATGAATTCATCCCTCATCGACTTGTGAGTAATATTAACAGACAAAGGAAAAGTACCCCTAAACAAGGAATCAGTAAAGAAAATGAAGAAAAAGCACACTTTATAGAAACGTTATATGGAGACAAAAGAAGGAAAATACTATACTGAATATTGTAGGGCTAGAAATCAAGGCCGTAAATTAACGAGGAGGATACAGAAGGAATTTGAGATGAAGCTAGCAACAAGCTAAGATAAACCCAAAAGCAGTACGGAAATATATGAACTCCAAAACCAAGAATCGGGAAGGTGTGTTAGACCTGAACACAGACCCTAAAGATCCTAAATCTAGACTCACAGATTCTGATAGGGAAAAGGGCATTTTTTTTCAAGTGTTTTTACTATAGAGCCAAATGGTGATATCCCTCATATCCCACCAGTGAAGTTAAGGCACACCGTGGAAGAATTGACTATTGATGAGCAAATGATTAAAACAAAACTTGATAACCTTATTAGGCTTAATGTGTGTAAATCAGTAGGGCCAGATGGTGTTCATGCTAGGTTGTTGAAAGAACTATCTAATCATCTATGTAAACCCCTAGCTAGGCTATTTAATAATTCACTGGCTGTGGGTGAATTACCAAAGACCATAATTGTCAATCATGATTAGGAATAAATTATTCAGTCCGCAACAATTTGGTTTTATTAAAAGTCGTTCTACGGTACTCCAATTATTAAATGTTATTGACTCATGGACCAAAGCTTTAGATAGAAGGGAATCTCTAGACGTATATTTGGACTTCACAAAAGCGTTTGACACTGTCCCTCACAAAAGATTGATAGGCAAATGTAAATTGTATGGTATAGAGTATTACACACTAAGATGGATCCAGGGGTTTTTGTCTGACCGGATACAGCAGGTCAATGTAAATGGTACAAATTCTGAGTGGGCAAATATAACAAGTGGTATTCCACAGGGCAGTGTCTTAGGACCGATCCTATTTATTTTATACAGAAATGATCTTCCTAAGAATATAGTTTTGAATGTTTATATGTTTGCGGATGATACAAAGGTTTTCAAAACGATTACTAGTCCAAATGACCAGCATACACTACAGAACGATTTAGATTATTTAACATCTTGGTCAAGTAAATGGTTATTAAGGTTCCACCCAGATAAATGTAATTTAATGCACGTAGGGAAAACAATACAGCAAGAGTATGCATACAACCTGAAGATAGATAATACTGCCCATGAATTAGGAGGAATAGAAGAACAAAAAGACATTGGGGTTATAATTGATTCAAACCTAGAATTTGATAAACACATCAACCAAAAAATAAACAAAGCAAACAGTATCATGGCAGTTATTAGAAGGTCCTTTACAACCCTAAATCAACATAATTTTGTGCCATTATATAAAGCTTTAGTTAGGAGTCATCTAGATTATGCAATATCAATATGGTTCCCTTATAAACAGAAATACAAAGATGCCATCGAAAATGTGCAGAGACGCGCAACAAAGCAGCTTCCTGGTATGAAGAATATTCCTTATGAGGAAAGACTTCATAGATTGAAACTTCCTACACTTGCATATAGATGAACTCGTGGTGATATGATTGAGTTATATAACATTGTCAAGCTGCACAAAGACAGTGATACAACGGATGGAACAAGGGGTCATAGTTTGAAATTGTTTATAGAACGTGCTTGTACAAATGTTAGAAAAGAAAGCTTCTCACTTAGAGTTACCAGCTTATGGAATGATCTATCGGAATTAGTTGTAACTGCCCCAAGTGTCAACTCATTTAAAAATCATCTAGATAGACATTGGAGTACTGAGTAGTTTCACTACAACTACAAAGCTGCCTTGCCAGGAAGTCGTAGAGCATTCCAAGGGAAATTTGAAGATCTGACCACCGAGGCCACCGCCTACGGTCAGGAAGAACCTAAGTAAACCTAAGTAAGTGATGCTAGGGTTGCTATGGCGACAACTACACTCAAACTGTCGTCTGTGGGCCTAGAACGACCGAAGGCTATACACGATAAGTTCAATGAGGGTCAATAGTTAGAACCCGGTCTTAAGCCATTTTAAACAACAATATGGATTCTCATTAAGTTGAAACTTAATAAACATGTTTTTATTCACACAAAAAACTTTAGAGGTACATGTGTACAAGGTATATAAATTACAAATATTGAACCCCAAAAATAAATAATCTTGGTAGTCTTTGTTCTACATGCCCAGTCTACATTTTAGAAAATAATTGCAACATGGTAATTTGTATATATAGAGAAATAATACTTAACAAATTGTATGAAGGAGAGGCTTTCAAATATTAGGATTGTTTGCATGTGGACTGATATGGTGACTTTACTGGGGCGCAGTGTTCGAGTGGTAGAGCATCGGACTTTTCGGTCGAAGGGACCAGGGTTCAAAACCACCTACTGCTGTTTCGAAGCTTGGGCAACTTTGTTCACCCCACTTTGCTTGTGTCTTTGGGAGGAGACAGTAAAAGCCGTTAGTCCCTTCTATCTGGTGTCTATGCCAGGGGAAGTAAAAGACCTCACACTGGGAAATAGAAAAAACCTGTTGTGGGCTCACAGAGCTGGTGCTCTCATTCTCTAAACTACCACTAGCATAAATATCCTGACTTATGGACTCTGCGAAGTAGAAGTTTACATGTTAGAAATCAATCTGTCAGAATTCACAGTTGTCATTTAGCTTTGCATAGCATTATTTTTTATGCTTAATTAATAACAAGTATCATGTCTTATTAATGTTGAATGTTATAAGGATTAATTTTCTGGGAAATCCAACACCTTGTTAGCTTCTAAATAATACTTTAATCATCTAAGTATCTTTTCAGCAAGATACCACCTGCACTCTCGCAGCCAATCAGACATGGATGTCGCATAAAACTCAGGAAACATTCATCAATTTCTTCAAGCGATGCGATCACCTTTTTGTGCCGTCTTCTTATGTCGTTCCAAAAAAAGGATGAGGGGACTTACTTCATCAATGCAGGAATGAATCAGGTAGAGAAATCTGTTCACTTAGATACCGTAATTTTCTGTGTATAATACACCCCCAAGTATAATACCCTAACGTTTTGTTAAAATCTGACAGAATTTCTATATCACCATGTATAATACTCACCCCCACTTTTTAGTATCAACCCCCGATTTCCCCAATTCCAATAGTTTGGTTGAAGCACGGTTTAGAGAGTCCCTTGGCCCGGTGCACCTTTTTGGTCCAAGTAGCTACCTTTAAAAAAATTTAAACATTGATAAACAGTCGTTCCAAAAAAGGATGAGGGTACTTTTCTTCATCAATGCAGGAATGAAGCAGGTACAGAAACCTGTTCGGTTGGAATGACTCAGATACATGGAATTTGGTCCGACAACATTTTTTAGTTTTGCATGTTATCATGTTATTGTTAAATAAAAGCCACGAGAACCATAATAATTAGCTCTCCTATTTTCGTCAAAAACACAATGAAAATGTACGTGGTTGAGCAGCTGCCCCCGGCCTGTAATAGCGCTACGGGAGACTATTGCGTAGTGATTGCATATTGGTATTTAACACTTATAACCTATTTACACTGGCAAATATATACTAATGATGTTCTTAAATATATTCTCGCTTCTTCCATATTTATACATCATGAATAAGCAATGTGTTCCATTTTGTGAGAAGGAATACTTTATTACTCCTAAATTACACTGTACTTTACCAGCATTACTTCATGCCTCCTGGTTCATCTTCAATTTGAAGATAACATTCCTATGACTATCTTGTCTGTTTAGTATTAAACACATCTTATTCTCCTTATTTGGTGTTCCTGCTCTAACAATAAAGTGATTTGTCACATTGACCTTGTAGGCATTAGCCAATGGGAAAAGGTTGAGGTCACAACTTCACCGTCTCCGGCAGTGGACAAGTACTGGCCAGAAGAGGACACTGGGTGGAAGAAGCTCAAGTCATTGAAAAGGTAGATGTGCGCTGGTGAAGAGCAGGCCTGCTGGTTTAAACTGGTTTGCACTGGTTTAAACTGGTTTACACTGGTTTGAACTGGTGTAGATCAGTTGTTTTTCTCAGCACAGGTCAATGTGTCTCTAGGATCTAGAAAATTACAATTTTATTGTGAATTATTTGATGCAGAATTTTATAGTATAGTACTAGACAAGCCTGTAGGTGGGGCTGTTGGCCGTCTTATACAGTTGGGTCTGTCATTTGATTCGTGTTTATTTAAATTCCTTAAATTAATGGTTGTTTCCCATGCTAGTGATATTATATGTCTTAATGGTAGTCCTTACAATGTATTTTGTAAATTATTTGAATTCAAATCAATCAATCAACTAAATCCGAGTTGGACTCGTGTCTTGACAATTTTATGGCCATCCTAAAATAAATATGGTGGTTATATTTGAAAAAGATGACTGTGTGGCAGGTCAATAATGAAGTCTGGTTATGTTACAGAGTTTGTCAGGACAAGACATTTTGCTGTCAAAGATTGACCGTGACGACATAGAGACGGCGTTACAATCGCTCCAGATCAACATCCTCAGTGCGGAGAAGAACAAATCAGTTAAAGACGACCTTTGACAGGTCAGATTCCCCTGAACGGGAGACTCCCCACTTTAGGGAGTTTTTTTTAAATTGAATCATTGCAGTAATCAGTTCACCTATTATGTTGAATAGGTCTTGCTGAACAAAGAATATGTTAATTTTTTTATGCCATACCCCGTTTCCCTGGCAACGAAAATAGCCGCCATTTTAGTCAAATACAGACACGTTTATAGTCTTGGCAATTTGTTGTTGAATAAAAAAAAAATTATTGTTTAAATACTTTTTTCTCTGTGTTTCAATACACAGCCTGTACATTAGTGTTATCTCTCTAAAACTAAAATATGGCGCAAGAGGATGAAACGTGACATTCCCTCATATTTTTTTTGTAAATACAATGGAGGAAAACTGGGGGATTAAACGCAGTCATCCATGCTTTCCAGGTCAGCAAGACTATTTGAATATTGGTCCTTTAAAAATACAAAGTTTGATTAATGGTAGGGTAAAATCATATTACACAGTATAAACAATATCTATTCTCACATCTTGACTGCTTAAGTATGTCTCAGTGAAGCACATTTAAACAGATATAATATTACCATTATCTGTTTATGAATATCGACCTTGCCGTTCAACATGAAATTCCTCCAAAACTTTCGAATTAAATAAATAAATAATCAAATTATCAAACAAAATGGTGGTTCACCAAAGCACACTTGAGGTATTAAAATTGATCTAATTTATACTTTATAACATGATTTTACAATAATACTTTATAACGATCAGACTTTGTAACTTTGACTTTGTCAGATCTTTTAGACACATAATATTACATATTTGTGTCAATTTTGTTGATCCTGTTGTTTGACTTTTCTAAATACATTTGTAACACTTTGATCAAATGGCTATTTATATCATTCTACAAGTTGTTTGTATAACTGTTGAATAACTTACATACATAATCCTCGTCCAGGTGTGACACAAAAGGCTCGCACAAGTTCTCGTCAGTTCCTTCTGTCTTGGGCTCTCCTTGCCGCTGTGTCCCATGTCAGCCCAGCAGTCTTCAGTTACCTCTGTCTTGGGCTCTCCTTGCCGCTGTGTCCCATGTCATCCCAGCAGCCTTCAGTTCCCTCTGCCTTGGGCTCTCCTTGCCGCTGTGTCCCATGTCAGCCCAGCAGCCTTCAGTTCTCTCTGTCTTGGGCTCTCCTTGCCGCTGTGTCCCATGTCAGCCCAGCAGCCTTCAGTTCCCTCTGTCTTGGGCTCTCCTTGCCGCTGTGTCCCATGTCAGCCCAGCAACCTTCAGTTCCCTCTGTCTTGGGCTCTCCTTGCCGCTGTGCCTCATGTCAGCCCAGCAGCCTTCAGTTCCCTCTGTCTTGGGTTCTCCTTGCTGCTGTGTACCATGTCAGGCCAGCAGCCTTCAGTTCCCTCTGTCTTGGGCTCTCCTTGCCGCTTTGTTCCATGTCAGGCCAGCAGCCTTCAGTTCCCTCTGTCTTGGGCTCTCCTTGCCGCTGTGTCCCATGTCAGCCCAGCAGCCTTCAGTTCTCTCTGTCTTGGGCTCTCCTTGCCGCTGTGTCCCATGTCAGCCCAGCAGCCTTCAGTTCCCTCTGTCTTGAGGTCTCCTTGCCGCTGTGTCCCATGTCAGCCCAGCAGCCTTCAGTTCTCTCCGTATTGGGCTCTCCTTACCGCTGTGTCCCATGTCAACCCAGCAGCCTTCAGTTCCCTCTGTCTTGGGCTGCCTTCAGTTCTTCCGTCATTAGTCTCAGTGTTGTTTTTTATCTTCCCCTTTTCCTCTTGCCTACTGGGGTGCAAGTCAAGGCTGTTTTCGCAGGCATGTGATTGGTCACTCTGGAGACATGGCCAAATCATTTCCACCTTTTCCTTTTCAGGATGATACAAATGTTGTCATGTTTTGTTGTTTGTGGAAGTCTTGTGTTGTCGATGACCTCAGGTCAATACACTTGAGAATGGTGTAGTTTCAAATTGGCTGCCCGGACATTCAAATCTTATCTCTTTACACAGATGGTCGCTGTGTTGGTCACAACAAAATCTGACATGGCATTGGTGCTGCTGGCTCCACCTAGTGACAACGAGAAGCAGAACATCGTCCAGGGTGACATACGTATTCCACAGGTAAGTTGAGACCATGTTCATGAACCTGGTAGCGTGGAGGCAAATGGGTCATTTTGGGCCCGTTGAACTGTCTTTTCAGATGAACAGAAATATCTTTCGATGGTTTACAAAATGTCCAGTTTCAACTCGAAGCAAAAACAACTGAATGTGATGATGTGCCTCGTACATATGAATCACATTTAATATTAAAATAACATCATGTTACATAACATAAACTATTCATATTCTAACACCTCGACTGTTCAGATATCTTAATGAGCAAAAAAAAATTTCCATTGTTTACATCTTTTTTTGCCTTGCAGTTCAGCACGCAATGTAAACATGATATTTGGGGTGAAGTATTAATACTGAACAGACAATGGCAAATTAGGTTAAAGTTCCCTCTTCAATTCGATTTTTTGGCTGGTCTCATTTCAAATTAATTTGGTGAAAGATAAAAACCTACATAGTATCCACTACAACATGCTAGCTCGTTTGTGCAACTTTTGTATGTAGTTTAGTCAGACATTAAGTAAATTGAAATGTTGAAGACTCACAAATTTCAGCTTTGGAGAAAGTTTGTAACTTTGCCATGTGATCGGCGAGAGGATGGAAGTCACACCTATGATCGGCATTGACCCACACAGTGTTTATCATTTTGGATATCAATTATTTTGAGTCTTACCAGATCTAACACCTAAAGTAAATTATTTTTACTTTATTATAATTATTTTATTAAGTCGACTGCTGATTTTACTTAATCTATTCACACGCTACATATTTGGACACCAACAAACCTGATTTGTGATAGGCTAAATCAGTTGAGGATAGAGTTTTAACCAATTGTACTATGTTAACACATATTGGTATTTAACACTTATAACCTATTTACACTGTCAAATATATATTAATGATGTTCTTAAATATATTCTCGGTACTTGCTTATTTATACATCATGAATAAGCAATGTGTTCCATTCCTTGAGAAGGAATACTTTCTTACTCCTAAATTACACTGTACTTTACCAGCATTACTTCATGCCTCCTGGTTCATCTTCAATTTGAAGATAACATTCCTATGACTATCTTGTCTGTTTAGTATTAAACAAAAAACATCTTATTCTCCTTATTTGGTGTTCCTGCTCTAACAATAAAGTGATTTGTCACATTGACCCACAATGACCTCCATGACCTTGTAGGCATTAGCCAATGGGAAAAGTTCTCTCTGTCTTGGGCTCTCCTTGCTGCTGTGTCCCATGTCAGCCCAGCAGCCTTTAGTTCCCTCTGTCTTGGGCTCTCCTTGCCGCTGTGTCCCATGTCAGCCCAGCAGCCTTCAGTTCTCTCTGTCTTAGGCTGCCTTCAGTTCTTCCGTCATTAGTCTCAGTGTTGTTTTTTATCTTCCTCTTTTCCTCTTCCCTACTGGGGTGCAAGTCAAGGCTGTTCTCGCTGGCATGTGATTGATCACTCTGGAGACACCTATTCCTTTTCAGGATGATACAAATGTTGTCATGTTTTGTTGTTTGTGGACGTCTGGTGTTGTCGATGACCTCAGGTCAATACACTTGAGAATGGTGTAGTTTCAAATTGGCTGCCCGGACATTCAAATCTTATCTCTTTACACAGATGGTCACTGTGTTGGCCACAACAAAACCTGACATGGCATTGGTGCTGCTGGCTCCACCTAGTGACAATGAGAAGCAGAAGATCGTCCAGGGTGACATACGTATTCCACAGGTAAGTCGAGACCATGTTCATGAACCTGGTAGCGTGGAGGCAAATGGGTAATTTTGGGCCCGTTGAACTGTCTTTTCAGATGAACTGAAATATCTTTCGATGGTTTACAAAATGTCCAGTTTCAACTTGAAGCAAAAACAACTGAATGCGATGATGTGCCTCGTACATATGAATCACATTTAATATTACAATAACATCATGTTACATAACATAAACTATTTATATTCTAACACCTCGACTGTTCAGATATCTTAATGAGCAAAAAAATGTTTTCCATTGTTTACATCTTTTTTTAGAGTTCGACCATTATCTGTTAATAAGTATTGACCTTGCAGTTCAGCACGCAATGTAAACATGATATTTGGGGTGAAGTATTAATACTGAACAGACAATGGACAAATTAGGTTAAAGTTCCCTCTTCAATTCGATTTTTTTGCTGGTCTCACTTCAAATTAATTTGGTGAAAAATAAAAACCTACCTAGTATCCACTACAACATGCTAGCTCGTTTGTGCAACTTGTGTATGTAGTTTTCGTGAAATCATCAGAATAACTATTAAATTACTTAATGTTTAGTCAAACATTAAGTAAATTGAAATGTTGAAAACTCACAAATTTCAGCTTTATGTGATCGGCGAGAGGATGGAAGTCATGCCTATGATCGGCATTGACCCACACAGTGTTTATCATTTAGAGTCTTACCAGATCTAACACCTAAAGTCAAATATTTTGACTTTATTATAATTATTTTATTAAATCGACTGCTGATTTTACTTAAATCTATTCACACGCTACATATTTGGACACCAACAAACCTGATTTGTGATAAGCTAAATCAATTGAGGATAGAGTTTTAACCAATTGTACTATGTTAACACATATTTGGGCTGTAATTTGCATCACTTTGATTAATTAGCAATAGTTAGCAATAAATATCGATAATTCGTCTGTACCACGAAAACTGCCTAATCTTAAAATTTCTGTAGATATTTTATGCAACCAATGGAATGTATGTATGACGAATTACTGAACCTAGTGTTTGTGATTGGTATGTAACTTATCAAGTTCTTTCATTGATTTGTAGAACTTCAGTCGTCAAATCACCGCCACGGGGGTCGGAGCACACATGTGTAGCGCCGTCGCCAATGGCAACCACAGGCCACTGAAAGGAAAATATGACAATAACTCAAACATTGAGATTGTCACTTTCAGTGGCAAAGATTCGTAACAATTAATGCGTGCATTGCATGCTGGGAAATCTGTTCTGGGATTAAACTCATAGCACGATACCATCTTGTTTTGTGATAACATGTTTTTAGCCAAGAATCTTGGGGGGTGGCTGTATTTTTTGGGAAAGTGGACCTGGACATTGAACCTAACTTTGATTTAGGGATCAACATGGACCAGAAGACCTGAGATGTTTAAAGAACTGCTTTGTTGCACTTAGAGTGGAGGCAGTTGGAGCACTAGACTGCAACATACTCATGCAGTTGGAACACACGCGTGCACGCACACACACAATTTTATTTAATCATCGGATAAACTATTAGATTATGTTCGACTTAGCCCAGAGCATTTGGGATTTGAGCATTTTCCGTGGACCTGGGATATGAACATCTTCCACAAACCTGGGATGTGGGCATCCTCTGTGGATCTGGAATAAGAGCATTTTCGCGGTTCTGGAATATGAGCATAATATTGCCGGCCAATTCACATGTGCAACCATCTCCATGGGGCCCCGGGGGTGGGGGTCACATAATATTGTGGGCTGATCCACATGTGCAACCATCCCCTTGGGGCCCCGGGGGTGGGGGTCACATAATATTGTGGGCTGATCCACATGTGCAACCATCTCCATGGGGCCCCGGGGGTGGGGGTCATATAATATTGTGGGCTGATCCACATGTGCAACCATCCCCTTGGGGCCCCGGGGGTGGGGGTCACATAATATTGTGGGCTGATCCACATGTGCAACCATCCCCTTGGGGCCCCAGGGGTGGGGGTCATATAATATTGTGGGCTGATCCACATGTGCAACCATCCCCTTAGGACCCCGGGGGTGGGGGTCACATAATATTTTTGGCTGATCCACATGTGCAACCATCCCCTTGGGGCCCCGGGGGTAGGGGTCACATAATATTGTGGGCTGATCCACATGTGCAACCATCCCCATGGGGCCCCGGGGGTGGGGTCGTATAATATCGTGGGCTGATCCACATGTGCAACCATCCCCTGGGGGTGGGGGTCACACAATGTGGGCTGATCCGCATGTGCAACCATCCCCATGGGGCCCCGGGGGTGGGGGTCGCATAATACTGTGGGCTGATCCACGTGTGCAACTATCCCCTTGGGGCCCCGGGGGTGGGGGTCACATAATATTGTGGGCTGATCCACATGTGCAACTATCCCCATGGGGCCCCGGGGGTGGGGGTCACATAATATTGTGGGCTGATCCACTTGTGCAACCATCCCCATGGGGCCCCCTGAGTGGAGGTCAAATAATATTGTGGGCTGATCCGCATGTACAACCATCTCCGGAAGTTGCCACCGTGGAATTATTTTGTTTTCTACGTTATCGTAAAGATAATAATTATGCCTACACATCTGTCGCTGGATGGAGACAGTACTTTGGGTCGCATCCATTGTGTATTCGATGTACGGAGGTACCTAATTTTAAATAAAAAATAGTCATATCTGGTCACATTAAAGGAATGTCGGACTTTTTTGTTCGGAGGGAAACAGTAAAAACCCTCTTATTTGTCATATGGATACACGGGCTCAAATGAAAAAGTGTCATTGATTTCCAATGAGGAACAATGTTTTCATAAGGTTGAGAATAATATACATTAAATGGTAATATAAAATAAAAAAACATTAATGTTTGTTCATAGCATTGATCATAACATAATATATTGTGATAAAACATTATACTGTGATCAAATTGTTTGTTTGCACAGATAAAACATATGCATACATGACTTGCCAATTAAATTAACCAATATTGTCCATCATGATCATGTGTCCAATGGTGCTGAGATACGACACAATTCCCAGGTCTCCGGCGGAGGCCATCAAAGACTCATTTCCACTGGACACTGTTTTGGGCTTCCAGCTCTTTCCTTTTGTATTCTGCTTTTGACATCTCTGCTTCTACTTCTCTGCACCAGGTGTTTTTTTGCCTTCCAATTTTCCTTTTGCCCTGAAGTTTCCATGTGAGTACCTTTCTTGTGATCTGGTAAGTTTTTCTTTTAAGGCTTCCTGAGAGTATGGCCTATCCAGCTCCACTTCCTGAGAGTATGACCTATACAGCTCCACTTCCTGAGAGTATGACCTATACAGCTCCACTTCCTGAGAGTATGGCCTATCCAGCTCCACTTCCTGAGAGTATGACCTATACAGCTCCACTTCCTGAGAGTATGACCTATCCAGCTCCACTTCCTGAGAGTATGGCCTATCCAGCTCCACTTCCTGAGAGTATGACCTATACAGCTCCACTTCCTGAGAGTATGGCCTATACAGCTCCACTTCCTGAGAGTATGACCTATACAGCTCCACTTCCTGAGAGTATGGCCTATACAGCTCCACTTCCTGAGAGTATGGCCTATACAGCTCCACTTCCTGAGAGTATGGCCTATACAGCTCCACTTCCTGAGAGTATGGCCTATCCAGCTCCACTTCCTGAGAGTATGGCCTATCCAGCTCCACTTCCTGAGAGTATGGCCTATACAGCTCCACTTCCTGAGAGTATGGCCTATCCAGCTCCACTTCCTGAGAGTATGGCCTATCCAGCTCCACTTCCTGAGAGTATGGCCTATACAGCTCCACTTCCTGAGAGTATGGCCTATCCAGCTCCACTTCCTGAGAGTATGGCCTATCCAGCTCCACTTCCTGAGAGTATGGCCTATACAGCTCCACTTCCTGAGAGTATGGCCTATCCAGCTCCACTTCCTGAGAGTATGGCCTATACAGCTCCACTTCCTGAGAGTATGGCCTATCCAGCTCCACTTCCTGAGAGTATGGCCTATCCAGCTCCACTTCCTGAGAGTATGACCTATACAGCTCCACTTCCTGAGAGTATGACCTATCCAGCTCCACTTCCTGAGAGTATGACCTATCCAGCTCCACTTCCTGAGAGTATGGCCTATACAGCTCCACTTCCTGAGAGTATGGCCTATCCAGCTCCACTTCCTGAGAGTATGGCCTATCCAGCTCCACTTCCTGAGAGTATGGCCTATACAGCTCCACTTCCTGGGAGTATGACCTATCCAGCTCCACTTCCTGAGAGTATGGCCTATCCAGCTCCACTTCCTGAGAGTATGGCCTATACAGCTCCACTTCCTGAGAGTATGGCCTATACAGCTCCACTTCCTGGGAGTATGGCCTATCCAGCTCCACTTCCTGAGAGTATGGCCTATACAGCTCCACTTCCTGGGAGTATGGCCTATCCAGCTCCACTTCCTGAGAGTATTGCCTATACAGCTCCACTTCCTGGGTGTATGGCTTATACAGCTCCACTTCCTGAGAGTATGGCCTATCCTGCTCCTCTTCCTGAGAGTATGGCCTATACAGCTCCACTTCCTGAGAGTATGGCCTATACAGCTCCACTTCCTGAGAGTATGGCCTATACAGCTCCACTTCCTGGGTGTATGGCCTATCCAGCTCCACTTCCTGAGAGTATGACCTATACAGCTCCACTACCTGAGAGTATGGCCTATCCAGCTCCACTACCTGAGAGTATGACCTATCCAGCTCCACTTCCTGAGAGTATGGCCTATACAGCTCCACTTCCTGAGAGTATGGCCTATACAGCTCCACTTCCTGAGAGTATGGCCTATACAGCTCCACTACCTGAGAGTATGGCCTATACAGCTCCACTTCCTGAGAGTATGGCCTATACAGCCCCACTTCCTGAGAGTATGGTCTATCCAGCTCCACTTCCTGAGAGTATGGCCTATACAGGTCCAATTCCTGAGAGTATGGCCTATACAGCTCCACTACCTGAGAGTATGGCCTATACAGCTCCACTTCCTGAGAGTATGGCCTATACAGCCCCACTTCCTGAGAGTATGGTCTATCCAGCTCCACTCCCAGAGAGTATGGCCTATCCAGCTCCACTTCCTGAGAGTATGGCCTATACAGCTCCAATTCCTGAGAGTATGGCCTATCCAGCTCCACTTCCTGAGAGTATGACCTATACAGCTCCACTTCCTGAGAGTATGACCTATCCAGCTCCACTTCCTGAGAGTATAGCCTATCCAGCTCCACTTCCTGAGAGTATGACTTATACAGCTCCACTTCCTGAGAGTATGACCTATCCAGCTCCACTTCCTGAGAGTATGACCTATCCAGCTCCACTTCCTGAGATTATGGCCTATACAGCTCCACTTCCTTGGAGCATGGCCTATCCAGCTCCACTTCCTGAGAGCATGGCCTATCCAGCTCCACTTCCTGAGAGTATGGCCTATACAGCTCCCCGTCCTGGGAGTATGACCTATCCAGCTCCACTTCCTGAGAGTATGGCCTATCCAGCTCCACTTCCTGAGAGTATGGCCTAACCATCTCCATTTCATGAGAGTATGGCCTATACAGCTCCACTTCCTGGGAGTATGGCCTATCCAGCTCCACTTCCTGAGAGTATGGCCTATACAGCTCTACTTCCTGGGAGTATGGCCTATCCAGCTCCACTTCCTGAGAGTATGGCCTATACAGCTCCACTTCCTGGGTGTATGGCCTATACAGCTCCACTTCCTGAGAGTATGGCCTATCCTGCTCCACTTCCTGAGAGTATGGCCTATACAGCTCCACTTCCGGTGAGTATGGCCTATCCAGCTCCACTTCCTGAGAGTATGGCCTATACAGCTCCACTTCCTGAGAGTATGGCCTATACAGCTCCACTTCCTGGGTGTATGGCCTATCCAGCGCCACTTCCTGAGAGTATGGCCTATCCTGCTCCACTTCCTGAGAGTATGGCCTATACAGCTCCACTTCCGGTGAGTATGGCCTATCCAGCTCCACTTCCTGAGAGTATGGCCTATACAGTTCCACTTCCGGTGAGTATGGCCTATCCAGCTCCACTTCCTGAGAGTATGGCCTATACAGCTCCACTTCCTGAGAGTATGGCCTATCCAGCTCCACTTCCTGAGAGTATGGCCTATACAGCTCCACTTCCTGGGAGTATGACTTATCCAGCTCCACTTCCTGAGAGACTGCGTCCTTCTGATTTGATGTTCGATTGGTTCCTGGTTTGTTCTTTTCCATAATGCTGCATTGCTAATTGTTTCTGACCATCTTATCTTTAGAAATCTACACCTATGACCTGTCCAAAATTACCTCAATGCATTACGGATGTGAGGCCAAACGTCTAGCAAAAACTTAAAAGAACAACCGGGGCCAACCTCCGCGCATGCGCCAAAATTTATAATAATTATGATATGGTGGCGCCACTGTTGGGAGTGTGAACCTGAACTATTTCAATGGGCACGGGGTATTCGGAAATATCTTCATCTATACAATATTCTATGTGGGGTTTGTACTTTGATGCCATTATTTGAACATATAGTTTAGTATTTAATGTGCCAGTTTTCGTAGGGTAACATATTGAGTGTAACGATAAAGATATAAATTGAAGGTACGACAGAAGCATTGGTGTAAAGGTAGGACAACAACTTTATTAAAGGATAACCAAGCGGAACTGTATTAAATGAGCGAGCAATGACGAAGCGAGCAGAATCACCGGGTAACGTTCCCGTGATGCATTGTTCAAGTACGTCAACGTAATAATCACCATGTCGATCGGGTAACGTTCGGAGTCCGAGCGCGTTCATTCACGTCCACGACAGATGTTTCCGAAGAACGAGCGCCTCGGTCGCAGTCAGACGTCTCGTGACGAGCGCCCGTTCGTCCGACACCGTTCGTCTGTGACCACCATAGATGATCTTCGCTTCGATCGGCGTCGAACGCGTAACGGTCACTGTCCGAGCGCGTTCATCGGCGACCACGGTGTTAGACATTTCCGGTGACGCTGCACAGTTCAAGAAGCGCCTCGATCGGCTGCGACGATGGATGATTCGAGTGACGTTCGCCCGTGTCGGAGTTAACTTTGCTGGTGACTTCTGCCGACCAATAGATCTAGATCGTCTCGCTCGCGCCCGAAATCCTCCCAAACACGAGCTAGGCACTGAGAAAATTTAATATTACCAAACGTGATCAGAAATAAAATATAAAATAATAGATAATAAAAAAAAATCAGCAACATGTCGTCACGTCCACAGCAGTCGTCGTCTGGATAAATCATAAACGCTCGGTAACACCGTACACGTGTGCATCTCCCCGGAGGTTCCACGGTCTCCCGGGGCAACTCCTCGTCATAAAACTAAAAAATATAAATCAATAAAACTAAAAGCGAAACTTATAACCAACGCGTCGTGTCGTCTGCAGCCGCAACAGCGATCGGTCAAACCGGAAACACGCGTGAGGCACCTGGAATAAAAGATCAGTGACGATTAGCCGATTACCGTTTAAATAACTTTATATGTTATCTACCTACAACCTGGTAACGCTAATGTCATTATCTTGGACACAGACAGCATTGTATATGTGCATACGAACTTATACACAGTTATACACTTCAGATGACTTATGTTATGCTTATCTCGGAGTAGAGGGCGTCCCTCCCGACCACACCAACGGGTAGTCTTGACTGTAGGACACCCCCAACCGTGCAGTGCCTGCACGCGTCACTTCCAGTACCGTGTGATCATCTGTTGCGCCTGAAGACGACGTGTTAATGTTTACGCTCAGTGCCTAGTCGCAATCGAGGTGTTCCACAGACCCCAGAAACTCTGGAATCTGTTTGCGTTGTGAACCCGTAGACAGACACAGCTTCTCTTTGTCTTCGCTTGACTTGTTGGTGATGTAGCGTTTCACATCATCGCATGGATTGTGTATTCCAATCAACGAGTTGGAATTACCTCCAAAATTGTTCATCCTTCGGTGTGACGCATGCCAACAACTAGTCAACAACAACAACAATAATAAGATTTATTATTCAACATTATACAACGGTGCGGGGGTTATTATATAAGTATACATTGTGGTACATTAGTTTAAGCATTATAGTAAAAAAAAATCCATAGCCTAAGCTAAGACTTAGCGCCGAAATCCTCAGTGCCCCGAGCTCAGACGTGCAACAAACCAGAATCGTTAAGTACAATACAATGGACGACTTCTTGTTCTTGCTATGTCGAACACACAGCCGGGTCGATAGGAGAACACACAGCCGGGTCGATAGGAGAACACACAGCCGGGTCGACAGGAGAATACACAGCCGGGTCGATAGGAGAACACACAGCCGGGTCGACAGGAGAACACACAGCCGGGTCGATAGGAGAACACACAGCCGGGTCGATAGGAGAACACACAGCCGGGTCGATAGGAGAACACAACAAAATAACGTATATTCAGGGCAAATAGGCTTACTCGCCACATATTTACGTAAGAAGAATAGGCAACGTTAGTTACATGGAGGACATCCTTCTTGTTTTTCATAAATGCTCTACCAACGGTGGACTCCGTGAATGTGTTGCCAGTGACCTCTCTTGTCTGCCACCACTGGACATGGACAACATAGACTTTGCCCACCTGCTGCACGAGTTCCAGGGCGTGCGTGCCGAGATGGCAAAGATGACAGATGACATTCTGCTATCCTAATCCATGGATATGTTCCAAGACCCATGCTAACGTTGGTCATTATTCCTATTATCAAGGATAAAAATAAACGTATAAGTGAGAAGGATAACTATCGACTTATATATGCTTATCAAATGTATTCACCAAAGTTATTGAAACAATTATGTATGCCGGTAGTCGTATGGAGAATTGTCTGCAAACTACATTGAACCAATTTGTTTTTAAACCGAAGCATGGTACATAAATGTTGTTTTTGTCCTGAAAGAGCTCTAAAGGTAATATATATAAAACAAAGCTCATTTATGTATGTGGCTTTTCTGGATGCTTCCAATGCTTTTGATCGGGTGAACCACACCAAGCTATTTTCAAAACTACTTAAACTTGGTGTTCCTATGTGGATAATAAAAGTACTATGTTTAAGTGGTATCGCAACCAGTCATTGTGTGTCAGATAGGGATCAGTGCTCTCAAACTTCTTTTCAGTTAATAATGGTGTAAGACAGGGAGGCATGCTATCCCCACTATTGTTTAATGTGTATATTGATTACCTCAGTGTGTCTCTGTCGAAACAACCTGTTGGTTGTTGATGTGGTAAAACTGTTGTTGATCACCTCACGTATGCTGATGACATTGTCTTGCTTGCTCCCTCAGCCAAAGGGTTGCTTGCTCCCTCAGCCAAAGGGTTGCTTGCTCCCTCAGCCAAAGGGTTGCTTGCTCCCTCAGCCAAAGGGTTGCTTTCTCCCTCAGCTAAAGGGTTGCTTGCTCCCTCAGCTAAAGGGTTGCAAAGGCTTCTAGATGCTAGTTACACATATGGATGTGATAACGATATTGTGTTTAATAATAAAAAATCGCAAGTAATGTTTGTTAACACAATGAAATCAGGCCATGTGGCAAATATTACACTGGGTGAAATATGACATTGAATGTAACCAAGTCCTACAAGTACCTTAGACATATAATAAATGATAATCTGTATGATGAAACTGCATGATATCAAAGCTAAACAACGGGGCCTATATGGCAGGTGCAATGTTTTACTTAGAACATTTTACTTCTGTTCTGAGCGTGTGAAGAATAAGCTGTTCACTTGTTATTGTAGTAATTTGTTTTTGTGTTCTTTATAGGCTAAATATAGAAAATCGTCTATGCAGCATTTTATTGTGTAATGCATTCAGGATTCTGCATAGCCTGCCTATGAGATGTAGTGCAAGTTTTATGTTTGCCACTGCGGTTGTTAACAGTTGTAAAACTCGAATTAGAAAATGTATTTCTACTTCCACCAACTTAACTGTACAATGTACTCTTAATAGTGATGTATATGCTACGTCAGGTTTGCTCGGATACGTGCATAATATACTATTATATAATATTAATAATTTTCTTTTTGCTTTTTTACTGTGGACTCGATGTATACTTCAGTGTTGTCTGAAATAAACAAGTATTATTCCCGTATTAGTATTATTATTACACCTCGATTACGAACAGCTAGTATCTGATGGGAATGCATCACTGCCAAGCAGTTTAACTGGGAAATGATGACCCTATTTCGTTGTTTGCTGCTTAATGCCAATAATAATAATGATTCTACGCGCCCAATTCCTTCTCGTTTGGCTCTAAAAGATCGTTGAGAATATTTTTTTTTCAGATTAGCAAGGCGACAAACGGTGGCGCCTCATCACGGAGTTATTTTGTTAACATTTATTTTTATGTTTATCATTTGTGTAGACTATTCTCAGTATAATTATTCTCTTAGCAAATGTATGGTATATGTAAAGCGCCTGAAAGCAATCTCGATTGATCGGGCGCTATATAAGTACTTTTATTTATTATTATTATGCAGTGAGTTTAACGTCAGTGATTTGTAAATTATTAGAAAGGTTAATTAAAGACCATATGGTGGACTTCCTCGTTAAGCATAAATTATTAAATTCATCTCAACATGGATTCCTTAAAGCGAGGTCATGCTTAACAAATATGTTATGTTTTTTGGAAGAAATCACTAAGTGGATAGACATGGGATCGCCAGTAGATATTATCTACTTAGATTTTCAGAAAGCTTTTGACAAAGTGCCACATCAAAGATTGCTACTTAAATTAAAAGCCCATGGTATCGGGGATAGCATAACTGACTGGATAGAACAATGGCTGACTGACAGAAGACAACGAGTTGTAGTAGATGGCGAAGTTTCAAATTGGAAATCGGTTTTGAGTGGGGTACCTCAAGGATCAGTATTAGGACCTATATTATTCTTAATTTATATCAATGACTTGGACGAGAGTATAACAAGTAACGTACTGAAATTTGCGGACGACACAAAACTGTTTAGAAAGGTTAATACTGATGGTGATAAACAACATTTACAAAACGATGTAGACAGATTAGTGAAATGGTCTGAGAAATGGCAGATGCTGTTCAATTTTGGGAAATGTAAATGCCTACATACAGGACATGGGAACTTGAATGTAAACTATAAAATGGGAGCTACTGTTCTTGGTACTACTGTAAAAGAAAAGGACTTAGGAGTTACAATAAGCGCTGATATGAAAGTTTCAGAGCAGTGTGGTATTGCAGCTTCAAAGGGTAATCAAATTCTTGGATTGATTAGAAGAAACATAACATATAAGGGAAAAAAGTTAATTATACCTCTTTATAAAGCAATAGTTAGACCTCATTTAGAATACTGTATACAAGCATGGAGACCGTATCGTAAGAAGGATATAGATACGCTTGAACGCATACAAAGGAGAGCAACTAAAATGATTCCAGAACTTAGAGACCTTAGTTATGAAGAACGCCTGAAAGAATGTGGTTTAACAACTCTAGAGACAAGGAGGTTAAGAGGAGATCAGATTGAAGTTTTTAAGATATTGAATGGGTATGAAAATATTGATAGAAATATGTTTTTCTCACCCAAGAAGGATAGCAGAACTAGAGGACATGAGGTAAAATTAGTAAAGGATCAATGTAGATTGGACATCAGGAAGCACTCGTTCTCACAGAGGACAATAAATGAATGGAACAAACTGTCTACAGATTGTGTAACTGCTAGCAGCGTGAATATGTTTAAAAACAAGGTTGACACATATATCAGGAGGGCGGGTTATAAGTAGGTGAACATTGTTGGACTCTCGATAAGCCAATGGCTTCCTTGTCCACTTGCCATCTGGGCCTTTGGCTTGGATGGCAAATCTTGTTAAATCTTGTTAAATCTTGTTAAACTGAAATAAATGTTACAAAATTATCTGGTAGGTGGCGCTATTTGTGTACACATTTTGTTTTTGGCGGGCGTATATGCTTTATGTAAAAGTTAGTTCTTAGGGCTGTCAGTTTTAAGTTACACAAGTATTTTAAAACAAATTCAGTAAGTACATGTATTATATTATTGTCAGTTGCTTTAGTTCACTGGCATTACCTTTGAAATGGAGAATGTACTTAATCTTCCCGATTATCGCCCGGAATCTTCCTCGATCTCGTTTTTATTTAAAAACACTTTCGACAACAGACATATGCTCGTGATGTATATAATTCGATGCCGGTTGCTGAATCCTAGACGATACATCTAGCATATGAAACTCTAACGTAATGATGACTCGGCGACAAAAGTTAAACGTCGGACTGTCGATCTAGGACGGAGGGAACCGAAGCAAGTTCGAAACGACTGCCCTAACCTTGGGCTAGTCCTAGCTGGCACTGGTCGTTTTGAAGTGTGGACAGTTTCGTTTCTCACCGCTTTGCCTTTCGGAAGAGACACTAAAAGCTGTTGGTTCCTTCCACCTTGTGTCTAATACACTGTCTATGACGGGGGGAGTAAAACATTCCACGCAGGGAAATGGAAAAAACCTGTCATGGAATCATTAATTAGACGTGATCGTCGATAAGTAATTAGACACACCATCAATACTAGACAATTGTTAATTAGACAGTGGCATGCTGCACACTCACAGTGACATATATTAAGAGATGTTTTTTGATATTCAGGATGGATCCAGGATTTTACACTCGTGTCGCAGCATGCCCCCATCCTCTGCTCAATGATATAGCAGCAGCCAATCACGTCGCTCCATACATCATTACCCCGATCATTATAGCCCCACAAGTGCCGCCAGATGTTGCCACTGCTGACCTACATGAAGAGATCGGGTGAACGGCCGAAGAAGGAGTTGAAGAAACTGTCAGGTTATTTAATCAAATTAAATTTTATATTTTTTATTATGCACTACTATATATAACTAGTTAAATTATCACCATCTTCTTTCAACGTTTTATTCTGTATTGGGAGTGACTGCTTGGATCCTCCTATGCCGTGATGTCCTGTCCACTGCATCCACCTTTGTCACCTCTATGTCTCCTCACCACGTTTCTTATGCTTATCCGCTATTGCGTTTTCCATCCTCTGGCAGCTTCCATGCCTTCTTCAGTCTGATCTGTCATTGTTCATCTGTTATACATAACACATCCATCTCCTTATGTCTTCTCTCCATCAAGGATATCCCCGCAATCCATCTCAGCATTCTCATCTCCATTCTCTCAAGTAATCGTTCTTCATTCTTGTGGATGACCAATATCTCTGCAACAAATGTCAATACTATAGTTTTGTAAATATGTGATTTAAGTTTCATACGCATTCTTTTGTCACACACAACTCCTGACACGCCAAACCATTTAGCACAAGATAACTTAACTCTGTCCATGACGTCTTCTTCATATCCTCCTTCTTGGTTCACCTAACAAATTAAATTATGAAAGTTGATAACTGACTTTTTGATATTGTATAATATGGTATATTGTGTTGTTTCTACATTGATTAATCATATACAGTCATGTTTTTTTACCCGCATATTTTGGTTCTCAATGATTTTGGCTGGATTAACCAAGTGTGTAGATGGTTGAAACGCAATCACTGAATAATGGTACAAAAGGGGTGTAGTGGTCATGTGGTAGGGCGTCGGGCTCTCGGTCGAAGGGACCAGGGTTCAAAACCACCTCCACCGTTTTGAAGATTGGGCAATTTCGTTCACTCCACTGTGCCTGTGTCTTTCGGAAGAGACAGTAAAACCTTTAGTCCCTTCTATCTGGTGTCTGTGCCAGGGGAAGTAAAAGACCCCACACAGGGAAATGGAACAAACCTGTTATGGACTCAGAGAGCTGGTAATCTCATAAATATCATAACATAAATATCCTGACAAATGGATCCTGCCAATTATATGAAAGAAAAGTAAGTGTGTCAAGATTTTTCTCACACACAAACATGCAGATTACTGAAGAAAATGGATTACTAAAAAACTAAAAACAAGACTTGAGGACTATAAGACATATATGAGTTGAGGACTATTTTAGGGTTAGAAAGATCGGGTTATGAAATGGTCATGTCTAGATATGAGAAAGACTTCAAAGACATCAATATAGTAAAAACTCCAAGATAGTAACATGAAATTACTGATGATTTTCACACAAAAAAGATATCCACATTGTGTTTATTTTCTTCTGTACACGATACGTAAGTTGTGATGTTTACCTTGCAGTGATGAAATTTTCTCCGCATACCAACACAGGGACATTCTTCCTGGCTGTTGTCCACATCCGGGTACAATACAATGGACGACTTCTTGTTCTTGCTATGTCGAACACACAGCCGGGTCGATAGGAGAACACACAGCCGGGTCGATAGGAGAACACACAGCCGGGTCGACAGGAGAATACACAGCCGGGTCGATAGGAGAACACACAGCCGGGTCGACAGGAGAACACACAGCCGGGTCGATAGGAGAACACACAGCCGGGTCGATAGGAGAACACACAGCCGGGTCGATAGGAGAACACAACAAAATAACGTATATTCAGGGCAAATAGGCTTACTCGCCACATATTTACGTAAGAAGAATAGGCAACGTTAGTTACATGGAGGACATCCTTCTTGTTTTTCATAAATGCTCTACCAACGGTGGACTCCTGAATGTGTTGCCAGTGACCTCTCTTGTCTGCCACCACTGGACATGGACAACATAGACTTTGCCCACCTGCTGCACGAGTCCCAGGGCGTGCGTGCCGAGATGGCAAAGATGACAGATGACATTCTGCTATCCTAATCCATGGATATGTTCCAAGACCCACGCTAACGTTGGTCATTATTCCTATTATCAAGGATAAAAATAAACGTATAAGTGAGAAGGATAACTATCGACTTATATGCTTATCAAATGTATTCACCAAAGTTATTGAAACAATTATGTATGCCTGTAGTCGTATGGAGAATTGTCTGCAAACTACATTGAACCAATTTGGGTTTAAACCGAAGCATGGAACAGAAATGTTGTTTTTGTCATGAAAGAGCTCAAAAGGTAATTTATATAAAACATGGCTCATTTATGTATGTGGCTTTTCTTGATGCTTCCAATGCTTTTGATCGGGTGAACCACACCAAGCTATTTTCAAAACTACTTAAACTTGGTGTTCCTATGTGGATAATAAAAGTACTATGTTTAAGTGGTATCGCAACCAGTCATTGTGTGTCAGATAAGGATCAGTGCTCTCAAACTTATTTTCAGTTAATAATGGTGTAAGACAGGGAGGCATGCTATCCCCACTATTGTTTAATGTGTATATTGATTACCTCAGTGTGTCTCTGTCGAAACAACCTGTTGGTTATTACTGTGGTAAAACTGTTGTTAATCACCTCACGTATGCTGATGACATTGTCTTGCTTGCTCCCTCAGTCAAAGGGTTGCTTGCTCCCTCAGCCAAAGGGTTGCTTGCTCCCTCAGCCAAAGGGTTGCTTGCTCCCTCAGCCAAAGGGTTGCTTGCTCCCTCAGCCAAAGGGTTGCTTGCTCCCTCAGCCAAAGGGTTGCTTGCTCCCTCAGCCAAAGGGTTGCTTGCTCCCTCAGCTAAAGGGTTGCTTGCTCTCTCAGCTAAAGGGTTGCAAAGGATTTTAGGTGCTAGTTATACATATGGATGTGATAAAGATATTGTGTTTAATAATAAAAAATCGCAAGTAATGTTTGTTGACACAATGAAATCAGGCCATGTGACAAATATTATGCTGGGTGAAATGACATTTTGAATGTAACCAAGTCCTACAAGTACCTTAGACATATAATAAATGATAATCTGTATGATGAAACTGATATCAAAGCTAAAGAACGGGGCTTTATGGCAGGTGCAATGTTTTACTTAGAACATTTTACTTCTGTTCTGAGCGTGTGAAGAATAAGCTGTTCACTTGTTATTGTAGTAATTTGTTTTTGTGTTCTTTATAGGCTAAATATAGAAAGTCGTCTATGCAGCATTTTATTGTGTAATGCATTCAGGATTCTGAATAGCCTGCCTATGAGATGTAGTGCAAGTTTTATGTTTGCCACTGAGGTTGTTGACAGTTGTAAAACTCGAATTAGAAAATGTATTCTACTTCCACCGACTTAACTGTACAATGTACTCTTAATAGTGATGTATATGCCACGTCAGGTTTGCTCGGATACGTGCATAATATATACTATTATATAATATTCATACTTTTCTTTTTGCTTTTTTACTGTGGACTCGATGTATACTTCAGTGTTGTCTGAAATAAACAAGTATTATTCCTGTATTAGTATTATTATTACAACACCTCGATTACGAACAGCTAGCATCTGATGGGAAGGCATCACTGCCAAGCAGTTTAACTGGGAAATGGCTGATGACCCTATTTCGTTGTTTGTTGCTTAATGCCAATAATAATAATGATTCTACGCGCCCAATTCCTTCTCGTTTGGCTCTAAAAGAACGTTGAGAATATTTTTTTTCAGATTCGCAAAGCGACAAACGGTAGCGTCTCATCACGGAGTTATTTTGTTAACATTTCTTTTTATGTTTATCATTTGTGTAGACTGTTCTCAGTATAATTATTCTCTTAGCAAATTTATGGTATATGTAAAGCGCCTGAAAGCAATCTCGATTGATCGGGCGCTATATAAGTACTTTTATGGAACTCCCTTTCACCACACCTCCTCACCTAAACTGCCTTTAAAACACAGTGCTCAGCGTAAACTTATCCATGGTGTGGGTATGGAGACTGTCTATGTGTGCATGTGGCAAGGCAGCGACAGTATCCATACACACAACCAACCTATTAAAATTTTTCGTTAAACATCCTATACAAAAAATAAATAAAACTATCAGATAAAAACCATTTCAGCAACATTAATGATACTAGTCTTTTAATCGAATGTACCACCCACAGCGCATGCGCACAGTCCACCACAAACTCCTGCGTTAGCCCAAGTTTGGGCTGTTTGGAGTAAACCACTTGAGACTTGAGACTTTAGTTATTATTATGCAACTGAAATAAATGTTACAAAATTATCTGGTAGGTGACGCTATTTGTGTACACATTTTGTTTTTGGCGGGCGTATATGCTTTATGTAAAAGTTAGTTCTTAGGACTGTCAGTTTTAAGTTACACAAGTATTTTAAAACAAATTCAGTAAGTACATGTATTATAGTATTGTCAGTTGCTTTTGTTCACTGGCATTACCTTTGAGATGGAGAATGTACTTAATCTTCCCGATTATCGCCCGGAGTCTTCCTCGATCTCGTTTTTATTTAAAAACACTTTCGACAACAGACATATGCTCGTGAGGTATATAACTCGATGCCGGTTGCTGAATCCTAGACGATACATCTAGCATATGAAACTCTAACGTAGTGATGACTCGGCGACAAAAGTTAAACGTCGGACTGTCGATCGAGGACGGAGGGAACCGAAGCATGTTCGAAACGACTGAGCCTAGGCCTAGCACCGCCACTGCCCTGGCACTGGTCGTTTTGAAGTGTGGACAGTTTCGTTTCTCACCACTTTACCTTTCGGAAGAGACACTAAAAGCTGTTGGTCCCTTCCACTTGGTGTCTGATACACTGCCTATGGCTATGACGGGGGGAGTAAAAGATTCCACGCAGGGAAATGGAAAAAACCTGTCATGGAATCGCTTAATTAGACATGATCGTCGATAAGTAATTAGACACTCCATCAATACTAGACAATAGTTAATTAGACAGTGGCATGCTGCACACGCACAGTGACATATATTAAGAGATGTTTTTTGATATTCAGCATGGATCCAGGATTTTACACTCGTGTCGCAGCCAGCCCCCATCCTCTGCTCAATGATATAGCAGCAGTCAATCACATTGCTCCAAACATCATTACCCTGATCATTATAGCCCCACAAGTGCCACCAGATGTTGCCACTGCTGACCTACCTGAAGAGATCGGGCAAATGGCCGAAGAATGAGTTGAAGAAACTCTCAGGTTATTTGATCAAATAAATTTTTTTATTATTTAATTTATATAATTTAACTATATATAACTAGTAAAATTATCATCATCTTCTTTCAACGTTTTATTCTGTATTGGGAGTGACCGCTTGGATGCCATGATGTCCTGTCCACTGCATCCACCTTTGCCACCTCTTTGTCTCCTCACCACGTTCCTTATGCTTATCCGCTATTGCGTTTTCCATCCTCTGGCAGCCTCCATGCCTTCTTCAGTCTGATCTGTCATTGTTCATCTGTTATACACAACACATCCATCTCCTTATGTCTTCTCTCCATCAAGGATATCCCCGCAATCCATCTCAGCATTCTCATCTCCATTCTCTCAAGTAATCATTCTTCATTCTTGTGGATGACCAATGTCTCTGCATCAAATGTCAATACTATAGTTTTGTAAATATGTGATTTCAGTTTCATGCGCATTCTTTTGTCACACACAACTCCTGACACGCCAAACCATTTAGCACAAGATAACTTAACTCTGTCCGTGACGTCTTCTTCATATCCTCCTTGGTTCACCTAACAAATTATATTATGAAAGTTGATAACTGTCATTTTGATATTGTATAATATGGAATATTGTGTTGTTTCTACATTGATTAATTATATTATACAGTCATGTTTTTTTACCCGCACATTTTGGTTCTCATTGATTTTGGCTGGATTAACCAAGTGTGCAGATGGTTGAAACGCAATCACTGAATAATGGTACAAAAGGGGTGTGGTGGTCATGTGGCAGGGCGTCGGGCTCTCGGTCGAATGGACCAGGGTTCAAAACCACCTCCACCGTTTTGAAGATTGGGCAATTTCGTTCACTCCACTTTGCCTGTGTCTTTCGGAAGAGACAGTAAAACCTTTAGTCCCTTCTATCTGATGTCTGTGCCAGGGGAAGTAAAAGACCTCACACGGGGAAATGGAAAAAACCTGTTATGGACTCAGAGAGCTGGTGCTCTCATTCTCTAAACTACCATTGACATAAATATCCTGACAAACGGATCCTGCCAATTATATGAAAGAAAAGTAAGTGTGTCAAGATTTTTCTCACACACAAACATGCAGATTGCTGACGAAAATGGATTACTAAAAAACAAAAAACAAGACTTGAGGACTATGAGACATATATGAGTTGAGGACTATTTTAGGGTTAGAAAGATCGGATTATGAAATGGTCATGTCTAGATATGGGAAAGACTTCAAAGACATCAATATTGTAAAAACTCCAAGATAGTTACATGAAATTACAGATGATTTTCACGCAAAAAAGATATCCACATTGTGTTTTTTTCTTCTGTACACGATGCCTAAGTTGTGATGTTTACCTTGCAGTGATGAAGTTTTCTCCACATACAAACACAGGGACATTCTTCCTGGCTGTTGTCCACATCCGGGGGATATAGTCGATCCTGGATCACTTAGTGTAAGTATAGATGGGTCATTCCTTTCCAAATCTCCCAGAAGTCCCTGGGTGACCACCAATTTTTTTAATGAATTTTCACCCATGTGCACTTTTATCTAAATGATGACTGTATGCAACATTCCAGTGCCAAATTCCTGTTAGGTATGAAGTTAAGGTTGTTATAATTTATGTGACATGATACTTTTCTCACTAATGACTCTAGCAAGTGGCAGTGGATTATTTATTAATTTTAATGATTTTGAAAATATAAAGCCGCAATTTGTTATAATGCCTAATTCATGAAAAATCTTGACTAATTTTTGTGTGCATATCTGTGAGGTGGAGGCCCAGAATGTTGGGCTTGATTTTGTATAAAAATCAGAAATGGTCATACTATACTTATAATTTATACTATTAAATATACTTTGTTTATACTGTACTATGTTTAGTGTGCAAGCATGTTTTAAATATATTGGTTACATTATAGCAATGCTGTATCAATGTGCCTCTGTACATACCTTTATAGATAACAATTATAATTATGTTACTGACAAACCTAATTGTATGTTTTCTGTCCCAGGCCCTCGCCACGCCCCCAACTGATCACCACATCCAGGACAGCTTACCGGGGGAAGCCATACACTCTGGCACTCTGGGAAACTCAGCAGTCTTCAGTTGGAGGGAATATTGTATGCATTAAGTAATCATTACTTTGACAATCTCTCTCTCTCTCTAAACGTTTTCTCAACTTTTGCAGAATATGTCACTCCACTCTACATGATCTTTCACTGTGTTGTTCAGTTCATTCCACCCTGTCTTCATCCACACTTGATGTCACCCCTCCGTCTTCTTTGTGATCTTCCTTTCCTTTATTTATCCTCTATCGTGCATTTGAAGATGGCTTTGATCCTAAGACTAAGTACTTCTTTTCGTGTGTCCATATAACCTCAGTTTGCATTTTAAATATGTTGGTATGTATGTATGCGAAGCTGTTCAAGTTTACTTACAGTCGATTAAAATTACATGGACAATAAATCTGAAATAGTTTGTTACATGCTTTACAATTTGCAGGAAATGGTAATCATTTTTAAACAGTAATAACATTGTCAAGGGATGATCACAAAACATCAGTGAATGACGACACAAAAAACCAATGAACTAAATGTGGTGGTTTCACTTTCGCTTTGTTTCCTACCAGTGGCAGAGTCACCAGACCATTCTTCCCAGTGGCTGTTGAGCGGGATTCTTCATGGGAGATGGGGCTGGTGTAGGGAAGGGACGACAGGTATGAACTATGAAACGGGATGTGTATTGTTGTAAACAGAATTCCTGAGAACATTGTAGAGGTGTCAGTTCTCCTGCTTTGGGAAGGAGCTCTCCTTCTTTTCTACACATTTTTCCCACATCCACTTGTCTTTCCTTTTCACACAATCTCCTTCTTTTTGAAACAATTCCATATTTTCTATAACAAACTCATACGTTTTCGGCTGCTCAAATCCAGGTTATTATTTTCGATTCGCAGGCCTATTAGTTCAGTACATCGTCATCATAGTTCCATAACGGTATACATACATGTATTTTATTCAGTTAACGATTAAACAGGGTGTGACATTTAAAAATAATACACGTTGATGGTAGTTGACCAGTTTAATAAGCTCTATAAACTGCATATTGCCGTATAAGACAATGCTGCAAGCACACTGTGGCTTCGACAGAGTTCTTGGACTTGGAGCAGCGGGCGGCGATCGCTGTTGGTTAGTAGCACCCTGGTGGCAGACATGGGAACACCTAACGCGCCTTATTTCATCCCTCTACTCCAGCATGCTTGTCCCTCCGATGAGGGGACACCTGCCATGTAGGGACACTTTTGTTTGGATACAGAAGTGACCGTTGAAGACATGTACTACTGTATACATAAAACTCCATCCTCAACTGACTTAGCCTATGGAGAATTGAAGTCAGAAATGTATACATAAAACTCCATCCTCAACTGACTTAGCCTATCGAGAATGCACTTCGTTGATGTCCAAATATGTAGTGTGTGAATAGTTTAAGTAATATCTGTAGTCTTAATAAAAAATGTGTATTTGTGTTCAGATCATCAAAAGAATTTACTTTAGTCGTTAAATCTGTTAAGCCTAAAAATACTGGAAATCCAAAATTGTAAACACTGCGGGTCAACGCCGATCTTGGAGGTGACTTCCATTGTCTCGCTGATCACATGATAAAGTTATGAAATTTCAACATGTGTGAAATTCGTAAGTTTTCAGCGTTTCCGTTTTCACTTCACTTAAAGTTTGACCAAATTTAATAGTTCGTCTGATGATTTCACAAAAAACTACATACAAAAGTGGCACAAACGAGCTAGCATGTTGCCGTGGATACTAGATAAATTTGATATTTCGCAAAATGAATTTGAAATGAGACTAACAAGAAATCGATTTGAACTTCAAAGGGATCTTTAATGGGACCTTTAAAGATGTTTTTACATAGTTAATGAATGTCATATAACACATGCAGACGTGATTGTTTCTTGAATTTTACTCTGATTATCGGATGAATTTTGTTTGTAAAAATACATGTTTATATCAACTGGGGGGAACTGTCAGAGATAGTTTTACTTCTGCGATAGTATTGCGATAGCTGTATGACATAATATTGCAATAGTTTCATAACTATCGCGATGTTATTGTGATCAGGTTTGAAAACTAACAGTTTTGTCCACCAGCCAAATCGGACTAGTAAGTTTAAAAAACACCAACCTGATATTA
The DNA here is from genome assembly GCA_033239005.1 of Lamellibrachia satsuma. Lineage (NCBI taxonomy): Eukaryota > Metazoa > Annelida > Polychaeta > Sabellida > Siboglinidae > Lamellibrachia > Lamellibrachia satsuma. Next base: position 5,860,403 of record BSQZ01000003.1, read on the forward strand.
TACAAGCCTCAACATGGGGATGGGACATAATGTATTGCTTATTAAATAAACGCCATGAGAACCATAATAATTAGCTCTCTTATTTTCATCAAAAACAAAATGAAAATTGATGTGGGTCAGCAGCTGTCCCAGCCTGTAATAGCGCTACGGGAGACTATTGCGTAGTTACTCTATTTGATGACTGTTGATGTTAGGTTGAGAAATAAATAAAATTAATAATCAATAATTTGATGTATTGTTTCACCGTAATATCAACATCATCTGTGTATAAAATACAAGAGACTAACAAGATAATAACTTATCCACTCGTACACAATGGGTTTGTATCTCATTCTACAGACATGTTGACAACACTGGCCACCTGGGGGCGCTAGTGGTCACCAACTCCCTGGGTATGATGCAGGGTACAAAAAGGGTAATCACTGTCACAGGGGCGCCAGCAAGGCAGGTGGGTATGCCTCCTGATTGGCTGGTCGTTTCATTAGGCATTTGGTAGATTATAATTGTAATAATAATTAATGGGTGCAATTATAGTAAGACTTATGTCAAATGTCTAAGTTTGATTGCATATAGGTATTTAACACTTATAACCTATTTACACTGTCAAATATATATTAATGATGATATTAAATATATTCTCGCTACTTGCATATTTATACATCATGAATAAGCAATGTGTTCCATTCCATGAGAAGGAATACTTTCTTACTCCTAAATTACACTGTACTTTACCAACATTACTTCAGGCCTCCTGGTTCATCTTCAATCTGAAGATAACATTCCTGTCAATATCTTGTCTGTTTAGTATTAATCAAAAAACACCTTATTCTCCTTATTTGGTGTTCCTGCTCTAACAATAAAGTGATTTGTCACATTGACCCACAATGACCTCCATGACCTTGTAGGCATTAGCCAATGGGAAAAGGTTGAGGTCACAACTTGACCGTCTCCGGCAGTGGACAAGTACTGGCCAGAAGAAGACACTATGGGTGGAAGAAGCTCAAGTCATTGAAAAGGTAGATGTGTGCTGGTGAAGAGCAGGCCTGCTGGTTTAAACTGGTTTGCACTGGTTTAAACTGGTTTACACTGGTTTGAACTGGCATAGATCAGTTGTTGTTCTCAGCACAGGTCAATGCGTCTCTAGGATCTAGAAAATTACAATTTTATTGTGAACTATTTGATGCAGAATTTGATAGTATAGTACTAGACAAGCCTGTAGGTGGGGCTGTTGGCCGTCTTATACAGTTGGGTCTGTCATTTGATTCGTGTTTATTTTCCCTTAAATTAATGGTTGGTTCCCATGCTAGCGACATTATATGTCTTAATGGTAGTCCTTACAATGTATTTTGTAAATTATTTGAATTCAAATCAATCAATAAACTAAATCCGAGTTGGACTCGTATCTTGACAGTTTTATGGCCATCCTAAAATAAATATGGTGATTAAATTTTGAAAATGGTGACTGTGTGGCAGGTCAATAATGAAGTCTGGTTATGTTACAGAGTTTGTCAGGACAAGACATTTTGCTGTCAAAGATTGACCGTGACGACATAGAGAGGGCGCTACAATCGCTCCAGATCAACATCCTCAGTGCGGAGAAGAACAAATCAGTTAAAGACGACCTTTGACAGGTCAGATTCCCCTGAACGGGAGACTCCCCACTTTAGGGAGTTTTTTAAAATTTAATCATTGCAGTAATCAGTTCACCTATTATGTTGAATAGGTCTTGCTGAACAAAGAATATGTTCACTTTTTTATGCCATACCCCGTTTCCCTGGCAATGAAAATAGCCACCATTTTAGTCAAATACAGACACGTTTATAGTCTTGGCAATTTGTTGTTGAATAAACATTTTTTTTTTAAATACCTTTTTCTCTGTGTTTCAATACACAGCCTGTACTTTAGTACAGTGTTTTCTCTCTAAAACTAAAAATATTTAAATTTATACAAACTTGCCCATAAATCTATACTCGTAAACATCCATAACTCAAATGTTCCCTCCAAAATGACAAGGTGCAGGCTGTTACAATACAGTAGCCTTTTATTGTTGGAATTAATTACAAATAACACAGTCCTAGGTCTGGTTCAGATGGACCTCTACAGTAAATTCGTATGAGAATGTTCCCACTAGTTATAGGCTGTTGTTGTAGGCGTTGGATGAACTGGTCAACACGACTAGAGGACAGTCGGCCGTTGTCTCAGAGTTCCAGTTTAAGAAGGCCAGAGACGTAAGTTTGTACAGATTGGCAGTGTTAGTTAAATGTTCCTCCTCAATTTTCATAAAGGTTCCTCCTCAATTCTCTTAAAAGTTCCTCAGGACAAATTAGAGTTGTTCCTTTTGAATGGAAAGAAGCAAACATCATACCATTATTTAAAAAGGGTTCTAGAAATAAGTCAGAGAATTACAGACGAGTGAGTGTAACGTCAGTGATTTGTAAATTATTAGAAAGGTTAATTAAAGACCATATGGTGGACTTCCTTGTTAGGCATAAATTATTAAATTCATCTCAACATGGATTCCTAAAAGCGAGGTCATGCTTAACAAATATGTAATTTTTTGGAAGAAATCACCAAATGGATAGACAAGGGATCGCCAGTAGATATTATCTACTTAGATTTTCAGAAAGCTATTGACAAAGTACCACATCAAAGATTACTACTTAAATTAAAAGCCTGTGGTGTCAGGGATGGCATAATTCACTGGATAGAACAATGGCTGACTGACAGAAGACCACGTGTTGTAGTAGATGGAGAAGTTTCAAACTGGAAATCAGTTTTGAGTGGGGTACCACAAGGATCAACTCTTTTCTGGGTATTACTATAAAAGAAAAGGACTTAGGAGATATGCTCTGATATTAAAGTTTCAGAGCAGTGTGGTATTGCCGCTTCAAAGGGTAATCAAATTCTTGGGTTGATTAGGAGAAACATAACATACAAAGAAAAAGCTAAGTATACCTCTGTATAAAGCAATAGTTAGACCTCATTTAGAATACTGTATACAAGCATCGAGACGATATTGTAAGAAGGATATAGATACGCTTGAACACATACAGAGGAGAGCAAGTAAAATTATTCCAGAACTGAGAGATCTGTGAGAATGTGGTTTAACAACCCTAGAGACAAGGAGGTTAAGATGTGGTTTAACAACCCTAGAGACAAGGAGGTTAAGAGGAGATCAGATTGAAGTTTTTAAGATATTGAATGGGTATGAAAATATTGATAGAAATATGTTTTTCTCACTCAAGAAAGATAGCAGAACTAGAGGATATGAGGTAAAATTAGTAAAGGATTAGATTAGATTAGATATCAGGATTTCGCACTGACACGCACAGTGTTTACCATTTTGGATATCCACTATTTAGAGTCTTACCAGACCTAACGACTAAAATGAATTGTTTTTATGATTTAAAAAATACGCATTTAAAAGATTAAATCGACCCTGGATGTTCACACACTACATATTTGGACATAAATGAACTGGATTTGTGATAGGCTAAATCAGTTGAGGATGGGGTTTTAAATGTTTTTTGTGAATTGTAAAGAAATCAAATAATCCCCCCAAAACTAGATATGATTGAGTGAGTCAAGGATATACTTCGATTATCACCAACATTTTCCCCTACAACTTGCCCCTGTATACAACAAGCCCCGGGCTCTCCCTACAACTTGCCCCTGTATAAAACAAGCCCCGGTCTCCCCTATAACTTGTCCCTGTATACAACAAGCCCCGGTCTCCCTAAAACATGCCCTGGTATACAACAAGCCCCGGTCTCCCCTATAACTTGTCCCTGTATACAATAAGCCCTGGTCTCCCCTACAACTTGCCCCTGTATACAACAAGCCCCAATCTCCCCTACAACTTGCCCCTGTATACAACAAGCCCCGGTCTCCCCTACAACTTGCCCCTGTATACAACAAGCCCCGGTCTCCCCTACAACTTGCCCCTGTATACAACAAGCCCCGGTCTCCCCTACAACTTGCCCCTGTATACAACAAGCCCCGGTCTCCCCTATAACTTGTCCCTGTATACAACAAGCCCCGGTCTCCCCTACAACTTGCCCCTGTATACAACAAGCCCCGGTCTCCCCTATAACTTGTCCCTGTATACAACAAGCCCCGGTCTCCCCTACAACTTGCCCCTGTATACAACAAGCCCCGGTCTCCCCTACAACTTGCCCCTGTATACAACAAGCCCCGGTCTCCCCTACAACTTGCCCCTGTATACAACAAGCCCCGGTCTCCCCTACAACTTGCCCCTGTATACAACAAGCCCCAGTCTCCCCTACAACTTGCCCCTGTATAGAACAAGCCCCGGTCTCCCCTACTCCTGGGGCCGTTCGCAACTGTCGACATCACCTGTTCGTGCAAAACGTAGTAATTCTCAAACTCCGTCTCCCCCTTCTGAATTAGTACTGTCAATTATAGTGCAGATTGAAAAACATCGATGCAATACTGTTATGACACAGTGCGTATATTACAATAATAACCATCGTAATATGGTTACAAACATTTATTTCTGATCAAGATTTGTATTTTCCAACAACATCGTGGTGTTGTAGTGATGATTGTATTCCACGAAGTTGTGAATTTACAAGTTGTATTTTGTTGCAGCACCGCGCGATGAACGGTTACACAAATGAAAACAATGGCAGTTCCGTGACAGTTCACCGCGCGATGAACGATTACACAAATGAAAACAATGGTAGTTCCGTGACAGTTCACCGCGCGATGAACGGTTACACAAATGAAAACAATGGTAGTTCCGTGACAGTTCACCGCGCGATGAACGGTTACACAAATTAAAACAATGGTAGTTCCGTGACAGTTCACCGTGCGATGAACGGTTACACAAATTAAAACAATGGTAGTTCCGTGACAGTTCACCGCACGATGAACAGTTACGCAAATTAAAACAATGGTAGTTCCGTGACAGTTCATCGCGCGATGACCGGTTACACAAATTAAAACAATGATAGTTCCGTGACAGTTCACCGCGCGATGAACGGTTACACAAATTAAAACAATGATAGTTCCGTGACAGTTCACCGCACGATGAACAGTAACACAAATTAAAACAATGGTAGTTCCGTGACAGTTGATCGCGTGATGACCGGTTACACAAATTAAAACAATGATAGTTCCATGACAGTTCACCGCGCGATGAACGGTTACACAAATTAAAACAATGATAGTTCCGTGACAGTTCATCGCTCGGTGACCCGTGAACCACTGTAAGGAACAATGCACCCACTTGAAAGTACATCACCATCTGGAGGACGTCCGGCTCGCGACCCGTGAACCACTGTAAGGTACAAAGCATCCACTTGAAAGTACATTACCATATGAAGGACGTCCCACCATGGTTTCTTTTGCATTTGAATTTCAATATTATATAGACTATGGTCAAACAACAACTTGCCCCAAACACAATGTTTGCAGTTGAATGCAAGTTGCGATAACAAATCCTAAATATAAATTTTCTTCAACTTGACTTAACCCCTTATACTATATAGTAAACATGTTTCAAGTTTCATTCACGAAACATAATAAGTGGCTGTGTGAGATTATATTATGTGGGCATAACAAAAAACTTTCTAGGTGGTCAAAAAGTCATTGTTGTCAACAATTCGTTAATTTCGCTTTCTTGACTCGCGATTTTGGGCAGTGAGTTTGCTTGTGGACTTCCAACCAACTACTGTCAATGGTATCTCCATATGTGTGCTACGTTTTCGTAACACGACTCTATAGCAACTTGCCCTTGTATACAACAAGCCCCGGTCTCCCCTACAACTTGCCCCTGTATACAACAAGCCCCGGTCTCCCCTACAACTTGCCCCTGTATACAACATGCCCCGGTCTCCCCTACAACTTGCCCCTGTATACAACAAGCCACGGTCGCCCGTACAACTTGCCCCTGTATACAACAAGCCGCGGTCTCCCCTACAACTTGTCCCTGTATACAACAAGCCCTGGTCTCCCCTACAACTTGCCCCTGTATACAACAAGCCCCGGTCTCCCCTACAACTTGCCCCTGTATACAACAAGCCCCGGTCTCCCCTACAACTTGCCCCTGTATACAACAAGCCCCGGTCGCCCGTACAACTTGCCCCTGTATACAACAAGCCCCGGGCCCGAGGTTATAAACCGTACTCAAACTCAAGCTCAAGTCTGTGCTCAAGTCTGAGATTTCATGCTCACCAGAGTTTTCGTGCTCAACCGAGGTTATAAAACGTCTTGAGTACGTACTCAGCTGAGTACGAAACGACGCGGGTTTTTCAAATGCACAAGCGGCCAAGTGGAACTCTCTTTTTGAAAAAGATAACAAACATACTTCCGCATATAAACAGTGGTGGACGAAGAATTTCGGCTGCAAGCGTCTCTTTTGCGGGAAAAAGCGCCGGAGAAAAATCAACCCATCACCAATATCACACGGTGTGTGGAAAGTCGAGCACACAGTGAACGACTTAACAGACAGAACGAGACGAATCACAAGATAAAACTGTCTAAAAATTAAAAATAGCAAAAAGTAATACCTCGCAGCCAGGCTAAGATTATGCCCCAACTAAGCGATTCGGCAGCCTAATTATGTTTGCCATGTTCATTTACGGCGTGGTAACTAGAACTTCTGGAAATGTACCGAGGAACACGATAAGTTGTGCTTTTTTAATGAATACAAGTGTTAATATAACATCAATTTCGTTACAAAATATATTATATTTATGTTGTCAAAGGTAAACAATAATGACATTACCTAAATCCGTGGTTCATTATAATATTTTGTTTTAATATTTCATTAGAATGTCCATTGTTTCCATAATCTATACATGCGTGTAACAATACACACGTACTGGAAAGAGGAGTACAAAAATAAACATTTTGTGAGACAAAGGTTCAGTTTCATAGTTTTGATCATTCTATGTGTACTGAATATGTAAAAACTACTCTGTTCAGATCATGATGTACCTATGGCTATACACTTGAACTATAGTCTATACACATGTCTGATGGAACCATACGTCAGAGTCACGTAGAAGACTCTGTGTGGTACACAGTGATGTATTCAGATTGTTGCGCAGTGAACCCAGAAACTGAAGTATTTGTCAAAACTAAGAAATAGCGGTGTTAACAACTAATTTTGTTTGCCCCCTTAGCCTAGGCTTAGTTTTGACGTCGGGTGTCACATGTTTGTGTCACGGGGATTACCCACTGTTAGTAGTCTATAATTTTAGTCCAGCCTATCTTTTATATGGGTGTAGTATTACAGAGTAAAGACTAAAGTGATTGAAATTAATAGATGATATGCTAAAACGGATTTCATTGAATATCATAGAAAGGTTTGTATTACTCCTTAATGATTAATATTTTTATAGATAATAAAACAAATATAGTACTAATACAATATCAAACAGTAAAATGTAAACTGAAAGAGTAAGCTATGTTATCATTGATTTGTAGTGGTAATTCTTAATAATAATAATTATGATGAGAGTGCCCAAGCGAATATATTATTTACACTTTTAATGTGCACACTATCTACTATATGGAATCATTATTTCCATAACATATATTATTTTATTTATCATAAATTAAGTTATATTTGAAATAAGTTACTGCACAAGACAATATATGCAGCATATGTTACTATTAGTATTATATTACATACGCCCTGGGCCTGGGTATATGCACTACACATGTCGCTGTTTTCACTAACACCTTGCTTAGTTTAGTGTGGCATGCCTCTTAATCATTGTATAGCTATATTTGCCAGTACTTTATATTCCAATCACATACTTTTCCCAAAGTATGATGTTCTTCTTTGTCTTTGAAAAGTCGTGATATCTTTGTATCTATTATTTGGAAAATTTGCATTTACTATAAATTATAGGAAAGGTGTAAACACTATATTAGAGCTGTAGTTTGTCACCTGCACTAGTTCGTTCTTAGATTTCCTGCGGCATTGGAGTAGTAAGGCTAGAACAGCATTATGTTTAACATCAATAACCTACAATTTTACTTTTTGCGGTAGCCTAAATATAGACATATGGAAGGTTTTTCTTACATATTGTTCAATTTGAACAATCTCTTAAAAAAACTCAACAACACAAGTGTTACATTATCCTGGATGTGTGTGTTGCATATTTTGCATGTATATTCTACTTCCAAAGGGCACCCACTATGTGAAGTCCTATCCCTAGGCTATAGCTGCCTTGGCCTGGGATAGCAATTTTTTTATATTTCATATACATACATCCTTCGCCCTGGGCCTGGCCTGAGCCGAGGTCGGGCTGCATGAATAATATAAATATAGCATGGTATGTAAGCTTAATCCAGTTGATATAATATTTAGATTAGCTATATTATGTTATAAACACATAATTATATATTATTTGCTATATTCCCAACTCAAAACTGGCGAAATGTTTTAAATCACTGCCTAATTCTTTACAGTGACAAAACGAAGTGGCTGTATTGCCATGCCATGCCCATGGGCATGGCCATGACATTGGCATTGGCAGTTCACGGAATAATTTTATTTTGCAGCACACATACACTTCGCATATATCGTATTGGTATGCCTTAATGTCCAGTATGGCATGTTATAAATCGTTAAACTAAACCACATAATTTTAATTTCTGTAGACACATTTCGTGTGAATCATGACTCTGACTCGGCAGTTGAAATATAATGTTGTCGTCCTGCAGCAGCTGTAACTGAATGGTCCCCGTCGCCAAAAAAGCCGCAACTAAAAGTAAACTATCACTTGTTTTGCGGTGTCTGTCGCTGCTGCGGTTACGTTTGGCAAATGTTCGTTAAATAGCGCAGTTTGAGCCATCAAACAAAATCTTTCACAAATGTCGTATTCCACCAGGTCTTCATACGGATAAAACTCGGAGGTAGGCGGCCTGGACCCTAAAATCGGACAGCTTATCTTCTCAAAACGGACGAACTTTCAACGACTTCAATAAATTTATGCGTGAGCTGCCATTTTTATTTATGCTTGAGCACGGCGTTGAGCATGGTCTTGAGCATACTCAGGATTTCAGCATTTCGTGCTCAACTCTGAGCACGATTTTGTGCTCAAGATGTTTTATAACCTCGCCTGAGTTTGAGCATAGTGTGAAAGCGAGGCTTGAGCATGAAATCGTGCTCAATTGAGTTGAGTACGGTTTATAACCTCGGGCCCCGGTCTCCCCTACAACTTGCCCCTGTATAGGACAAGCCCCGGTCTCCCCTACTCCTGGGGCCGTTCACAACTGTCGACATCTACCTGTTCGTGCAAAACGTACTAATTCTCAAACTCCGTCTCCCCCTTCTGAATTAGTACTGTCAATTATAGTGCAGATTGAAAAACATCGATGCAATACTGTTATGACACAGTGCGTGTATAGGACCTACTATAATAACCATCGTAATATGTTTACAAACATTTATTTCTGATAAAGATTTGTATTTTCCAACAACATCGTGGTGTCGTAGTGATGATTGTATTCCACGATGTTGTGAATTTACAAGTCGTATTTTGTTGCAGCACCGCGCGATGAACGGTTACACAAATTAAAACAATGGCAGTTCCGTGACAGTTCACCGCGCGATGAACGGTTACACAAATTAAAACAATGATAGTTCCGTGACAGTTCACCGCGCGATGAACGGTTACACAAATTAAAACAATGATAGTTCCGTGAGAGTTCATCGCGCGATGAACGGTTACACAAATTAAAACAATGGTAGTTCCGTGACAGTTCATCGCGCGATGAACGGTTACACAAATTAAAACAATGGTAGTTCCGTGACAGTTCACCGCACGATGAACAGTTACGCAAATTAAAACAATGGTAGTTCCGTGACAGTTCATCGCGCGATGACCGGTTACACAAATTAAAACAATGATAGTTCCGTGACAGTTCACCGCGCGATGAACGGTTACACAAATTAAAACAATGATAGTTCCGTGACAGTTCACCGCACGATGAACAGTAACACAAATTAAAACAATGGTAGTTCCGTGACAGTTGATCGCGTGATGACCGGTTACACAAATTAAAACAATGATAGTTCCATGACAGTTCACCGCGCGATGAACGGTTACACAAATTAAAACAATGATAGTTCCGTGACAGTTCACCGTGCGATGAACGGTTACACAAATTAAAACAATGATAGTTCCGTGACAGTTCATCGCGCGGTGAACGGTTACACAAATTAAAACAATGATAGTTCCGTGACAGTTCATCGCGCGGTGACCCGTGAACCACTGTAAGGAACAATGCACCCACTTGAAAGTACATCACCATCTGGAGGACGTCCGGCTCGCGACCCGTGAACCACTGTAAGGTACAAAGCATCCACTTGAAAGTATATTACCATATGAAGGACGTCCCACCATGGTTTCTTTTGCATTTGAATTTCAATATTATATAGACTTGCCCCAAACACAATGTTTGCAGTTGAATGCAAGTTGACGATAACAAATCCTAAATATAAATTTTCTTCAACTTGACTTAACCCCTTATACTATATAGTAAACATGTTTCAAGTTTCATTCACGAAACATAATAAGTGGCTGTGTGAGATTATATTATGTGGGCATAACAAAAAACTTTCTAGGTGGTCAAAAAGTCATTGTTGTCAACAATTCGTTAATTTCGCTTTCTTGACTTGACTCGCGATTTTGGGCAGTGAGTTTGCTTGTGAACTTCCAACCAACTACTGTCAATGGTATCTCCATATGTGTGCTACGTTTTCGTAACACGACTCTATAGCAACTTGCCCTTGTATACAACAAGCCCCGGTCTCCCCTACAACTTGCCCCTGTATACAACAAGCCCCGGTCTCCCCTACAACTTGCCCCTGTATACAACAAGCCCCGGTCTCCCCTACAACTTGTCCCTGTATACAACAAGCCATGGTCTCCCCTACAACTTGTCCCTGTATACAACAAGCCCTGTCTCCCCTACAACTTGCCCCTGTATACAACAAGCCCTGGTCTGCCCTACAACTTGTCCCTGTATACAACAAGCCCTGGTCTCCCCTACAACTTGTCCCTGTATACAACAAGCCCTGGTCTCCCCTACAACAAGCCCTGGTCTCCCCTACAACTTGGTCCTGTATACAACAAGCCCTGGTCTCCCCTACAACAAGCCCTGGTCTCCCCTACAACTTGTCCCTGTATACAACAAGCCCGGTCTCCACTACAACTTGTCCCTATATACAACAAGCCCTGGTCTCCCCTACAACTTGTCCCTGTATACAACAAGCCCCGGTCTCCCTACAACTTGTCCCTGTATACAACAAGCCCCGGTCTCCCCTACAACTTGCCCCTGTATACAACAAGCCCCGGTCTCCCTACAACTTGTCCCTGTATACAACAAGCCCCGGTCTCCCCTACAACTTGTCCCTGTATACAACAAGCCCCGGTCTCCCCTACAACTTGTCCCTGTATGTCAATTATTGTGCAGATTGAAAAACATCGATGCAATACTGTTATGACGCAGTGGGTGTATAGGACCTACAATAATAACCGTCGTAATATGTTTACAAACATTTATTTCTGATAAAGATTTTTCAACAACATCGTGGTGTCGTATTGATGATTGTATTCTACGAAGTTGTGAATTTACAAGTTGTATTTTGTTGCAGCACCGGGCGATGAACGGTTACACAAATGAAAACAATGGCAGTTCCGTGACAGTTCACCGCGCGATGAACGGTTACACAAATTAAAATAATGGTAGTTCCGTGACAGTTCATCGCGCGATGAACGGTTACACAAATTAAAACAATGGTAGTTCCGTGGCAGTTCATCACGCGGTGCTGCATCACGCAACGATGGTCTTATTTAGCTTGCTACCGACATCTTAAAAATAAGTATGCGGGCTTTGACCCCCTCCCCCAGCGCGCTTTATATGAATAGGAAGATGTCCACAATAAATTATTGTGAACGGCCTCTAAATTCAGACACTGCACTCGACGGTGCTGTCATCTGGTGAGTTGTATGCTAACTATGAATTTCCAAGGGAAAACAGAGTTCCGCGTGGGGAGATGAGAGAAGTAGCACACACTATGTGTATTGTGTAGAGATGAGAGAAGTAGCACACGCTCTGTGTATCGTGTAGAGATGAGAGAGGTAGCACACGCTCTGTGTATCGTGTAGAGATGAGAGAGGTAGCACACGCTCTGTGTATCGTGTAGAGATGAGAGAGGTAGCATACGCTATGTGTATCGTGTAGAGATGAGAGAGGTAGCACACACTCTGTGTATCGTGTAGATATGAGAGAGGTAGCACACACTCTGTGTATCGTGTAGAGATGAGAGAGGTTGCACACACTCTGTGTATCGTGTAGAGATGAGAGAGGTAGCACACACTGTGTATCGTGTAGAGATGAGAGAGGTAGCACACACTCTGTTTATCGTGTAGAGATGAGAGAGGTAGCACACACTCTGTTTATCGTGTAGAGATGAGAGAGGTAGCACACACTCCGTGTAACGTGTAGATATGAGAGAGGTAGCACACACTCCGTGTATCGTGTAGAGATGAGAGAGGTAGCACACACTCTGTATCGTGTAGAGATGAGAGAGGTAGCACACACTCTGTGTATCGTGTAGAGATGAGAGAGGTAGCACACACTATGTGTATCGTGTAGAGATGAGAGAGGTAGCACACACTCTGTGTATCGTGTAGAGATGAGAGAGGTAGCACACACTCTGTGTATCGTGTAGAGATGAGAGAGGTAGCACACACTCCGTGTATCGTGTAGAGATGAGAGAGGTAGCACACACTCTGTGTATCGTGTAGAGATGAGAGAGGTTGCACACACTCTGTGTATCCTGTAGAGATGAGAGAGGTAGCACACAATCTGTGTATCGTGTAGAGATGAGAGAGGTAGCACACACTCTGTTTATCGTGTAGAGATGAGAGAGGTAGCACACACTCTGTGTATCGTGTAGAGATGAGAGAGGTAGCACACACTCTGTGTATCGTGTAGAGATGAGAGAGGTAGCACACACTCTGTGTATCGTGTAGAGATGAGAGAGGTAGCACACACTCTGTGTATCGTGTAGAGATGAGAGAGGTAGCACACACTCTGTGTATCGTGTAGAGATGAGAGAGGTAGCACACACTCTGTGTATCGTGTAGAGATGAGAGAGGTAGCACACACTATGTGTATCGTGTAGAGATGAGAGAGGTAGCACACACTATGTGTATCGTGTAGAGATGAGAGAGGTAGCACACACTCTGTGTATCGTGTAGAGATGAGAGAGGTAGCACACACTCTGTGTATCGTGTAGAGATGAGAGAGGTAGCACACACTCTGTGTATCGTGTAGAGATGAGAGAGGTAGCACACACTCTGTGTATCGTGTACGCCGTGTGGCGGGTATTGTCACTGCTCATTTCAATATTCATATTTCATACAATAGAGAACGTGTGTTACTGTTGTGGGTCAAGAGTCCCTGGAACTTCTTGAACCATAGGAGGGGGTATATTGCCCCATATAACGAGACCGGGATTGATACGTTGGAGCTATGAGTGACGTGAACTCAGCGATCAGTCGAAGTCCAGGACATTGCTCATACCTCGCTCGATCGACAGGAGCGCCAGATTACTCAATCGTTATTATCCTATGCTTTAGCAAAAGAACATCTTGATCTTTAGTTTCGAGAAGCTTCTCTCGCAAGAGGCGACACTGACGCACATGGCGAGGAATGTCCTGAGTGACAAGAGCAAATTATGGAATGATGTCTCGTGTCCCTCACTTCCCCACCCACTGAAGGGGATCGAACGCTTCCATCATATGTGATTCGTTATATTTCTCATCTCCCTGTGTAGTCGATCGATGATACACAGACTACGCGTGCTACAAAGCTTGGACATCCAATGCGCTTTGAGATTGTACCACTAAACTACACGCGACATTCACGTAGTTGCCTGTTTGAAAAATTAAATGTACCCATGTCTGTACATCTGATGACTGGCTAAGCTACACGTGAAATTCACGCAGGTGTCACCTGTTTGAGAAAGTCTATAAGCATTGAAGAGAGGGTTGACTCGTACCCGGAAGAAGAAATGATATATATATATAAACACACATGCATGTTCATCTGATGATTGGCGCGAACGAACTGGGCTTTTGATGATGTATTCAGAGTTCGTTTGATCCACAATGTATAAATATGTATGACTTAAAAAAAACTTAAGTGCCGCCCCCAAAAATGCCGCTGGGCAACTGAATTGTCATCACTTTCATATCACAATTATTTAATTTGTAAATAATGACAACCCAGACAATTAACCCAAAAGAAATATTTTCTTTTAATATCTTTTCAGGTTACAAAACTTCATCTTTATCAAAATAACTGTACATGTTTTTTAGGACGCAGCGTTCTTCATTTTGCAACTCACGCACGCACGCACGCACGCACGCACGCACTCGCTTTTAAGGTTTAAACAAATTAAACTGTTGTGATTGTGATGGTGATGCGTGCGCAAAAAAGCAAACGTTCGTCCCTCGACCAAACACAACTTTTCGTGACATCATGGATAACGCTCAGCGGGCACCACTGGGAAGAAGTCATCGTGTCCGTGTCCATCACGTTAACTGGACGACATAAGTAAGTAAGTAGCTTGTGCCATCAATCGGATTAAATTTTTTTCGACAAACCTGATTATGGGGGCGTCATGTAACTGAGGACTGTAGCCTATGTTTACTTGTTTGTAAGCTAGTTCTGACACAACGACCAGCTCCTTCTCCACAGCTTTCGACGCGGCGTCGACTTTGACCTGAAACGGGTATGAACACACGAGCAACTTGAAGTACTTTTTTAGAATCCGGGCCCACCTCAATTTCACCGTTATTAACACGCAATGTATGCAGTGGCCATGCACAATGCATACTGAACTACGGAACACGTATACCGTTAAACATGTCGTGCATTAAAATCACCTTTTTTCGAAGCTTCTATTCGCATATTTAACCTGCACTGAGCGCCGTACTGTCCTTTTTATTCGCAAGATGGCGACACTTAAAAGCGAGTTAAATATTCGTATTCGAGCAACGAAAAAGGTGATTAAATGGGTTTTTACGCACAACATGGTTAATAATGTACATGCCCCGAACCTCAGTATGGATAGTGCATACGTTGTGCAAGGTCACCATACATGTAACGGCAACATTGAGATGGACCTGGATTCTAGAAAAATGCCCAACCTGATGCTGGCGAGCCCTGAGATCAGTGATGTGGTGTACTAATTTGCTCAACAATTTCCTTAAGCAGTTTTGGTGGTAAATCCAGGTGATTTATTATCTTTCATCTTCTTAATTTTCTTTGCTATCATTTCAGGAGTTACAAATAACTGCGCTAAATGTTCTGATTTATTGCCCTCAAATTTGTTCAATGGAACTGGAAGTGAGCTTATATCTTCTGTGGTAAAAACTGAGCTGAAATACTCATTCAAGACCTCTGCCATTTGGAATCCGTCTGAAATTATGTTTTCACTATTGTTTTCCAGTGATCCGATCTTATCTCGAACTTTCTGTTTACTCCTTACATAAGCATAGAAACTCTTGCTGTCATTTTTTATATTGCCTGCCAATTTTTTTTTAAAGGTTCTTTTACATTTTCTAATTTCAGTTGTAGCTAGATTAAGTGCCTCTTTGTAGTTTGTGTAGTCTTCTACATTTCCAATGTGTTTATAGACCCTCCACAGCATCTGTTTTTGAGCAACCTTTTCCCTTGTTTTCTTAATGGAACAAATTTCTCAATAATGCCCTCAATCTCATATTTTAAACAAGTCCAGCATTCTGTTGCTGTCTTGTTCTTCAGCAAGTTATTCCAATCTATATTTGCTAGATATGTTCTCATCACTTTATATTTGCCTTTGTTGAAGTTCCTCCTCCATTGTTTTTATATGTATTCCCTTTTTTTTACTTTTATATTAAAATGGATTTGGTTATGATCACTTGAACCCAAAGGTTCGTGTACTTTAACATTGTCAACTAATTCGTTTTGAGAAGACAAAATTAAATCTAACACATTCCCACCTCTGGTTGGTTCCAAGACAAGTTGAGTACGGAAACGATCCTGTGCTAGAAGTAGAAACTGATGGTCATCACCTCCAGCACTATCTAATGATTCCCACTGTATATGGCCATGGTTAAAATCACCCATTATAACACATTCCCCCTTGCTCACCTCCCTTATCGCCTTTTGTAATTTTACAATCTTCCTCTTGTCCTGTTGTTAATGTTGAGTTCCTGGTAACTATGTTACACCAAATTGCTTCCACACTATCTGCTTCACTTTTCGGTGTTATTTCATATGCTTGGATAGATTCTTTAATATATAAAATTACTCCACCTCCCCTTCTTTCTCGTCTATCCTTCCTAAACATTACATAGCCTTTCAGTGCTAACTCAGCATCTACTATATCTTCATTTGCCCATGATTCTGGGATGCCTATTACATGAGGATCAATATCTGCTACCATAATGTCTAACTCACTTTTTTTATTTACTATGCTCCTGGCATTTAAGCATACACATTTAAGTTCATTGTCCGAAATTATTGGTGAACATTTCTTTGGATGTGTATTTGTAGTAGTACTCCTTTGAGTTTTCTCTGTCAGTTCCCCCTGCGCATCTAATTTAAATTATGGTACCTGTGCCCTCGTCGACAACTCTGACAAACTCACACCCAAGAACTGCAGCGCCCTTCCCTGTCAGATGAAGTCCATCTCTCATGAAAAGTCATCTCTTCCCACAAAGTTTAACCACATGTCTACATACATACCTTCTGTACCTGTGTGTTGATCGCCATCCTCCTACAGTTCCTATATTCCCCACCCCTGCCTCCCATTATTGATAATATCCCCGACAATACAATCTGTCCAACTCGTGCCTCTTTAAGTGTCTTGTACTTACCAACGATGGCTGACGTTCCCTCCTTCTCGGCATTGTTCGTTCCCACATGCACGAGAACAGCACCTCCCGTGCCACCACCCATGACTTGTCCTGCCTTCTCTGCTATATCCTCTATTTTTGCCCCTGGTAGGCATACTGTTATGTCATCTCCTCTATTTACAATTTGAGCCACTTTCCTAATGATGGAATCCCCCATAAATACCCGGGCTTTCCTCGCTTTCCCCTGTGATACTACATCAGCAAAGCTCCTTTCCTGTTGCACACTACTAGTATGCCCCCTTTCTCTCCTATCATCAACCTTTACTGTCTTACCACCTGGCAATCCCTTTCCACTCACCTGCTTACCTCTCTTTTGTTGCATACTCTGCCTCGTGTCATCTTTCTTCTTCTGATCCACAGTCTTATCATTTTCTCTGCTCTTGTTATCCTCGACCATCCTGCCACCTGACAATCCCTCTTCACTCACTCGGTTATCTTCCTTTTGTTGCACATTCTTCCTTTTTCCATCTTTCTTCTTCTTACCAGCTTTCTCCCTCACATTGCCACTGCTCTCCTTGTTCTCACCACCTCTGTTCTCCTCGTTTTCACTACCTCTGCTCTCCTCGTTCTCACATCCTCTGCTCTCCTCGGTCTCACAACCTCTGCTCTCACAATTCTCACCATCTCTGCTCTCTTCTGTCTCACCATGCCCTGTCATCATCAAAATCATATGCCTTAGCTCAATTACCTGCTCCTGCAGATATTTCATTGTCATACACCCCCTACACACGAAATGAAAATCATCCGCCTGCACCTCCGCCCACGAATTTACACACCCGGACTTTGCAAAGTCTATCCAGCTGTCGCAGCTAGAACATATCAAATTACATTTTGTCTTTACTTGGCGTTTGCACGGCGCCATGTTAGAAATTAAATTTATATTTGTTTATAATTCGTTTATAATCAATTTATACTAAGTAATCTTCACAAAGACTGTTTTTGTGTTGTAATACACACTTTATAATATTTTACTTATGTCTTAATAAAATTTACAACTACTGCCTTGCAACTTACTTTCTATGTAACAGGTGACTATAGCAAAACGTAATATCGCTCGCGCTAACGAAATTTCAGTGACCTTTAAATTACACTGAATTACTACCTACAGCTAACTTTTAACAATAAATGTTGCTAAAACAAAATATACAGGTTTTCAATATTTAATATGTACTAAATTATTTACAATAATATTATGTCTCGTATTATGTACACAATCAACTGACAACAACAAACCTTAATTATCGCTCGCGCTACCGAGTCTTCGGAGATCTACGATATAAACTACCCTAAATTACTCCTGTAGCTAAATTTTAACAACAACTATTGACTAAACAAGGACTCTTGTAAGTATATGTTTAATATACACGCAATAATAATACTTATCCGATCAATATTCCACGCTTTAGACAAATATCCAATCCACCAAATTAAATTCCGTGTTCTCCTCAAGATTTCCCAAGATGCAATCCTAGTATCTGCGTGCTAAATAAAACAAGTATTACATTATCCATATTGAATCCCATCTAACACTGACAGTCAGGATTGCAATATAATCTTGTGTGTGTGTGTGTGTGTGTGTGTGTGTGTGTGTGTGTGTGTGTGTGTGTGTGTGTGAGTGCGTGCGTGCGTGTGTGTGTGTGTGTGTGTGTGCGCGTGTGCGTGAGGGTTTGTGTGTGCGTGTTTGCGTGCGTGCGTGCGTGTGAGTGTGTGTGTGTGGGAATGGGGCCCCCTTTTCAAAACGGTTGTAGCGGATGTTGCAACCGTCGAATTATTTTCTTTGTTATGTCATCGTAAAGATCAGGGCCCGTATTTTCGGCGTACGAATTCGAATTGATTTCTTCTGCTGCCATCTAGTGACTAGAATCCTACCCAAAACTTTAATTCAAGATGGGTTCAACTCCTAGAGTTGGGCCCATCTTGAATTCAACGCACACAATCAGCAATGCATTAAAGCACTTGGTGGGTGGAGTTGGGCCCATCTAGCCCGAACATAACACACGCACGTACGCACGCACGCACGCACGCACGCACACACACACACACACACATTATTCAAGAGTTAAGTTAAGGGGATTATTATAAGATGGTGTGCCGTGAAGGATTTGCCAATCTCCATGGAATTCGGACCAAACGTGTCCATCGCATTTCTAGATGCACAGCGGAGGGAAGCACCACAAGAGACAGAAAAGGGACTAATAGATGAGCTACTAAAGCGCTACGCACGTACAACTGCGTGTAACATCCTTCAAGTGCAGTTGTGGATTGAAAGTATCTTTCAGAAGAATCAATGTATGTAAAAAGAGTTTTATGAATGTCCACAGAGCATGCAAATAAAAAATTACTTTGACTGCAAACAAGCGTGTTTAAAATTGGAGTTGACGTGTGTGTATTTGGAACAACGTTCTTTGTTGTTCGGTGGCACACTTTTAGTGTATGCTCATCAATATTTCTCAGTTTATGTTCACTAAACCTTATTGGTTTCTAAATTAATCGTCTGCGGAGGGCGGAGGCAGACGGCCGTAGCATTCAGCCCCGTGGTCCTTCACGTATTCCTTGGACATGATACGTTCCCAGCCGCAACAGACTTCAGTGGCCAGGTTGTAAATCTTGTCCTTGCAGCAGAGCACTGTGAGTTCGTGTTCGTCTGGGTACTCGTACAAGTGCCCATCGCAGCAGATATGAGTGTGTTGGTCAAATGGTTTTCCAGAGCATTCTGAAACAGACACGTGTAGGTCCATATGTGCGTTTGCGCGTGCGTTTGCACGTTCCCGTACTCTCCTGTGTGTGTGTGAGTGTGTGTGTGTGTGTGTGTGTGTGTGTGTGTGTGTGTGTGTGTGTGTGTGTGTGTGTGTGTGTGTGTGTGTGTGTACGTACGTTTGTGTGCATATCAACTACTTGCATGCTTGCGTGTGATTGTTTGCTACTGCGTGCATATGCGTTTTCGGGTATCAGTGCGTGTAGATAAATGCGTGTTAGAGAGGAAATGCATTTCCTTAATATCAAAAACAACAAGCTTTCAACTTTCTCGCTGATACTTTCTCGCAATACGCTACCTACAATACAACATAAGCAGTCGTGTCGCTGACACACGTAGCATTACCTCGCTCACACAAACAGTATAGTTTCCATCAGCGCAACCGTTCATTTCGATGTATAAATGTAGTGTATCGGAACCCTAGGAGTCAAACGGATACATGAAACATTTTAGTGGAAGCACGAACATTGACACATCTATAGGTCTACCCATGAACATTGGCACATTTATAGGTCTACCCATGAACATTGGCACATCAATAGGTCTACCCATCAACATTTGCACATCAATAGGTCTACCCATCAACATTGGCACATCTACAGGTCTACCCATGCCAATAATTGTTGGATGTGGGAACATCGTCACCTCAGATTTTAAAATGGCCAAATACATTCCATGATTTCGCAGTTTGGAAATCACCTAGGAAGTTGATTTTAGTTTTCAATCCTACATTATTCAATGCAAGGAATTCAATTATGCCACTAAGATTTCAATAAGTATTTGGATAAATGAAATTTGTCGCCATTAAAATAAAATATATTTGAATAATCATGCAATGGCTGCCATCTTGGATATATATATATATATATACAGGTTTTTTTAGGCCTTTCACACGGGCACTTTGCCTGGCAGTATATGTTTTCAATTTCTACACGTATACGGGTGCCTGGGGTATAAGGGTGCTTGGGGTATATGGGTACCTGGGGTATACGGGTGCCTGGAGTGTGAGGGTGCCTGGGTTATACGTGTGCCTGGGGTATACGGGTGCCTAATACTAATGTGATATTTCAATAGCACAAACAGAATAATAAATTATGGGTGTGCTACTGAAAGCAGTTGCACATGACTTGAAAGGTGTCTATAATTTATTACAAGATGGCAGCTATTGAATGATTATTACATGGTGATTATTCAAATATATATTATTTCAATAGCAACATTGATTATTTATCGAAATATGCAAAGAATAATGTAATCGACATACACAATTGTAAGGTGAATGTGTGAGAGATGAGGATTTTGCATGGCAGCCATCTTAAAATTCAAAATGGTTTCTCTCTTATTGAAATCATAATGGCATAATTGAATTCCCTGCCCTGAATTATGTAGGATTATGCACCAAAATCAACTTCCTATGCGACATAGAAGCTGAGAAATCATGCAATATGTCTGGCCATTTTTAAATCCAAGATTGTGGACATAACGTGGTTATTTCGTGCTGGCCCCATATCAAAAAAGTATTCGTATGGATAGATCTATAACTCTGCCAAGTTTCATGCTCTGACCATAAAACATATTCGCTGGATTATTTTGTGGAAAACAATAATAATAATAATAATGATTCTTAATTAACAGTGACACAGTGGAACCTCACTATTAAATAAATATAAAGGATTTCCGGTTCCGGTTCAGGTGCACAAGCGTACGTAGTAACTTCCGGTCAAAATCTAAATCCTAACTAACCATTCAAAGTTCTTTAACTAATAGTTCAACTTATAGCACAAGTCAAACTAGATACTGTTAACAGTACCAAAAATTAAATAACTGCTACCTTCTAGGATTCCCAAAATAACTTTAACTTTGAAATCGAATTTTTCCCGCCATATTAAAGTAAACAAAGGAAAAAAGAACCCCAAGCAACGCTCCACATACAAAACTTAGACATAGGAAATTAGCTACACATAAACATTAGTTAGACAAAACACTAGAAATTAGTTAGACATAAATACATTTCTTCAACCGTCCTGCACATAATCTTGACCTTATACTAATTCGGCCCTTTCATCAAGGCAACTCAATATACCCAGAGTCGCCCTGGGTATCACTCTTCATTTCTGTAACTCTTTCTCCCAGCACTGCCATGATCCCTTGCACAACACTTTAATATTAAAAATATATATATAAGCAATAAAAAAAAAGTTACTCCAACTCAGTCTTAAAGTAGACATAAAATAAATAAAACTAAAGTAGCCAGGTTATGGCAAGTAAAAAAAAACCAAGGACAAAAAGTAAAAATGACTCTGTATGGATGACCGATGATGATGACGTATGGATATGCACAGGGTGTAAACAAAATTTCAAAGGACCTAACCACAAATTGTTGGAATGTGAATACTGTGACAAACATTACTGCATTGAATGTGTCGAAATAACTAATAAAGAATATAAAATCATGACGGATAAACCACAAATTCACTGGTTTTGTCCACCATGTGACACAAAAGTAATGAAAAACTTGAAAAATGAAAAAAGCTGCGAAGAAAGGTGTCAGAAGTTCCTTAAGAAAGTGGAAGAGAGAATCATTGAACTAGAGAAAGAAATCAGAACCAAAGTGGATGAAACAAGAGTCATCGAAATGATCAAAGAAGCTAAGTTTGAAAAAACCCCAAGCAAAGTCATCAGCCCAAATGAAGTTAAGGAAGTCGTACAAATTCAGGTAAAAGAACAGAACATGGAATCAAAAGACAGAGAAAAAAGACTCAACAACGTAATAATTTTCAACTTACCAGAATCTACATCACAACTAAAAACTACGAGACAACAACATGACAAAGAACAAATTTTAGAAATGTGTACAGAAATAAACAATAACTTCACAAACACTGATGTCACAGAAACGCGGAGGCTTGGGGAAGCCAAGGAAAATGCAACTGGTCCCAGACCGGTTCTAATCACATTAACACATATTGACAAAAAACGAACCCTTCTTCGAAGGTTCCATCACATCAGAGAAAATGACAAGTTCAAAAACATAAAAATTTATCATGACAAAACTAAACAAGAAAGGGAGGAATCAAAAAAGCTATACGAAGAAGCAAAGAGGCAGGAAGCTGCAGACAAATCGGGGGAATACCTGTACAGAGTCAGGGGTCCACCATGGGAGAGAAAAATAAGAAAGATAAGGAAAAGCCAGTAAAGACTACACCTAGAGTGACGGATGGTAAAACAAATGTTAATAAAAATAACCTTAATGACATAGGCAACATTCTGTGCTTTTATACCAATGCTGACCAACTAAGGAACAAGCAAAATGAATTTGAACAAAGAATTAAAGAACTGAAACCTCACATAATAGCAATTAACGAGGTAAAACCAAAAAACCCCAAATGCACTGTAACCATACCAGAATTTTACTTAGAAGGCTATACATTGTTCTCCAAAAATATAGAAAAAATAATGAAGGTAGGGGTATTATAATATACGTCTTAAATTCCCTATACGCAGAAAATATAAACCTGGTCTCAACCTTCAAGGAATGCTTATTTATAGAAATTAAACTTAAAAATAAAACCAAACTTCTCTTTGGATGCATATATAGGAGCGATGGGGGGTCAGAAGAAAATAACGCAGAACTTCTAAATATGATTAGATCCACATCAGGACTTAAATATTCACACATTGTAATTACAGGAGATTTCAATCTCCCAGATATTAACTGGAAACATTGGACGACCAAATCAATTAACCCCAGCAACCTAACTTTTAAATTTGTAGAATGCCTTAGAGACACATTCATGTATCAACATGTCTCAAATCCCACCAGAGGACGAGGCACAACTAACACAAACCTTTTAGATCCGATTTTATCAAACGAAGAAGACAACATAGGGGAAATAGAGTACCTCAGCCCTCTAGGAAAAAGTGACCACTGTGTCATTACATTCAATATTTTGTGCAAAGTTATAACAAATAAATACACTAAAAAACGGAAGCTATTTAATAAGGCAAATTATGAAGGAATGAGGAAAGAGTGTTCAGATATAAATTGGGAAGAGAAATTTAAAGACTGTAAAGACAACGTTAACGACCAATGGGAAATCCTTAAAACAGTACTAAGATTATTAGAAGATAAATACGTACCTCAAAAAGAAGTTTCAAATTACAGAAAGGGAAATTTCCGCCTGAATGCAAACACCAGAAAACTAATTAGACGTAAAAATAGACTATGGACAAGATACATTGAAACAAGGGATGGGACAAAATATCTAGAGTATTGTAAAAGCAGGAATAAAATCCGAGCTTTAACCAGAAAGCTCCGAAAGGAGTTTGAAAAAAATTTAGCCATTCAAACTAAGAAAAACCCTAAAGTCTTCTGGAACTATTATAAATCAAAAACTACAGTTAAACAAGGAATTGGGGAACTTAATATAGACCACACAAATCCGAAATCCCAAACAACAACTGAAGACGAAGAAAAAGCAAATATTCTTGCCAACTACTTCTCCAGTGTATTCACTACTGAACAGACAGGGTCTATCCCAACTACACCCAAAGTAAACAATAAATTAGCAATGGATGAGCTAAAAGTAACTGAAAACATAATATTACTAACATTAAAAGAACTTAATATAAGCAAATCGCCTGGCCCTGATGAAATTGGTGCCAGATTACTAACTGAGTTGTCAGAAAATATCTGTCTCCCATTAAAAAAAATATTTGAAACATCTATAAAAACATCAAGTATTCCCGATGAATGGAAGGATGCCAAAATATCAGCAATATATAAAAAAGGAAACAAGAAATTAGCTTGCAACTACCGTCCAATAAGCCTAACAAGTGTAGTTTGTAAATGCATGGAAAAAAATATTAGAAATCACATCATCAGTTACATGAAAGTCAATGGTCTGTTCAGTCAAAAACAATATGGTTTTATCTCTGGCAGATCAACAGTTCTCCAACTAATTAAAATACTAGATGAATGGACCTCAGAAATGGATAAGGGTAATTACATAGATGTTATTTATATGGATTTTCAAAAGGCTTTTGATACTGTGCCACATACAAGACTAATAAGTAAATTAAAAAGTTTTAACATTAGGAATGATTTAGTTAATTGGATTGAGGCATTCATCACAAATAGACGACAAAAGGTAGCAGTAAATGGAAAAGAATCAAACTGGCACAAAGTAACATCAGGGATACCGCAGGGATCTGTCCTAGGACCCTTACTGTTTGTTCTATACGTAAACGACCTGCCAGATTTAACTAAATCCAATACATTCCTGTTCGCTGATGACATTAAGATATTTAGAGCCATAACAAATAAAAATGATCAGGATATACTACAACAAGATTTAAGTATCCTAGAACAATGGAGTGACAAATGGCTATTAAAATTCCACCCAGACAAATGTAAACACATGGAAATTGGAAAAAATAATATAGGTGAAAATGAATATTTCATGACAAGTAATAATGTTAAACATTCACTAGCCACCACAGATAAGCAAACTGACTTAGGTGTAATTATCGATTCAAAATTGTCATTTGATGATCACATAAACCATGTGGTAAATAAAGCAACCAAAATGACAAAAATAATCCGAAGAACCTTCCAATTCCTAGACACACACACTTTTTTGCCACTATATAAGACAATGGTTAGATCTCACCTAGAATATGCCATAGCAGTATGGTATCCATATAAGATAAAACATAAAATAGCAATAGAAAACGTCCAGAGAAGGGCCACAAAAGAACTTCCTGGTATGAGGGATTTATCATATATAGAAAGACTAAAATTACTGAAGCTACCCACATTAGCATACCGAAGGCTAAGAGGAGACATGATAGAAGTCTATAAAATAATGCACGAATTGTACGATAATGAATCTGCACCAAACCTCCTGAAATGGGAGGATGTCACACTTAGATCAGGAAATAGAGGGCACTCCCTTAAAATATTTACCCAAAGAGCAAAAATAAATTTAAGAAAAAATGCATTCCCTCTTAGAGTGGCTGAACCATGGAATAGTCTCCCAAACTCTGTAGTACAAGCTAGATCAATTAACTCATTTAAAAACAAATTAGACAAATTCTGGTCTACCCAGGCAATAATATATGACTATGAATCTCCTTTAACAATAACTAATGGAACCGGAAATTATGATATAAAAATATTTGATTCTGAAGATCTGATCATGGAGGAACCAACTGGATCCTGCGATCAGAATCGTCATAAGGTATCATAAGGTATTAAAGTCATCCTCAGGAATGGGTCAAAGTGTCTCGAATAATGAGGTGATCTCTTACGTTTCTGTTATGGAAATAATGTGGGACTGTCCCATGGTAACCACAATGGCGAGGTTATATTACCAAGACGACCGTAAAGCGAGGTTCGACTGTATACGCAGGTTTATTAAGTCGGCTTACTTTGAGAACTAAACATCCAGGCTGTGGAGCTTGTCATTAGAACTAGCAGCACGAGACAGACCCTAGACGCGCTGTTGGAGACCGCCATCCTGGATAAGACACAATCACGTTGGATTGGGATTAAACAGCAGATATAACAGACGTAGGCAGCACGTTAGAATTATTCGAATATTAATTCATTTCAATACCTAGCGTATCTGTCAACCTTTGAGGCACAAAACCGTAGTCTACGGAGATAAAACGATAAACTAATTGAAAAAAATAATATTGACGATGTACTGAAAATATTATATAGTTTCAGCTAAAAGTTTGTTTGTTCAACGTGCGTTAGCCCCGTGACTTTTAGACACCGACATCAGATGATATTGTCGATCACGTGGTTTGCTTCGCGCAGAAATACGAATACGTAAATACGTATAAATGGTCTTCATTAGAGAAAATATCAGTTTTATACGTTATTTCAATGACGACATACTAAAGCTCTATGTGCGGTGCAATCTAGATGTATCAGACCAAATATGACTTAATGAGACAGGGAGAACACTAGTAATTTTACTGTAGTTTATACGTTTAAGAAAGAGTCGACTTCCTCGCTGCTGGAAAGTTACTCATTCATAGCATGGTAAAAGGCCAATAAATATACTAGAGGGTTGTGGCAGGGGTCGCAACCTCAGTCCCAGCTGTTTTGGAGGGCAACCTCCCAACTCCCAACCAATTTTGAGAGTCTACCTCCCACTAATCCCACTTCCCACCTATTTGTTTACGCTAGCCACCCACTTCCCACGAATTTGTAGGATCTACCTCCCACTCTCTGTCACCCCCCCCAGCCCCCGCCCCGCCCTCCGCCCTCAGACTACCGCTTAATGGATAAGTTCATTGCTTAAAGTTAATAGCTGAAACTACATTACGATTACGTACGAATCAACTCCAACGAACAGGAAATAGGAAATACGTTAAGTGTTGATATAAGTCGGAAAAGAAACACTTATGGTTGAAACTGTCTGTTGCGTCCATGTCGTAGAATGTTAGCAGCAGTGAAACTTAGATCAAATTCCATTGTAATTAATTAATGCTTGTGTATATATAAACGTTCTCGATGTTGCGGCAACATATACCAAGCAGTGCGTACTTACATGAAGCTGTCTTGTGCTATGAGTTGTACAGAGACGGAAAACCAAATGTGATGGGGGCTTCTCGTCCGAAACTTAAATATCAATCTCAAGTGTTTTGTTGCGGTCGTTAATGTTGTTTTGCACGTAATGATATTATTAATAGACCAGCTACTAAATAGCCCTGTAAAACTATATGTACTTAACATTGAAACATCAGTGGCACCCGACTTCGAGTACTATTACTGAAGAAATGCGAGGTTCTTGACATCTTAATTACAAGGTCGACAACATATTTCATAAACACCCGAATAGAATATTTAGGGGGCATCCATAAAGTACGTCCAGCTCACGGGTGTGATGGTCTGTGAAGTGTTACGAAGGGTTGCATCAGGGTGGTAATGTCTTGGTGATTGTTACGTAACGATCCAGAACCGCATAGACGCGTCTAGCTCACTGTTTACTGTTAGTTATACCGACCTATGTTATTCCGTGAAGCACGAATCAATACAGACATAAACAATTACTATTATTAATGTTATTATTGTTAACATGTATAAAGAGTCTTACAGCTGGGACCAGCCGGTTCATAGGCGCGTACAAAATATATACATGCAATCATACAAAATAATATATTATAGTTCGGGCTGGAACAATATGTTAATTCAGCCGCCTATCCTGCGGCCTGCATGGCCGATAGACGTCACGCACATTCACCCGTTCGGTGTGTAGTTGTGTACGGTGTCAGGAGATCAGTTATTTATCCTGGAGCAAGGCCAAGTTATATGCCGGTGCATTCTGGCTGCCGAATTATGCACCATCTGCAGCGTGGTCACTAAAGCCCCAGTACTGCCATACAACGCTGCATTGTTGTAGTCCAATCTCGATGTCAATAGGGAGTTGACTAGTGTCAATGGGTGAGACAGTGTCTGATCTTTTAGATGTTGCATAGTAAGTAAGCCGAATGGCACATGCACGACACGTGTGACGACACTGTTAAACCACAGTCGATGGTAATCCCGATGTCACGGATCGTCGGTGATGAAGCCACTTTTCATCCGCATACGTTAACACATGGTTTGTGTTGTTAGTGTTTCCGGTTCGGTGCCCCGATAACACGATGTCTCGGTCTTAGCGTCGGTTAGCTGGAGATTGTGGTGAGTCATCCGAAGCTTCTCCATCCTGCGTTCTACTCAGTGTCATCTCCACGTAGATGCTTGGTACTGCAAGTCATGCTTCCCGAAGATGGCTCGTGTAAACAAAGTGTAAATGGGGAACAGAATTTGGCTCAAACCAGACCCTTGTGGGATGCCAGTGTTCTCCGGGATTTGTCGCCACAAATGCAAACAGTCTCAGTTATGTTCGACAAGTATCACTCGAGCCATTGACGAGCAGTGACATGGATGCCCCTGCTGCGTATTTGGCTGATTATATATATATATATATATATATATATATATATATATATATATATATACATATATATATACATATATATATATATATATATATATATATATATATATATATATATATATATATATATACACATATATATATAGTATTACATATATGTATATATATATATATATATATATATATATATAAATATATACATATATGTAATACTATATATATATATATATAATATTCATATATATACATATATATATATATATATATATATATATATATATATATATATATATATATATATATATATATATATATATATATATATATAAATAATATTCATTTGCGCTAAAATCCGGCGAAATGTTGTTATATTTCCTACAGATTTAACACTAACAGGGAGTTGCACAATGTCGGTGCAGCAACTGAAAAGCTCCAGTTCCGACATTTGTCTTAACATAGAGAAAAAAGTAGATTATAATTAGATGATCGAAGCTGTCTGGGCTGTCTTGCATGAGTGAGCAGTGAATGTAAATATGCAGGTTGTTTGGATGAAAGTGATAGGTAACTGCACAGATCAGAACCAATGCAATGATTTAAGAAGTGGTATTGAGTGAGAGAAACGAAGAGACCGGGTAACTACCCTTGCCAATAAATTTTGCACACGTTAAGTTTCAAGATGTCCTTGAGAGCAATATTATAATACAGGGAATTGCAATAGTTGAGTCTACTGCTAAAAAGAACAGTTGCAATAGTTTTGGCGACAGTAAAATATATAGACCGGCGAATACGACGAAGGTCACGAATGTGGTAAAAGCAGCAACGACAGGTTTGTGAAATATGCTTTCTAAAATTGTAATTAGTATCAAAGGTGATTCCGTGCTGAGACGGCCGGTGTTGAATTCTGACTTAGAAAAGGTTTCGAAAAATAACAATACAGTTTAGCACGCTTCTTTTGTGTACCAATAATACGAAACT
Organism: Lamellibrachia satsuma; assembly: GCA_033239005.1. Taxonomy (NCBI): domain Eukaryota; kingdom Metazoa; phylum Annelida; class Polychaeta; order Sabellida; family Siboglinidae; genus Lamellibrachia; species Lamellibrachia satsuma. The sequence goes on from BSQZ01000003.1 coordinate 5,890,051, forward strand.
CTGTTTAATTTCCTTTTAGCTTTAATTTGCTGCCAGTCATCCAGTGGAAGATATCACGGAGACCATCCCTAATTTGGTTTAAGGAGCAATTTGTATCCGGGGTAGCCAAGGAAAGGTCAATCTGTGTATCATCTGCATATAGGTGGTGGTCCAAGTTGTGAGTTTGATTAACTGGGCTGAGTGGAGTAGTATAAAGAGGAAAAAGAAATGGTCCAAGAACAGAACCCTGAGGAACACCATATGAACTGGGCAGTGCCGCTACTTACTCTTTGGTATCTATCGATTACTTGCTTACTTTACTTAATCCTCTTCGTACGGAAGTGCGCATAAGAAGGCTGCCTGTCTATCAATCAATTAAGTATAATGAAAACCAGCCCAGGACTGTGTCAGATATGCCATACCTCATTAACAAGCATTTAATGAGTATGTTGTGGTCAATGATATCAATAGCAGCAGATAAATCAAGCAAGGTAAGCGCTGTTACTTTACCTCTGTCCTTATTTAGAGTGACATCATTGTGTACTTTTAAAAGACCAGTCTCTATAGAATGAAACTGTTTGTAAACTGATTGTAATACATTTGACATACAATTTTTTACTCAATGTGAGACCTTAGACGGCTTGCTACAACTTTTCCCAGTGCCTTGGAGATATAGCTTATATTAGAAATAGGTTTATAACTGTCTAGGATTTCTTTAGGCAAAGTTTACTTCTTAAGAAGTGGGTTGGATTGCGCTTGCATGAAGTCGTCAGGAAACAAGCCAGAGCACAGTGACGCATTTACAATATTTATTATTGGGTAAAGTAATGAATCAAGACATGCTTTCAGCAATGTAGTCGATAATGGATCAAGATCACAGAACTTATTTGAAGAGGACATGATTATTTTCCTCACTCCGTCAACTGTGGCAGGTGTAAAAAGCAAGTAGAGAATTTATTTGCAGAGAGTCCGCTTGTACAAGATTTAAAGTATGACCTGGAAAAGCAGAGAATCACACTGATTTTGTTTTTGAACTTATCGGAGAACGAGTCACATAATATACTTGATTGAGACATGATTAGGTACAAACGGAGCAGGCAATTTTATTGATGCAAGTCCGTAGCTGACCTGGATTTTCAGCATTATTTGAGACCATATTTTTTTATAATAATCCGATTTGGCTTTAGCCATTTGTGTTTTGCAGTAATGACACTGTTTTGAATAACGTGAACTATCCAAAGAGGAGCGTGACTTGTGCCATGCTTGTTCAAGATAACGACGATACCTTTTAGATTGTAAAATTTCAGGAGTCACCGACGATATGGGCGTATTTATTAGGTAAAGCCTTAAGTACACGATAGTACTATTTACACCAGTCGGACAGGTGTCTCTTTGGACATCTGGTAAGGTTGGATATAAGAATATCAGCCTTGAAGGCACCAATGTCAATGTTATGTATAGGTCTGTAATACACATTGTGTTTTGATTGTACAAGTGTTCTGGGAAATGTAACATCAACAATGACTGTGTGGTGGTCCGATAAGCCATCAGAAACTGTTAGCATCTGGATGTTGAGCGAGTTATCATGAGGTCAAGCCAGTGGCAATGAATGTAGAGAAAGTCTCATGTTGTCTTAAGTCAAATGAGGTTAGGATGTCACCAATGTAATGGTTACTGTTGTACGTTTACTCAAATGTTGTCTTAAGTCAAATGAGGTTAGGATGTCACCAATGTAATGGTTACTGTTGTACGTTTACTCAAATGAAGATTAAAATCACACAAAAAATTAGAGTTGCCAAATTTTCAAGCAAACCCTGACATTCTTCAAGAAGTTGGCTGGCTGTCTCGGTGGTCGATACAGGCATACAAAATAGGCCGAGAATGAAGAATCTGGAAGTTCAACACATATGGATTCAAAAGTAGAGTAATGAGGGACTAAACGTGAATTTACTTTAAAATGGTCCGATAAAAAAATGCTAACACCACGACCTCTTCCAACTTGTTGATGATGAAACGTATAACCAGATGTAAAGTATAATCAGATGAAAAATATAACCAGATGGAGAGTATAATCAGATGAAAAGTATAACCAGATGGAGAGTATAATCAGATAAAAAAGTATAACCAGATGGAGAGTATAATCAGATGAAAAGTATAACCAGATGGAGAGTATAATCAGATGAAAAGTATAACCAGATGGAGAGTATAATCAGATGAAAAGTATACCCAGATGGAGAGTATAATCAGATGAAAAGTATAACCAGATGGAGAGTATAATCAGATGAAAAGTATAACCAGATGGAGAGTATAATCAGATGAAAAGTATACCCAGATGTAGAGAATAATCAGATGAAAAGTATAACCAGATGGAGAGTATAATTAGATGAAAAGTATAACCAGATGGAGAGTATAATTAGATGAAAAGTATAACCAGACGGAGAGTATAATCAGATGAAAAGTATAACCAGATGGAGAGTATAATTAGATGAAAAGTATAACCAGACGGAGAGTATAATCAGATGAAAAGTATAACCAGATGGAGAGTATAATTAGATGAAAAGTATAACCAGACGGAGAGTATAATCAGATGAAAAGTATAACCAGATGGAGAGTATAATTAGATGAAAAGTATAACCAGACGGAGAGTATAATCAGATGAAAAGTATAACCAGGTGGAGAGTATAATCAGATGAAAAGTATAACCAGATGGAGAGTATAATCAAATGAAAAGTATAACCAGATGGAGAGTATAATCAGATGAAAAGTATAACCAGACGGAGAGTATAATCAGATGAAAAGTATAACCAGACGGAGAGTAAGTGGCTTGCACAGGGCAAAGTCATCACCTCTCCATGCCATCGAACAGGACAGGAAGAAAGTACACAGTAGGAATAGTGGTGACATTGTCTTAAACACGATAACAATTGATTTAAACATATCAGTAATACAACATAATATAAATATTTAGATTATAAAAGTAAAGGTTTTACAACCAAGGTGGAATTAAACCGTTCACATTCCGCATAAGTCATAGACACTCTGGCTTAGCCATCGACCAAATACTAAAAACGTAATATACAGTTAGTATTATTTTTGTTTCACTGGCTTATAGATAATCAAAATTACAAATTCAGAAACAGATGTAATTAAAATTATATATGTGGTCTAAAATTCTGCGAAGCTTGGGTTAAGAGAACAGTGATAAATAAACCACATAGGAACCACTAGCTATGCAAAATAGTGGGACAAAAACGTCATAGAAAACAAATTAACTACTGACAGATGTTAGAATTTTCACTCCAGGGCGACTCTGGGTATAATAAATGTCTTGCGAAAAAAACATGTTAATAAATAGTTTATAGGGCACTAGCCATAGGTCCAACTTATTTTAAATTATTCTTAATCCAGACAACGCAAAGCCAGACTAAAATTTCGTGAACATGTGATATAATAACATATTACGACCATATAATCAAGTTGTAAGTAGTTATATTAATGCAATGTTATAAAAAGTCAGTAGAGTACATAACATTCAACGAAGTTACCAACACAAAAGAACAATTTAATAAATAGTAAAACAACTTGCCAACCGGAGAGTGGGTAAAAATGGATGTAAACAAACCATTAGCGGTATCACGTGCTGCGTTCATGTCGGGTAGCACTACAAGCACACACTTCTTTCTGTCTACGGAACGGAGAAGGTCGTCCTGGAAGCGCCCGTCTCAGTGCTGTGATATTGTCTATATTTGTGCACTTTGGAATGTATCCAGAATATTATTATTGGCACTCCAATAACTTTGACGCAAATGATAAGTTTGATATTGGCCAGAAGTGTTTCATTGAGTCAAGGATCAAGGTTAGATTTCTTCAGTTGTAGGCTGGCATTGATCCAGACTCGAGATACATGTGTTAATGATCGTAGCTAATGTCGGCGCAAGAATGTCAATGTTGGCTTTCACGAGTGAAGTAGGAAGTGGATCACGTACACTTGATTTTGTTGGACACTTCCGCACTAAACGGTGTACACCAGTGGTTACTAATTGTGGTTTGATTTTGCTTGCTTGTACGTTGTCCACAAAATCAATTACTGTTGTGAACCGGCCATGACTTGTTAAGCGAGTTCAGGTGGAAAACAATTTTCAAGCATGCCAGCTTCAAGAGCCACTTTGTCCGGGTTTTTTGAACGAATTTCGACTGCTCCATGCTGGCACGGTCAATGAATTTGGTGATCTCATCTTTCTGCGACACCACGTTCCCCTGGAAGAGCCAACGGACCTCTGTGTGGAAGAGGAGATCGAGCCGCTTGGTCCATACAAGAGGCAGAAGTGCCTGGTATTGAGGGTGTTGGACGTTTACAAGACGTTTACGTAGCTTACGAATAATTTAGATGGGAAGTATGTTAACTGAGGAAACTGTAGATCTTTCGAGAACTGCAATTTATGGACTTGTGCCACGACATTTTCTAACAGCGTTGAATGTTTGCTTGACAGGAATATGTTATGTGTGAATTTGATAGTAATACATAAACACATTTTCTCCTTCGTGGACCACAAAAAGTGGCAACACTTTTGCACCATTGCACGTAACCTTAGCTTCAGCCAACCCTCCGCGTACCCACTGGAAAACCTCTGGCGTACACCCGGGGGTACCCGTACCCCAGTATGGGAACCGCTGGTGTACAGTATATGTTGTGATTCGGAAAAACACACTGACTGTGCAAGTGTGTCCACATACTTTGACGCGTAAGGGTGGCGTCTTTCTAAGATGAACGTAGTTTGTTAGGGGATATACGTTCTAAATAAATTCCTGATGACGGCTAACGAACATGGCTGAAACGATGATTAAGTAGATCTCAAAAGTTGTGATTAAAAAAATCGTTACTTCATTATCCGGTATTATTTTATAATGAAAATTACCAAATGTTTGTCAAGTGCATTATGCTGCCAGGCGAAAGAATGTGCAAATATAAACATGAGTGCTTTGTGTACAACCCTTAATACTTCCATCCAAAGCGTATAGGGCCTTCTGTTAAAGGGTGTGCGTGTGTGTGTGTGTGCGTGCGTGCGTGCGTGCGTGCGTGCGTGCGTGCGTGCTGTAAAGGAAGTGAGTAAAGGGGGGTGTATTAAAATGGAATATTTTAACCACGGACACATACAATGGAAACCCCTAGAGACTAAAGGGTAAGGACCAACAAGTTTATTGTTGGTCCTCGCGCCCTAGGATAGCTTCCATACTCAACAAGTGCTAGAACCAACCGCTGGAGAGAGTTATTAGATATAGTTTTGTCCTTACGAAATGAATTAGTGGACAATGTCAAAATGGACGAACCATTGGGTAGCAATGATCACAAGTAAACACAGTTTGACATCGAACTAAAATCAGAAAATAAACATATAAAGAAATATAGGGAAACGTCCATAAAGTAAATATATAGATTTGAGAAAATACTTTGCAAAGATAGCTTGGAATGTCACAATGAGGATTACGACAACAGTTGAATGCGGGAACATTTTATAGTATTAAATTGAAAGTATCCTTGATCAATTTGTTCCCTTACAAGACAAGGAAAGCGGTTTAGAATGAAACACTGTTTAATGTTAAATTACATTAACATTAAATAATGACATTACAATAAACATTTAATAATTATATTACATTGAAATTTGATAATTACATTACATTAAATTACATTACAATTAAATATTAAAACTATCTTAAAAGACCAACAGAACATATGACAACAAAGAACTAGTAGAGCTTAAACCCAACTGTAAAATTCTTCCTAGCTGTTAAAATGTTGATTAAAATATAGTGTTCTTAAAAGGTGTTGAAATGGAGAGCCTCTTCTGTGAGGCAGACGTGTTACGGGACGGACGTTGATGTGAGAACTCACGTTTATGCCTAACTTAGTTCGATGACGTTTTATTAAACAAACGCAGGGGTGTCATGCGTTGAAGCAATTTGTGGGAAAAGGAGGTATGTAATGTTCACGAATTTCAAATATCAGGCATCTTAGTGGGTCTGCCATGTGCTGTAAATAGATTCGGAACCGCATTATCGCCCAGAAAGTGTCTACTGATGCGTAACGGCTAGCGCCCCATTGTCTGACTGACTGAGCGGCCAAAGTCCAGCTCCAAACACCTAAACAGCCAACTACAATACGATGGGGCCGAAGTCGCGTAAATACAGTGCTTCGAGCGACGACTCTACCACGGCCAAACTTATGGAAATTTTGAGGGACGAATCCTTTATCGCGAACTTTGCGGAACAAATCGCCGATGTCGTTGCCCAAAAACTAAACGTACGACTCGAGAACATGGAGAGAGTGACTGCCGCCCTGACCACAAAAATACGCACACTGGAGGAGAAGGTGGAAACCTTGGAGGTGGAGGCAGACAGACGCGAACAGTACACGCGTCGTCCTAACCTCCGCATCTCCGGCATCCCAGAAACTACAAACGAGGTAACGAACGATCTAGTGATTACAACAATTAAGAAGATGGGAATCGATAACTTAGGCGCTTCCGATCTGGAAAGAAGCCATCGCATCGGCCAGAAGACTGACAATCGTGATCGCCCCCATAGACGCACGATCATAGTGCGCTTTCGTAGCGAGGCGGTAAGAGACGACGTGTATCGGTCACGAACCAAACTGAAGAACCACAATCAGCACCATCGAGACGAACAAGTATATATCAACGAAGATCTGACATCGAAGAGGGCAGCACTAGCATACAAAGCTAGATCACTCAAAAAAGAAAACAAAATCAACGATTGTTGGACATATACAGGAAGAGTTCTCGTAAAGACAAACACCGGAATGATCAAAGAAATCCACTCTGCAAAAGACTTGGACATGTATTAAATGGATCTGAACATTCCTTGTTCACTGTACACTGAACACCTACACCGTCTCGTAGACCGATCGCTTGGACAGAAGCCACAGGTAACACCACTAGTGCCAACTGCCAACATTGTGTGTAGTGGCATTATGTGGACCAAAGACTTAAATATATATTAAACGGCTCCGAACATTATTCTGAAACATTCTTGAACATTCAAAGTTGCTACTACTGTGCCTCTGAACATTCTAAGTGACATATGAAATAATGATTATCGGGCCAGAGATTGCAGCATATTAGTTATAACACATTATATTATTAATGTATTCTGGCTTGAACAGGATCTCTCCTTATTCTTTTAATTTTTAATACACCCCGAACAGTTAGTTCGATCGATGTCTATGATGTTTTTTGTTTCATACTTAATTTTGAAATACTCATTTTTTCTTTTGACAACAATTGTTACACAGACAACGTTTATTATTATGTTTACTCATGTATGCATCTTCGTTGGTGCAGAATACATAACATCAAATTCGAATAACATCCACAAGAGCATAACATTATCACGCTACAACACATACAAACATACGCACAATCAACATGAAACATTTTTAAATGATGCATATGAGGTATACAAGATATAATGTATCAAGAAATCACCTGACGCATATCATGCTGCACAGTTCACATAAGCAAACTATGAACACTAAATGACATCGGATGAATCATTTCTACAGTATTTGGGTGGCTTACAGAACAACTTTTTTAATAATATCTTAGATGATAATACAAATCAGACTAATGAATTAAATGAATTAAAACCCATACGTCTATCCTCATATTTTGATTCGGATGCATTTGATGCTTTGTGTAAAAGAAAAAAATTGCTTCAGCATAATAAGCTCAAATATACAATCTATTAATGCCAAATTTAGCGAATTAGAGGCATTCGTAGAGGAATTAAAACTGAAAATATTCAACTTAGTGTTATATGCCTACAAGAGAGTTGTATATCTAAAAATGATGATTTCTCACACATACAGCTGGAAGGATACAATTGCATTACACAGGGAAAAACATCCAGTAAAAAGGAGGACTAATCATATACGTTGACTCAAAATATACATACGAAGTGATTCAAAATCTAAACAACTATGAACTTTGGGAAGGGCTTATTATTAAAGTAAGTGAAGGTGGTTTGACCAAACCAGCAATAATAGGAAATATTTACAGGCCTCCAAGGAATCTAATTGATAACCTGAAACAGTTTATAACAGAATTTTCACTACTGCTATCATCCCTAGACCAAATACAACACAATGTAATCTTTGCCGGTGATTATAACATAAACCTGCTAAAGTTAAATGAAGATGAACTGATCAGTGATTTCTTTGATCTTCTTACATCACATAGTATGTATCCCCAAATTACACTACCAACTAGATTTTCAGAAAACACGGTACACTAATAGATAATCTTTTCTGTAAATTAACAAAAACAATTCTAGAGAGCAGAGCAGGTATACTCATAAAACAATTCTCAGATCACCAACCCTATTTTATCTTTATGGACACAACACAAAACAAACAATTAAATCCTAAAACAACTAAGATACACATGGAAACTAATGAAGCCTTATTAAAAAGTTAAACATGATATTCATGCAGCAGACATTTATAGCAAAATGGATAAGAGTCCTAATGCTGATACAAATTCCAATTATAACCTTATAGATCAAATAATAGAAACGACTAAAAATAAACACATACAAACCAAAGTTGTCAAATTCCACAAATACAGACATAAAAATCAAACTGGATAACGAAAGGTATATTAAGATCAATTAAATATAGAGATAAATTATACAAACAACTGAAGATGTTAGATCCTGATTGTGCACAATATACCACAAGTTGCACTAATCTAAAAACATACAACGTAATACTTAAGAAGAACATTCGTGAAGCAAAGAGATTACACTATGTACAACTTTTCGACAAATACAAATTTAATGCAGCAAATACATGGAAAGCAATTAATGAAATTATATCAAGACACAAATCTAGTACGCAATTTCCAAACATATTTTAAACAAAATAACAAGACATATACTAATAAGATTGACATAGCTAATGAATTTAATCATATCTTTACGGAAACAGGCCCTAATCTTGCGGAAAACATACAATGTACAACTGCAAATAATATCACTAAATTTCTCAAAAACAAGAATACAAATGGTTTCAGATTCACAGAAATACAAGAGGAATCCGTATCACAAATAATCAATAACCTTCCAAATAAAAATAGCTATGGTTGTGATGGAATATCCAGCAAATTATTAAAACTTATTGAACCAGATATAGTGAAACCTTTAACATTATTAATAAATCAAGTGCTGAACACAGGACAATTTCCTGACAAACTTAAAGTAGCAAAAGTTATTCCTATATTTAAGAAAAATTATCCCACATTATTCACAAATTATAGACCAATATCCCTTTTGCCTGTTATTTCAAAAGTATTGGAAAGAATTATGAATAACCAATTACTCATGTATTTTACTAATACAAAACTACTGTCTGATAGTCAATATGGATTCAGACCCCACCATTCAACTGAATATGCAGCTCTAGAAATAGTCGATAGGATCACTACACACTTGGATAACAACCAATTACCCATCAGTATATTTCTTGATTTATCGAAAGCATTTGATACACTTGACCACACAATCCTCTTAAAAAATTAGAACATTATGGGTTGGAACCATCAGCATTACAATTACTAAAGAGTTACTTAACAAACCGTGAGCAATTTGTAAAAATTGATGACATAAAATCAAATGTCTTACCTATAAACACGGGAGTCCCACAAGGCTCAATACTAGGTCCTCTGTTATTCATTATATATATTAACGATTTCTCACAAGCCAGTGATGTCTTTAAATTCATTACATATGCCGATGATACTTCTCTAGTAAGTACGCTCGGGTCTTTTACAAATGGTACAAACAATCCAAATACTGAACATATGATAAATACAGAACTACACAACATAGCAGAATGGTTAAAATTAAATAAATTAACATTAAATATCAACAAAACTAAATATATGATTTTTCAAATGCCAAACAAAAAGGTAACAGTACCAACACTAACAATAGATGGTGTAAACATTGAAAGAGTCCAACATTTCAACTTCTTAGGTTTAATATTAGACACACATTTAAATTGGAATAAACACATTGAGAAAATAGCAAATAAGTGTTCTAGGACAATCGGAATTATAAACAAATTGAAGCATGTCTTACTAAAAAGTATCAGAATTATACTGTATAATTCATTAATATTACCCACATAAATTACTGCCTAATGATTTGGGGCTATCAGTGTAATAGGATAATAAAATTACAGAAAAAGCAATTAGAATAATATCTGTAACCAAATATAACTCACATACGGAACCATTATTTAAAAGCCTCTCTGTTCTAAAGGTTGAAGACTTACTTAAAGTACAGATACTACGATTTTATTATAAATTCATACACAAACAATTACCAGCATACTTACAAAGCTGGCCGATAAACCAGAATACACACATACATAATCATTTCACGCGTAAACACAACAAAATACACACATTTAGAACACAACACGAATTTGCAAAAAAGTGTCTGAAATATAATTTACCACATATCATCAACAATACTCCAGACATATTAAAAGATAAGGTGACCACACACAGCTTACAGGGATATATATCTTATGCTAAAAAAATTATTATAAAAAGCTATGTATGCATATGCACCGAAGTTAACTGCTACACTTGCACGCATGGTCAATAATAAATAATTAATCTAGCTGTACGTGTTAACGTTAATCTACACAAGCGGAAATATACAATAAATTCAATGAAAACGTACCAAGGTGGCTCCTATGAGAGCGACTTCTTTAGTCTTAATAGGAGTCTCCCAAATCCATGTTGTACTAAATATATTAATTAATAGGAATTACAGTTACTGTAATACTATGTACAAATGGATAAATAAACGATTTTGTCTGTCTGTCTGTCTGTCTGTGTTTATGTTAGTCTGCCCACGTTTAGTTTGCCTGTGTGTCTGCGTGTTTTGCCACCATCTCCAATATGTTGATATCTATGTCGAAGTATGCCATAGTTTTCCTTGCAGACGTACTTGATGGGGAGCTAGGGTGGACCAGGCTGGCGTCCAAACGTCGACAATACGTCAATGGATCAAGCCACACGCCGCATGGTGACGGTGACGTCACAGACACGCAAATCTTGCTGGACGACGAATACCAGCTAGGTGATTTAATGGGACTGTACGACGTTTGACAGCGACTACCCAGAGGGTTAATCACGTATCATTGAGATTTAACGCCTAGACGTCTGTCAACAAAGTGTAGGTAAGCTCCTTATAACCGAACCCAGTAAACACGTATCATTGAGATTTAACGCCTAGACGTCTGTCAACAAAGTGTAGGTAAGCTCCCTATAACCGAACCCAGTAAACACGTATCATTGAGATTTAACGCCTAGACGTCTGTCAACAAAGTGTAGGTAAGCTCCCTATAACCGAAACAAGTAAACACGTATCATTGAGATTTAACGCCTAGACGTCTGTCAACAAAGTGTAGGTAAGCTCCTTATAACCGAACCCAGTAAACACGTATCATTGAGATTTAACGCCTAGACGTCTGTCAACAAAGTGTAGGTAAGTCTCCTTATAACCGAACCCAGTAAACACGTATCATTGAGATTTAACGCCTAGACGTCTATCAACAAAGTGTAGGTAAGCTCCTTATAACCGAAACCAGTAAACACGTATCATTGAGATTTAACGCCTAGACGTCTGTCAACAAAGTGTAGGTAAGCTCCTTATAACCGAAACCAGTAAACACGTATCATTGAGATTTAACGCCTAGATGTCTGTCAACAAAGTGTAGGTAAGCTGCCTATTACCGAACCCAGTAAACACGCCCAAAGTATGATGCTAACGTGTCTACATCATATACATTTAGAACATTTATCATTGAAAAGCTGATTCAGTACTGTCTAAACGTGGCGACATCACCATGGAAACGGACTATACATATACAATTTCGTCCAGTAGACATCAGCACATTTATGACCAAACCCAAACATTTTAGTTGAAAAACAAAATTGTGCTTAAAATGACTAGAACAGTTTCTTGGACTTGCAGAAAAAATGCAACCAAAGTTAACCCTGGGGAATATCGAATTTTTTTTAAGGACCAACATATGCACCCTGTACCCTATCATATCGTGTTTTATTGGCTATTCATACCAGTTTGCGCACACAATGCGTAGCACTGGCCAACAAGCTAACGATGCGTATACTTGTTTCAATGTGTATTGCATCTATCCATGTACTGATTCATAAGAAATAAAATGTTTAGCTGAAGGGTAGATCTCATATCACATGGACCGTTGTGTATCTGAAAAAAGATGTTTATTTTGAATCCAAACACGAGCGTGTATACTGGCTGGGATCAATTTCACTATACTTAATAGAATATGCCGTTTTCACAAAACGTTTACACAAGGATCGATATTCTTAATCATTAACTCAATCAATGAAATATCATCGATTGAGTGCAAAAGTAAATAAACGGTTAATGAAAATATAATGGATTTAGTGCAGATACATATATTATAGAGTGCACGAGTCAGGTTGCCAGCGGGGAATCTAGTTGACACTCTCCAAACAGCTAGAGGATATTGACTTTGCAGATGACGTCGCACTACTTTCACACCGTCACGTCACGTCACGTCACGTATAGCATACCGGTTAGAATGCCGGACTCCCAATCAAGAGAACCCGGTTTTAAATCCCACTGCAATACAGATAGTGGTGGATATGTGAACGAATAGTCTTCGCGCAGTAATTCCAGCGTGGCTGAATGCTTCCCAGAGAAGTAGAAATGGCCTTGGAATGAACAGGTCTGCCAGGTGGCGAAGTGTTAAGCGCTTTGAGCAGAACTGGATACCGCGCTATATTAGAACTTACCTTTATGACGACATCGTCATGACAACATGCAGGACATGGCGACATCACTGTGTGAGTCTGCTGCAAAATTGGGTCTGAAGATCAGCAAAAAGAAAACCAAGACTATGAGAACAAATCACGTGAACAAGAATAGCATCCAGTTGAGGTGTGAGGACATAGAGGACGTGGAGCAGTTCAGATACCTGGGAAGTGTTGTGAGCAGAGACAGTGGCACAGACTGAGACATCAAAAGCAGGATAGGGAAAGCCACAGCAGCGTTTAAGACTCTGAGACCCATTTGGACTTCACAGGTCATCTCTGTCAAGACCAAGCTTCGGATTTTTAACACCAACGTAAAGGCAGTCCTTCTTTATGCGTGAGAAACCTGGCGCATAACAAAGGCCTTAATTAATCAAATGCAAACTTTCATTAACATATGCTTGAGGGCCATCCTTCACATCAAATGGCAGGACAAAATCGCAAACGAAGAAATCTGGAGAAGAACAAGACAAGCACAAGCAGAAGCCCAGATCAAGAGAAGAAAGTGGGACATGCTCTAAAATGGAACCCACAAGGGAAACGGAAGAGAGGAAGACCCCGCTCCACCTGAAGAAGGTCTGTGGAGACTGAAGGGCAGACGTTGGGACACTCCTGGGGTCAGCTGGAAGTTTTGTTCCGAAACACGGCCAAGTGGAGGAAGCTTGTGGTCGACCTATGCTCCACGCGGAGTACAGGGGTATAAGTCAAAAAAGTCAAGCACGAGTCAGATAAGCAACATTTGACCAATCGGCAAAATTCTAATATGCACTTTTATTTTGTATAATATCCCCAGTTAATATTTCTGTATGACTTGCACAAGTGCTACCTTACGGTGTCAGGTCAGTGTGTTTATAGGTGGGTCAATATGTTTATAGGTGGGTTAGTGTGTTTATAGATGGGTCAATGTGTTTATAGGTGGGTCAATGTGTTTATAGGTGGGTCAATGTGTTTATAGGTGGGTCAGTGTGTTTAAAGGTGGTTCAATGTGTTTATAGGTGGGTCAATGTGTGTATAGGTGGGTCAGTTTGTTTATAGGTGGGTCAATGTGTTTATAGGTGGGTCAATGTGTTTATAGGTGGGTCAGTTTGTTTATAGGTGGGTCAATGTGTTTATAGGTGGGTGAATATGTTTATAGGTGGGTCAATGTGTTTATAGGTGGGTCAATGCCGACCAATACAAAAAACCAAGGCCAAATAACATCATAATTCATTTTGTTAGCATGACAATATTTTATATCAAATCAAAGGATTTGATTTCAATATATCAATCAACATATATAGCCTATAACAGAAGATGTGGATGTATTACATTGTCTTATTTGTAACATAAAATTGACTTGGCTCCAGTTACCAAACATTCTCTTCCATGGTTAATGGGCTACACTGTCATCTTAATATATATTTGTTTAACATAATAAGTACTCACGACCTTACAGGGTGGGGTAGTGTTTATCGAGTGATAATTAATGTGACACTAATTAAACTCCATGATTTATTTTAAACACAGTGCACTAGTATACATATCATAGCAAACGTATTGATCAATAAACACAGTTACAAATATGATGAACCTACTCAAACGCAAATCGGAGCCACAACATTGGACCAAAACACCCAAGATCAAGAATTGGGGTAAAAATCAAGGTTCCTCGGGGTTGAATTTGGTTTTAAAAAAATTGGGTGGAACTGTGGGCACCCACCCGATCAACGTAAAACAAAAATTTGCTTTTTAACTTAAATGTCCGGGTCATCGTCAATTGTTACTGGACTAATTTTACAGTTAAGGTTTACAGTTGCTACAGCTTGTTCTTACAAATATAATGGTTAATTACTTCATAATATTTTTGGATTGGCCTTTTTAGATGCGGTACTACGAAGACATCAGAGTTAAAGCTTAACACTAAACGCTTCGTCGAAACTAGCAGCTGGACCAAGTAGACATATTAGTGTCATGGTAACTCCTGGTAGGTTCCACTTAACAAGAACGTCCAACGTACAACGTACAACGATTTTCATTGGTTAGTCGAACGACTGTGTTTAGGGGACATTCCAAAACTGAATTCATCAGTGTTTATGACATCTCGGTTGGTAAAAATATCATCCATACAAGACGGGTTACTATCGTAATCGTTCATCTTTTAATATTTTCGAAAATATGTTTTTTGGCGATGAATTAAAATATGCTTGTTTGACTACATATATTATGTAGACATCGCTTTACTGCATTGAAAGACTATTATATTGCCACATTTGAAGGTGAAACATAATGTTTTTCACTGGATGATTTATTTGTCTGCCAAATTCACGTTTTACACAATTTCTGACGGTAAATATACTGCAGCAATAAACATCAAAAATTTCAAAAAAGCTGAAAGGGAAAGTCCTGAGAACATGTGTTACACCAGCCTGTTTGGTCTGGAGACAGTGGCGTTGACAGAACAACAACAACAGAAGCTGCAAGTGTGTGAGAATAACTGGGTTCGGTGAATAACAAGAACAAAGAGGGTGGACAGAAGAAGGATGAACGACTTAAGGAAAGACGTTGGGATGCAATGCAGCCTAACAGGAAGATTGGTGAGAAGCAGGATGAGATGGGCAGGCCACGTGGTAAAAATGGATGCAAGCAAACTAGCAAAGAGAGCTGAGGTGGAAAAACATCAAGGACGCAGGAAAAGGGGAAGGCCACAGCTGAGATGGGAGGACTGCGTGAGGAGGGACATGAGAAGATCGGGAGAGGATGAAAGATGGAGAGATGGAGCAGCCGATAGAAAACTATGGAAAGAAAGAACAGAAAGAGTGGCTCGACAATATTTTACCCAAACCTCACCCCTGTACAACAGGGAACAAGGAGGAAGAGCACAACAAGGCACCGTTGTTAGGATCACTAAACAGCTTTATGTGGGGAGCTCTACCAGAAGAGACAAGCAAAGACACGTGCTGACATCAGATAAGGAGCTCTACAACAAGAGACAAGCAAAGACACGTGCTGACATCAGATAAGGAGCTCTACAAGAAGAGACAAGCAAAGACACGTGCTGACATCAGATAAGGAGCTCTACAACAAGAGACAAGCAAAGACACGTGCTGACATCAGATAAGGAGCTCTACAACAAGAGACAAGCAAAGACACGTGCTGACATCAGATAAGAAGCTCTACAACTAGAGACAAGCAAAGACACGTGCTGACATCAGATAAGGAGCTCTACAAGAAGAGACAAGCAAAGACACGTGCTGACATCAGATAAGGAGCTCTACAAGAAGAGACAAGCAAAGACACGTGCTGACATCAGATAAGGAGCTCTACAAGAAGAGACAAGCAAAGACACGTGCTGACATCAGATAAGGAGCTCTACAACAAGAGACAAGCAAAGACACGTGCTGACATCAGATAAGGAGCTCTACAACAAGAGACAAGCAAAGACACGTGCTGACATCAGATAAGGAGCTCTACAACAAGAGACAAGCAAAGACACGTGCTGACATCAGATAAGAAGCTCTACAACTAGAGACAAGCAAAGACACGTGCTGACATCAGATAAGGAGCTCTACAACAAGAGACAAGCAAATACACGTGCTGACATCAAATAAGGAGCTCTACAACAAGAGACAAGCAAAGACACGTGCTGACATCAGATAAGGAGCTCTACAAGAAGAGACAAGCAAAGACACGTGCTGACATCAGATAAGGAGCTCTACAAGAAGAGACAAGCAAAGACACGTGCTGACATCAGATAAGGAGCTCTACAACAAGAGACAAGCAAAGACACGTGCTGACATCAGATAAGGAGCGATGAAAAGAGATGGGCTGAGAAGATCCAACAGATTTGTCAGACATCCTAGAAGCGCTAGATGACCTGAATATCACCTACAGCCACCAACCAATGAGTAATTGTAAATGTTATCAAATAACTCAACAACAGGAAGGCTACTGGTCATGGCCAGCTAAATGCAAAGTTATTCAAAGCAGGCCGTAAAGTTGTAAACATGTCCAAGTAAGGTGACCTCAACAGCTGTAACAACTGGAGAGACATCAGCTTGCTGTCCGTCTCCAGGAAAGTCTTCGGCAAGATCAGCATCAAGTGAGTCTCGACAGCAGTAGACAAGATGTTAAAAAGGATTCCGAAAAGAAAGACGATGTGCGTACCACATGTTCACTCTCAGAAACATCACTGAGCAATGCTCTGAATGGCAGACAGAAATGTGCATAAACTTTGTAGACTAAATTAATTACGGCTGCAGCGTTAAATAATTCGACATGAATAATAATCGTATATCTCGCGTGCGTGCGTGCGTGCGTGCGTGCGTGCGTGCGTGCGTGCGTGCGTGCGTGCGTGCGTGCGTGCGTGCGTGCGTGCGTGCGTGCGTGACTTAGTAACTCACTAATTATATTTTTCAAATAGCGTAAAGAATTTTGCATCACGCAGAACGGCGAATAATTATGAAGAACCTGCCAAAAACTGGCAGTGGACGTCACGTGATCCCTCCGCTGAAATATTGGACTGGTGAACGTGTCATCATTGACCCTGACGACCAGTCCGTTGACATTGTGTCTGGGTCGCCTGACACACAAATACTTAATGAAGAATATTGCGGGTAAATTAACTAACTATTTTCAATCAATCAATCAATAACTCACTCACTCATTCACCCACCCACCCTTCCACCCACCTAGTCAGTCAGTCAGTCAGTCAGTCTGTCAAGCAGTCAGTCAGTTAGTCAGTCAATCAATCACACATTCATTCAATCAATAAATCCATCAACCAATCAATCAATCAATGCTTTAATTCAAAATGAAAATGAAATATTCCTAAAAAACATATATAATAACATAATAAAGTCACATAAAACATATTCAAAAGGAAAAGGGGAAACATTGAAGTGGACTACATTTTAAATACAAACCCAAACATAACATACACGCCCACAAATTAATAGAATGAATTTATTGTATTTTATTTTTACATATCACTGTAAAACATAATGAATCCTATTAAGGTATTAACTATGTGAAACATTCTGTCACATTCATCACACTAATTGTGCGCTTGATATTCTTCAAGAAATTAATTTCTAAGTATGTTTTTATAAATGTCACATACTTGTTTCAGTGCATTACTTTGGCGTGTCACATGCATTGAATCATATTTACTACTGAAGAATTGTTGACAATTTATTATGTTTTAAAATTTTTTAAGAACACTGTGAAGAGGCAAGTTTGGATAGTGCCGTTTATAATAATAATAACAACTTAATAAATATATGTATATTTGTGTAGCGTCGTATGTATATATATTATATATATATATATGTATATATATATATATATATATATATATATATATATATATATATATATATATATATATATATATATATATATATATATATATATATATATATATATATATATATATATATAATAGCTAGGTTGTGTAAATATGAGATTAATTTGCTGAATTAATAATAAATTAGTAAAAACAATGACTCACATATTTATTACTGGGTACTCGTCGTAAGCCTTGTCGGATTCTTCTTATTCAATACGGATTACCCGTACTCAATACGGATTATCCGTACTCGATACAGATTTCCCGTACTCAATACGCATTACCCGCATTAAAAGCGGACTGCCCGTATTCATTACGGATTACCCGTATTCTAAGCGGATTACCCGTATTCTAAGCGGATTACCCGTATTCAATACGGATTATACATACACAATACGGATTACCCGTATCCAATGCGGATTTGGGGATTTTTGGGGAATCCGACTGTATCCGTATCCAGATTTGTCTGAAATTTACGGAGAATTTACTTTGCATGTTTCCTGCGAAACCTACACATTTTTTTATGTATGTATGTATGTATATTTCGTAACCGGGTAAATTGTGACACTCGATCAAAATCTGAATGGTACTGACCTATTAACCAATGAAAACGGTATAAGAATTTATACGGATTTGGGTAAACAAAAGTAGATGTGAAGGGGGTCCGTTTAGCACGCACATTTTTAAATAGACAAACATCCGGTGGTGTATTGATATACTCTTTAGATATAGTAATGTAGACAATCAGGCGCCATGTTTAAGAGCAGAATCACCGGGTAACGTTCTCGTGATGCACTGCTCAAGTACGCCAACGTAATAATCACCATGGCAACATAATAATTGTCCATTGATTTTATAATACAATTTTAAACACCGACAGCGTCAGAGAGAATATTTGGACAAGACGATTCCGTAGAAAAAAAATTTAATAAAAAAATGTCAACTTTGTGACAAATTTTATGGGCCAATTTGCACGTTGTACCCCTACGCACGAAGTGCTGCTTCTACATTAGAAAGTGCGCCCTTGACACGCTTATAAAGTGTTAACTTATCCAGGAAGTGTTATCTGCTCACATCGTCGCCTTCAACATGTGTGGCGGGGGTCAGCAAATAACCGAGATTTTGTTGAGCAAGTCGGTGCAAAACACACGTGTTTAAAATGTTGGTAACCGTCGAGTAGGTAAATGACCCAGCTTAGTCACTTAGTCACTCATTAGTTTGTCAGTTGTCAAGCTGCCACGTAGTGACACAAGGTTATTCGTGTACATGTTGTTGACCTCGTGGCCAGGGGGTCGTGACCAAAACAGGTTTTGTGGAGACCCCTTCAAAAATGATGTTGTGGAGGCCCCTGGACAACTATCCAGTCTTACCTGTCCGGGGCCCAGCATTGAGTTGTGTATTGCGTCTTCCCGTTTCGCCTCGTGTGTCGGTGGTCGTGCCTTGTGTTGGACATACTAATAAATACCATACATTATCTGCCGCGACAACGCACAGCTTGTTGGATTGATGTTTCATTTCCTAGACGCAGTTGTATGAAGAAAGCGGCAAAAAGGCATAAGACTAGAAATATCAAAGGAACTGACAACTTGCGAAGAAGACATGCTAGTGTCGTGCCGTTTCCCGGTAGGGTGTGCGCTAGGCGTACATTGCTAATATGTTGTTGCATGTCATGTGATTGCACGATTATCAACGATTTTCCTTTCCGTGGTTTTGCGACTGGGTCAGCGTACATTGTACTACAAAAGTGGTGTCAACTCGTGTCCGCACCGCCGCGACTGTAGCGTTTATTTTCTGGATTTGCATTCGCCCGCGCGCCATCTGGTGTTATAGCTACTTAAAAGTTAAAACTGCTTTAAATTTTAAGGTCGATGCAACACTTCGTGTACCCGTGATCTGAGCCGTGCGCTTATGTGATGCGTCGTGTATGCATCAACACGTATACATTTATAAATGAATGAATGAATGAATGAATGAATGAATGAATGAATGAATGAATGAATGAATGAATGAATGAATGAAGTTTATTTCAACACACAAACAGAAAAAACAGCAGAAAATTACAATTGTGTTAGTAATGTCATATTATAAAATGTTATCAACACATCATCAGGTAAAGTTAGAGACACCCTGTACACGCCTAGCCACGCGTTCATTCACGCAATTAGGCGCGCGCGCGCGCGCGCACACACACACACACACACACACACACACACACACACACACACACGCATGCGCAAGTTAGAATTTGATATTCATCTATTTTCACGTGAGAGTTCAGACCCGCCAATCAGTGTTGCGAGCCTACCGAAGACTCGCAGTGGTCGTCACGTGATTCCGCCGCTGTCCTGGTGGACAGGTCAACGCGTTACCGTGGACCCTGATGACCAGTCCGTCAGAGTGGCACAAGGCACACCCAACACTCAAAGTGCCACCGTCCCATCTGATAAGAATGTTGTAAGTGTCGTTGCTTTGACGGAGACACACACGCATACGCACTCACGCATTCACGCACTCACGCGCACACACACACACACACACACACACACACACACACACACACACTTCGTCCCACTTGCTGACTTGGCGGTTCGTGATTTGGGGAACAATTCAAGGAAATGCCTGTCATTCACCGTCCGACCAACGACGACCGGTCCACGTCCAATTACGGTTATGTTCTTTTATGTTGGCCTAAGATCTACGTGTTCGTAATATGATTGGCTAAAACAGCAACTGATAAATACACCCATCAGTAGGTCGACATGCCAGGGGTACTAACATACCCAGCAGCCCCTGGACCGAGAGGATGGTTAAACTAGGTATTCGCTGTTGTATCCGAAGTTGAAGTTGTAAGCTGCATTGGTTTTAGCGACATAATTTGAAGAAAAAAATGGAGCCGCATTCTCCAATCCTTGATTCTTAACTTAACAGTGGATTTTGTAACGTTAAGATCGTCATCTTAGAATTTAAATGGAATTTAATCAACGTTGTTAGTTAAAAAAACAAAAACGAGAGCATTCATTCTAAATGTGAAAGATATGTGTGTTGAAAGTTCTGTTGTTAGCTTAACTATTCGGTCCATTCTTTGGATAGCGTGTCCTCTCATTATGAGTAGTAGTATTTATCAGTGCCACCCGTACCAACTGCTATGTCAATAGGTTAGCGAATAACGCTTCCAGAATTACTACCGAAATGCGTATTGACGTAAACACTAACCCTCGTTTGACACAGATATTGATCGGGAGCCACTTATCAAAGCCTGCAGCCGATCGTTGCCCGGTAAGAGCTTCATAACGTTCTCAATTTGTTGTGTTTTCTGTAATAAACGTCCTTGTTTGTTTTTTGATAAAGCGTGGCTAGCAAAACTACCTTTGGTGCATATTACTTTAGAATAAATGGCTTAATTCGAAGAGCAAACTCCACAACAGTGTTGACACTTACCATGTCACCATATCACACTCACCATATCACAAACAGTGTTGACACTCACCATATCACCATATCACACTCACCATATCACAACAGTGTTGACACTCACCATATCACCATATCACACTCACCATATCACAACAGTGTTGACACTCATCATGTCACCATATCACACTCACCATATCACAACAGTGTTGACACTCACCATATCACCATATCACACTTACCATATCACAACAGTGTTGACACTCACCATATCACCATATCACACTCACCATATCACAACAGTGTTGACACTCACCATGTCACCATATCACACTCACCATATCACAACAGTGTTGACACTCACCATGTCACCACTACCACAACTTGACTATAGTTCAAAATGGAAGGTTGCATACATGACTGGTGGGCAGTGCAACGAAAATTGTTGTGTACGACACGTTGCGGCAAAGCATGTGTGCACCTGAGAGACGTAAAGTAGCGTCTTACAAAAGCGGACGTTATCGTGTTTCTGCACAATTATATATAGAGCTACTGCTCTGATTCTCGGTTCAAGTATCTAGTCACATTTGAACAATATATTTGAATGCTTCACCACAGATTCGAAATATTCTGCACGTTCGCACGCATGCACGCTCACTAGCACGTTCACACAGACGCATACGCACGCGCACGCGCACGCACACGCACAGCACTGATCGCATTACTGAAGCCGGCCCCTGTCGTGACTACATGGCAAATGATACCATTGTGCCTGATAGTTCTGATATCCTCCGTTAACTACGATGCTGAATATCGGTGTAAATAGTAACCACACAGAACACTTTCTGTAGGCGAAGAGATCACGTGGACACATCCCGCTGAAGAGACCACGTGGACACATCCCGTTGGCTCGGAAAATCTTAGCAGGAAAATCGCAACGATGGATCCGAGACAGCCCAAGCGCCACGTATGCCTAGGTATGGAATGTAACATGGAATGCGCATGTGTGGTTTATTGGGAAAAAAGTGGGATTAGATTTTACATGTTGTATCAGTTAAAACTAGCAGGCATTAGTCAGAGTAGTCTGGTCACTATAGGTAAATGTTGTGAGAATTGCACTGGAATATATGTCATGACCTGTGTGGCATAACAATTTGCAGAATGACGTATCTATCAATACTGAAGTGATGCAGAAACGAACCTAGGATGGTTCTCTCCTGGCAAAACTACGCAGATGTACTCAACTGTCTTGGTCTACATACTTTGAAAGAAAGACTGAATTCAATGACAACATCGAATGTCTCGTGATAGACTGGTACTAATTTCAGAAAACTTAAACCCTGTAGGCACTTTTTTTTAGGCATAGCATGCCAACAGAACGGTCTTATGGTGATCTGGCTGTGCAGATTCCAAAAAGTGATGTAGAATTTTGGGACCAAAGATAAACATACGCCCGATGCGCCCACAACATAAACAACAGTGAACTATGCCCAAATCATCTCAGTCGATAGCCGCTGGGTGTCGCCAGAGTTGGTGCTTATTTTAAATATCGTGTCTATTTGATTTCTCTACGCCGGCGATTCAACGCAGACCCGGGGCATCGTGCAAAGCCCCGTGACGGCCCAGTCGCAAGCGTGACCGTTTGCTGTTATTTTGTTTTACCGTAAACCTTTGAATAGACGAGGGGTCGTTTCGTCAGCTGAATGTGAATGAGTTAGTGAATGAATAGTAATAAAAAGGTGTTTGAAATGTACAAACTATTGTATTTGTTTTGTCTTTACCAAACAACTATACTTGGTTTGTCTGAATTCATGTACCTTTTGGTTCGTAATTAAGGGTGGATGTGTTATAAGCGATGAAGGTTGCCCGAAGTTAGCAAGATGAACATCAATATCCAATTATACTTTTGATCATAAAATTCCTAATCATGCGTATGAGACGATGTAGACAACAGCTACAGCGGCCCGACTGCCGCGGAACTGGAAGAGGCAGAAAGTTAAGTTACGTAACGAATAATGTTTTATCAAGTGTTTTGCCTCCACGTTCTCTGACCTTCCGAGTTGACATGATCACATAGCGAGAGACGTCGCCCACGTGGCGCGATTTTATTGTCGAGGTTTAAACATTTATTTTCGTTTGTTGTAAATGCCTTTTACAAGAATTACGGGAGTGCTCTGGACGAATCATTACTGACTAACAGTAAGCCTAACTAGAATTAAACTTAACCAGAATTAACCGTAAAAATATTTAACCTTACAAGCATTAACGCTAACTAAAATTACTCTAACTAGAGTTAACCCTAAATAGAAGTAACCCTAACTAATATTAACCCTAACCAGCGTTAACCCTAATTAGAATTATTCCTAATTAGCATTAACCCTAATTAAAATTATCCCTAACTAGCGTTAACCCTAAATAGCATTAACCCTAACTAAAATTTACTCTAATTAGCATTAATCCTAAGTAAAATTAACCCTAACTACCGTTAACCCTAACTAGCATTCTACAATTTTCCTGTATCACTCGTCGAAAGCTTGGCAGACCTGTCGTTGGTTCCACTAATGCGTACTTTTGCTAAATCAGTCGAGCAATGTACGCTGGTCCTCGACTCAACAAAACTCGATTCGCGTGTTAATTTGAACAGCGCAACAGTTATGGAACCGATTTGAAAATTTAATAGCGGCAGCACATGTTGTGCAATGTGCGCTGACACAGAAGCGCGAAGGCGCGACTCGCAACAAAATCAATGTAGGGCTGGCATTGTGTAAGGCGTGAACATCGGCAGGGTAATTCGATCTGACTCCGACACACTGCACCTAAAGGCACACACGAATTATGTTGAATGCTTGCTCATTTATTTCACACAAAACAAAGCGGTTCAGTCAAATATATTCAATTTGTAGGCCAGTGCTGCGCAGTGTCGCGGGTCACACCCATCGCTTTCGAAGACTGATGCTTCAAAGGTCACAGTCAAAGATCGAAGAAGTAAGGTAGAACCCGTGCTACGAATTTAACTTGCTCACGCTTTTAAAACTCCATTCTCGATTCATTTGGCCCATCGCGACTCGAATTCGATGTAAGTAATATGCGCACTCGGTTTAACAAATAGGTAGGCATAGAGTGAATAATGTAAGTAATATGCGCACTCGGTTTAACAAATAGGTAGGCATAGTGTGAATAATGTAAGTAATATGCGCACTCGGTTAAACAAAAGAATGCGAATTTTTTTTAAACATCGAAACGATTTACTTTAGATGGGTAAATTACGACCACCTGTGCTTCTTTTCGCCGGATTTGGACAAGTTCCGGTTATAAATAATTCAATAGTTTCACTGGATTTCGCCAAAACAAAATAGTAAATTTGCACAAATCAACTAGACCGGTTCGATTTTGTGTGCGAAATGATTCCGAAACGACACGAACGAAAAAACCAAATCGAGGAAGGACCTCTATCGGCATTTTGAGAACGTGACTTCCCTGTTTTCATACAGAAATGGATTCATTTTATTCACTCTCGGGTCATCCCCGTTTAGCAATTAGGGATCATTCATAAATTACTTAACGCCAGAGGGTGGTATATGTCTAAATAATTCATACATTTTTGAATGGCCCCTAACAACCGCTGTGTTATATTATTTCATGCTATCAGGAGTTACAGCAACACCTGCCATTGCCTCGTGGCACACGCACGCACACACGTACACACGCGCGCGCACGCGCACGTACACGCACACACACACGCACACACACGACACACACGTACCCACCATTGGACGGCCAAATATTTTAAGAGTCCACCTCCCAGCTGCTAAGACCAGACAAGCCATTGTTGGTAATGCGCGGGACATATACACTTTCACTAAATATACCGTAGTCATGCCACAACAAGACGAACACACAACTAAATAACTTTATTATCGTTGAGAAAGGGACAATTCGCAGAGAAATGAGTCGTGTCTTATTTAGATGTTGATTTAACATGATAAAATTACATGAAGGAAATTATAATTATACAATCAATGTTATGGTTCCAAATGGCATCATATCAACATAGAGGACACACACACGCACACACGCACACACGCACACACGCACACACGCACACACGCACACACGCACACACGCAGTTAATAGTTAATTAATAATCCCTGGCGACTTTAATATCAACCTCTTGAAATTGAATGAAAAAGAAATGTTTGCGGAATTCTTTGACACTTTATTAACTCTTAGTATATATCCACGAGTCACGATACCAACAAGATTTTCGAATTCATACTTCACTTTAATTGATCATTTCTTCTGCAAACTATCTGCTGCAACGTTGAATTCTGCTACTGGTATCCTGCTGAAGAAGTTATCGGATCATCAGCATTGTGTCATCAATTCTAGTTCGGTTTCTTATTATAAGCCTCTGCAAAAATATATACTAAAACTACCAAACCTGCACCAGGTGCTTATGACAATTTTCTAAGCGATTTAAGAATGAAAAACATCCCTAGCAAATTTAATAAAAACCCAATCGCAAACCCAAGCGATAACGTTGATATCTTAGTGATAAGTTTGATATCTTATGTAATATATTTCAAAAAACTTAAGAGTAAACATGTCCCTGTACATTGGAAAAAAATCCAAAAATATAAACAAAAGAAGTATGGAATGAATCACACATGGAATTATGTGATCCATTAAATACAGGGATAATTTATACAAACAAAATGCTACTGTTTCTACCCGATATGGAAGCGCACGTATCTCTAAACAAAATGCGTAACTATAACGCTATGCTAAAAAGGGTTACCAGACAAGCTAAACAAACTTATTTTGAAACATGCTTCAGTACATGCAAAACAAACTGTAAACATTTGGTCTATGGTAAACGGTATCCTAAATAAATCACACAAAAACGAGAACGTATCCTTTCTATTTTACAATTGGTGATAATCAAGTATCTGACCAAATTACGATTGCTAATACATTTAATGATTACTTCACCAATATTGATTGCAAACTTGCCAAACAAATTAAGAACCCAGTCAATAAATCATTCAGAGACTTCTTAACTTCGAATAATGGCTTAGAGTTTAAATTTCATCGCATAAAGCGAGAAGACATTGCAAATGTAATTAGTCGTCTTCATGCTAAACAGAGTTATGACATTGACGGCATTTCTACGGTTCTTCCGAAACGCATGAAGGCCGCTTTGATTGGGCCAATTACAATTGGGCTAACGATAATTGTAAACCAAACTCTTTCTACATGAATATTTCCTGATAGATTTAAAATCGCTAAAATAATCCCCCTGTTCAAAAAGACGGACAATACTCTTCTTACTAACTATTGATAAATTTCTCTTCTTTCAACATTCTCTAAAATCATTGAAAGGATAATTTGTGATCAACTTTATGAATATTTCCATAAAAATATATTATTTTATAAAAGTCAAGATGGCTTCAGAAAAGGACAGTCAACCGAATTTGCCGCAGTTGTACTTGTGGATAAACTTACATATAAAATGTATAAAGGAGAAATTCCAATTACCATATTCCTAGGCCTGACTATAGCGTTTGATACAAGTTGTCACAAAATCGTACTCGAAATTTTTTTTTTTATGGCATTACCGGACCTGCAAATAATTTCTTTCAAAGTTAACAAACAGAAAATAATACGTGGACATAAATAACATTGAATCAAAGTTGCTATCTATAGCCACTGGTGTTCCGCAAGGATCCATATTGGGACCTCTCCTGTTTTAATTTATACGAACGACATGGAAAACGCAAGTAACTTCTTTGAACTGATTCTCTATGCAGACGATTCAGCCTTGCTTTGCTCTTTTGCTTCACAAAAAAATAATAAAAAAACAAATAGTAATGATATAAATATTGAATTGGTAAAGATAAGTGAATGGTTGAAAGCTAATAAACTTACATTAAATGTTACAAAATCTAAATGTATGGGTTTCCACCACCCATATATCGACACTTCTTCTCAAGATAAACGACACCCATATTGAGTGTGTCAATGACTGACTTTCTAGGTTTAACAATAAATAAACATCTAATCTAGAAAAAACATACTGACAGATTAGCAAGTAAAATATCAAGGGTAATTGGTATAATAAGGAAACTTAAACATTTTGTACCGTAATATGTTTTACTAACCTTATACAACTCACTGATACTTCCTCACATAAATTACTGCTTACTTTCTTGGGGAACGAAACATGAAAGGATTTCAAAATTACTGAAGAAAGCAATAAGACTAGTGACAAATAGTGAATAAAATAACATGCATACGGAACCACTGTTCAAAAGTCTAGAAATTATATAGGTAGAGATTATTCTGCATTTTCAAGTGCTAAAATTCTACCATCGGTACTACAATAAAAGTTTCAGGTTTGGCATATCTCATATATTAAATAACACGCCTATACTAGTCACTGCATGACAACGTTCAAACTCATTCGTTTCATGGATTCAGCACTTATACTAAACAATATAAGCTGTCAAAATACAGTGCAGTCAGTAATATTGCAAACTGTTACGTACGTGTGTAACTGTTAATCTCAATGTCTACCCGTACTCGTGATGTTTTTGTCATTGTGTCAGCTTGCATAGCTTACCGTTTTTTATATACATTTTGACGTTTTTAATTGCTCTTGTAATTACGCATATATATTTATATATTGTTATGCATACGTATGTACTTCTGTTGTTAACATGCATACAAAGACTCTTTAAAAAAACATATTTTTTTTCTTGACTATAACCATACTTGTATAGAAAAGTGTGTGTGTGTGTGTGTGTGTGTGTGTGTGTGTGTGTGTGTGTGTGTGTGTGTGTGTGTGTGTGTGTGTGTGTGTGTGTGTGTGTGTGTGTGTGTGTGTGTGTGTGTGTGTGTTTAAGTACGTACTCATGTTTGTACGTGTCTACATGAATAATTCGAAATATATTTAATTTGTGCAAGAGTGGCGTCACGATAGCGACCAGACTGGTCTTAGTGGCGGTCTCCCTGACCAACATATTTGTTTAATTTACTTTTGTTTCTCTCTCTCCCCCGGCCTCTCCCCCTCCATCCCCTCCCCCTCCTTCCCTCCCCCTCCCTCCCTCAATTTTTCTTGAAGCTTTTGAAAGTGGGCTCGTTGAAAGTTAGCTGAAAATATTTCATCAGGTAGCGAAGTTGAAATAATAATTTGTCCCCAACAAGAAGCAAGTGCGCCACCTTACGGGAGCTAGGTAAACTAGGCTAGTAAATAATTATTTCCTCAGCGATGGCAAATTTTACGAAGACTAACGCCAAACCTGATAATTGTACTCTGGCGTTTACTTTGCCTATTGCCTGCCAGATATGTCTTGGAAAGGTAAATATCAGATATAGAATGTAGCTATGTTTCAAATGAACACACGACACCAATCGTGTCATGTCTTGTGTTTATCGTTTAGGGCGATAACAGGGGTTCTTTCCAGACGCTAAATCGTCAACGTCCGCGCAACGAAAACCATTGTTTGGTGACATTAGAAAGCTTCGAGTTATACAGACACATGGTACACGGTTCAACCAGTATTCCAGTTCTTGCCATTATATAAAACAATGCCAAGAACGCATCTTGACTATGTCATAGCAACAGGGTTGACTGAATTACTTTAATGTTGTACTTGGGTTGAGTAAAAGTAGAAGTAATTCACCTAAAAACTATTTGAGTAAAAGTAAAAGTACTTTGTAAAAAAGTAAAACTACTTTTCAAAAGTACTTGAGGTAAAAGTACAGCACTCAGAAATAACAACAAAATTATGAGTAATATTATATAAATTACAAAGCTTGCATCTGGTAACTGTTTTGCAACCACTCTGCATATAACAAAGTGTTCCCAGACAGCCTTAGCTGGTCAATCGGTCTGCCACCATTGAACATGGTGCTCACTTGGATGCTTGGGAAATTACATTATCATTAATGAGAGCTCGCAACATCAAATAATTTCTGTTAAATACATAACTTAATTAATAATGAGGCACAATCTGTCTTTTTATCGACCTGGGGTATGGGAGGAGCTAGATTGTAAAACAAGATATGTATACGCAGGTGTGATCGTATCTGAGTAGGTTGAGGGTCAGGTCAGTCCAGTAGTAGTAGTAGTAGTCAGAGGCAGGGCTGGGGTCAATTCCTTTCAATCAATTCCAATTCCGCTCCAGTTCCTTGCAATTCCTTTTCATTCAATTCCAATTCCTTTTTTTTTTTTTTATTCTTTTTAGTAATTCCAATTCCTTTCAAAATCGTTCAATTCCAATTCCCGCTCCCGCTCAAATTCCACATAACGACAAAAGTCAACAATGAAAGATTAATGTGCATGTAGCATGTCATTATTCTTTGCATAATCATTATGGCTATCATACATGTGTAATGTACATTCATACATGGTAATTAAGTTACATAAAAACGAGCAATCCACAAAAATTATTTAGAGTTATTTTATTGAAGTAAAACACTGTACCCAGCCCCATTACATTTACCACATATCATTTATAACAAAAACTATAATTCTAAACTAGTCTAATTCTGGCATCACAAATTAACTACTGAGCATTGTTGCAGCGAATCATCATTAATTGTTCAAATCGACAGTCACTTAAGCAGCAGCGCTCTGGGCGGAACACCTTCCCAGCAACACTGAACAATCGCTCGACGGGAGCACTGGATGCTGGCATCGCAAGATACTTGCATGCAAACCGAGAAAGGCAAGGAAATTGCTCCGCACAGTTCTGCCAAAACATCAGAGGGTCCGAGTCCTCAGATTCACATGGCTGATTGAGGTACATGTTCAGTTCGTCATTGGTAGGAGAGATGGTGACTGGTGGCATCTGAACGGAGCGATCTGACATGAATGTGAACAGCTCACTGCGTTTGGTCGGAGGAGGTTCATCGGAGCGTGTAGTTGTCTGTGGTGGTGCTGGGGTGACTGTCGATCTGAGGAGCGCACGCACTACTGCCACCTCGTCCTCGGTACACCAGTCCATCTTGAATCTCGGGTCAAGCACTGCTGCAAGTTTGAAGTAAGGCATCTCCTCTACTTCAACAGGCGTTTCTCCAGCGACGCCTGCAGTATCATGACTAGCTTGTTGTTGTATGTCTTGCGTAGCTCGGCGAGAGTATGGCGAAGTCCGCAAACACATGCGATAACTAAACTTAAGGTGACGATAGCCTGCCCTTGCACTCTGTCTGTCACTTCCTCGAATGGCTGTAAAATCTCACATAGTTCGCCTGTCAACTTCATCTCATAACTTGACAA
This sequence comes from Lamellibrachia satsuma, assembly GCA_033239005.1. NCBI lineage: Eukaryota > Metazoa > Annelida > Polychaeta > Sabellida > Siboglinidae > Lamellibrachia > Lamellibrachia satsuma. Next base: position 5,920,964 of record BSQZ01000003.1, read on the forward strand.
CTTTGAGGTGCAGTCAAGTTTTTGCAGAATGTCCTCGGGGATTCTAATAATGGATCGCAACATCTTGAGTTGGCTATTCCATCTTGTTTGGTTGGCCATCTGAAGTTTCAGGGGGCCCTCAAGTATCTCCGACGCTGTAGTTGACTTGCGCACATATGCCACGAGTTTCGCCACCTTGCCGATTATCGATTTCACCTGCCCAGCATTCTGTAGGCCATCTTTCACCACCAACTGTAGGGTGTGGGCAAAACATGGCACTCGCTGGGGCACGAGGAATTCCAGATCGTCAGTCAGTTGTACCCCCGTGAGGTTGCTATCGTGAGTTTCGTCATCATCCTCGACGTCCACCGCCATGTTCTCCATTCCGGGTAGTGTGAATGCTTTGACCATGTTCGAGCCATTATCGGTCACGATCGCCGAAACTTTACCCGCCAAATCGAAACATGCGACCGTCTCCTCGTACATCAGGTGGACGTTCTCTGCAGTATGAGAACCGTGGACACGGTGGCAGGTCAGCATGACTCCTTTCATCGTGAAGTCGAGGATGAAGTGCCCCGTTATGTCAATAAACGCCCTCGTGTCTCTGCTCGACCACAAGTCTATAGTTAGCGCCACGTTCTGAGCTCGCTGTAGGATGTTCTTTAGATCACTTCTTACACTCGCTGCACGCTGTGGAAGTAGCTGCATGGAGAGATGTTTTCGCGACGGCATCGTGAACGCAGGCTCTGCCTACAACAGGCTAGAAAAATATTGGTTGACGTCACAAAAAATCAGATGCTCAATTCCTTTCCATTCAATTCCAATTCCTTTTGTTAAAAAAATTTCAATTCCAATTCCTCTCATTCAAAATCTTTCAATTCCAATTCCGCTCCAATTCCGGATTTGGAATTGAATTAATTAATTCCAATTCCTTGGGAATTGACCCCAGTCCTGGTCAGAGGTAATAGTCCATAGTAAAATTAGCAAAGACATTTGATGCCTAGCTGATGAAGAAATCTGGCTTGTAAAAAACCTTCTCATGTCTTCCCAGACATGTCTTATCAGCTCACACAAACATTGAAACAACAGGCTTTAGCAGCTAGCTGTGTTGATTACCTGGTACCAGCTGGAGCTAGAATTGATTAGAAGACAGACCAGTGCAACAGAAGAATGCTGTTGCTAATTGCAATTAAAAGTGTGCCATGTCAGGGCCCCTGTCATTATTATGGGTCAGCTTGAATAAGCAATTGCTGGGAAAAGATGCTGCCAAATAGCAGAGTATCAATTATTTACAGGCAGACTTCGTTCACTGACGTATATATAAAACAATGGTTGCGTTGATTTCCCAAAGAAAGGTTTGTATGCAAACATGATCGTGATCGAACTGGCACAATTTACGAAATGTCATTGATGGTGGAGCGCCACCGACAGCAGCGGTATCACTAAAAATGTAACGAAAATATATTGCGAAGTAAATAAAAATAACGAAATAAAAAGTCGCGTTACTTTAAATAAAACTACTTTGTTACAAGTAAAAGTATTTAGTCAAAATTCTATTTTGTTACATGCCAGTTACTTGAAATAACTACTCAAGTAAACGAAGTACTTTTACGAAAGAATTACCAGGTATGAGAAACTTAGTTTATATAGAAAGATTAAAATCACTAAAACTACCCTCATTAGCATATAGATGTCTATGAGGTGATATGATTGAAGTTTTTAAAATTATACACAGTTTATACGACATTGAATCTTCACCTAAACTCTTAAAATGGAACCTCGGAATTCCCTTCTGGAAACAGTTGTTCAGGCAAAATCTATAAATACTTTAAACAATTTCTGGTCCAATCAGAAATTAACACCCGCAAGGCTACTAATTATCAGGCATGTAATGATTAATCGATACATCGCGATACGTGGGTCCGCGATATGAAGCATCGATATGCATACAGCTGTTGGTGTGTTGTAGGTGAAACAGCCAGTGGTATGCCCCAACCAACACGTCTTCTGCCACAGCTGTATGAACGTGTGGCTTCAGCGCAACCAGAAATGTCCAGCATGTCGTGTCACCATTTCTGAAGAGAATCCATGTCGACCTATCATTGGTAACAAGTTGTTTGTCTCATGACTTTCATGATATACTGGTCCAATCATGCCTTTATTATTTTTATTGATCTCCAGTAACTGACTGAACCTCGGGCAAAGAACAAAATATATAGCTATGATGTAAAAACAATTACTGAGACTGTTAATTGTCTGATTTGGTTCATCTGACATTTGAAGTTTTGAGTGATAAATGTTCAGCATGATAAAGATTTAAAAAAAAGTTGCATATATTATGTGAGACGCACTACCACATACATGTATCACAATTCTTGCATTTCTGGTGCTTCTTGCGTTTTTTTTAATATATTATTTATATTTTAATGCTTGAATAAATAGATGTGTAAATATTAAAACCTCATGTTATGGTTTATATTGATCTACATATTCTTGATCTGTTGCAAATCCACGTAAACTGTGAGTGGTGATTTTGTTATTCACTAAATCATGTGCATTATTTATTATGTGTTTGCTTAACAAATTAATGCTGTACCCTGATTGTGTGTACGTTGTATTGTCCACGTGTGTTAAATTGAAAACTTTTATGTGAGACCCCCACCAACCAATACATAATGCTATCTGTTTTTTTGGAATTTGAGAACTTATGCAATGATCCCTTAGTAGGATTCTCACATCCCTTTTGAGACATTAACTTTTATTTTCATGCTGTTCAATCTATTGTTATCAGTTTGTTCTTCTGTTGACTTAAAAACTCATATGTTGTATGGTTTCTGTACTAATTATTTTGTTTTGGTGTGTCATTGAGACAAATAAATACTGTTCCTTACACTAGGTGGTGTGAACATTCAGCCGGAGAATGAACAGACGTTCAGTAGTCGAGAGTTGCGCAGAGCACGGACGGAAATCCTATTCAAGGAATACGAGGTGTGTTACATCTCACTGCGACCGTTCATTGTGAAACAAGTTCTCTGTAAACATCTCACCATGACCATCGTTGTGAAACGAGTTCTCTGTAAACATCTCACCACGACCATCGTTGAGAAACGTGTTCTCTGTAAACATTTCACCATGACCATCTTTGAGAAACATGTTATCGGTAAACATCTCACCACGACCATCGTTGAGAAACGTGTTCTCTGTAAACATTTCACCATGACCATCGTTGAGAAACGTGTTATCGGTAAACATCTCACCATGACCATCGTTGAGAAACGTGTTCTCTGTAAACATTTCACCGTGACCATTCATCGAGAAACACATTCCCTGTAGACATTTCACCATGAACATTCATTGAGAAACACATTCCCTGTAGACATTTCACTGTGACCATTCATCGAGAAACACATTCCCTGTAGACATTTCACCATGAACATTCATCGAGAAACACATTCCCTGTAGACATTTCACTGTGACCATTCATCGAGAAACACATTCCCTGTAGACATTTCACCGTGACCATTCATCGAGAAACACATTCCCTGCAGACATTTCACCATAGCCATTCATTGAGAAACACATTCCCTGTAGACATTTCACCATGATAATTCATCGAGAAACAGATTCCCTGTAGACATTTCACTGTGACCATTCATTGAAAAACACATTCCCTGTCATTTCACCTTGACCATTCATTGAGAAACACATTCCCTGCTGACATTTCACCATTTCCATTCATCGAGAAACACATTCCCTGTAGACATTTCACCATGATAATTCATCGAGAAACACATTCCCTGTAGACATTTCACCATGACCATTCATTGAAAAACACATTCCCTGTAGACATTTCACTATGACCATTCATCGAGAAACATTTCAATATGACCATTCATCGAGAACCGCATTCTCTGTAGACATCACCGTGACCATTAATCGAGAAACACATTCTCTGTAGACATATCACAGTGACCATCAATTAAAAAATGCATTCTCTGTTGACATATCACTGTGATCATTAATTGAGTAGACATACCACCGTGACCATTCATTGAGAAACGCATTCTCAGTAAACATTTCACCGTGACCATTCATGACGTAATTCGTAAACACCAGAAGCTGCTGAATAGCGGGAGGGGAAAAATTGTTTGGATGTGGGGGCCAGGATATACTTAACAAGTTAACATATACTCACTATAAATATTGAGTGGACCTCTCCCCCCCCCGCTTCCAACACCTGTGGTAATTGATTACAAGCAAGTCATTGTAACTTTAATTATTTGGGGTTTTGAAATTATATTCGAGTTGATTTATTTCGTGAAAATTGCAACGATTACACTAACTATAATTAACTACAGTGTTATTTCATATCACAACCTTTAACTGATAAAAACAACTACAAAATATGCAAACACCATGTCCATAAAATGTTCATAAGTCGTATGCAAAATATCCAAATTCAGCATCATAATGATTTGCATACAATAGAATTAACAAATACTGAATTAACTTGTGGAATAAATAGTAGGTTCTGCATAACATGTTTTGTAATTGATTACAACATTTTCAGTGTAAATATAATCATTATATTTTATCAACATCATCATATCCTGTCTTCCAAAACAAACCACATTGTTTTATTTGACCAATATTTGTGCAATTTTAATGTTTTTGGGATGTGTAGCATATTTACATTGCATACAGAGGGAACGTCATTTCATGGGATTAAATGATATCACTGATCTATCCATCACATGATGCAATGAATTCCTCACCCCAATAAAATTTGCCTGCGCATATTTCAAATTGTTGACAGCTGTTTACAAATTGTTGACAGCTGTTTACAAATGAACTGACCAGTAAAGTTGATATTCTTAAACAGATAACGGTCAAATAAAAACAAATTGCAGTTCGTTAAAACATATCTGGGCGGTCAAGATGTTAAAATATATAAAGAGTATGTTATGTAACATGACTTTATGATAACTATTTATCAAGCTTTGTACCATTAAGATAAGTGTCAATTATTATTATTATGCTGCAGGTATTTTCTGTTTTTTAACCAGAATGAAATTGAGCGGCTTGAGAACGAGATGGTCGCTTGTCGCCGTGATAACGAACGGCTGCGGCAGCAGGTGCAAGATCAGCTGGAGACAAGATCATGTGACTTGAATGGCAGTAGGAAGGCGCCCTCTGGTGGCCAGGAGGCGGCCATGTTGGCCATGTTGACGACTAAACTACACGAGGCGACGGCCCAGTCAGAGAAAGTGAAAACAGAACTCAAGAAGTTAAAACAGGTAACTGAGGAATAATAATAATTTTGGTTCTATTATTGTGCATATTCCTGTACAAGATTGATCAATGCCCATTACAATAAAATAATACATAACTAAAAGGGCACATAATTATGCTTATGATTGAAATATAAAAAATATATATGTATAAGATTGTATATTATTAAATAAAAACTCATTTAAATCTAGTAAAAAATATATTAAATAAATTGAAATACAGCATACTTGATGACACAAATTAAAATAATATAATAACTATTTGAACATTGTTCAAATTAAGAAAAAGTTTTAAAATGAGAAATTGTATACTATCATAGCAACCAGTGTCACTGGTCATAAAACACTTTGAACAGGTGGGTTTTTAGTGTTTGCTTAAACGTCTTTAGGTCCTTAGAGGCACGCATAGCCGATTCCGGGGGGGTGCAGAGCTCCCAAAGGCATGCCTCCCAATCACGCTTTGTCACCTGTTCCCTCAGTTTAGGGATGATTGCAGTGTAACGTTGTGTTGCAATACACAAGACTGTTATCAATTTATGTCACACCTTTTCAGACCCGCACAGACCCCCTCACAACCGTCCCCTGCTATATGAAACTAAACTACATCAACCTGTGTGCAACTTCGTAATCGCCAATACCACTAACTGTCTGCATGCTTGCAGTGTTGGCACCCTGGAGAACTGTGTTAAAAAATAATCATTGTTTTTTTTGGTGAAAATACTTCGAGATATGTGACTTACATTTAACTTTATTTAATAATAACAATTATGATATGTTTATCTGAGACAATCAATCAGTATGTCCATATAAAATAATAACTACATAGATTAAAAACAGTATATTTAAAAATTATGCAAAGCTAAGATTCATTGATGCCACAATTTCGATGTACAATACATGTCGCTAATTGCAATGTTCTGTGTAAAGGGATTCAATCGTAGTCATTAAGCTAAATGTAGCCTTTCTGATGACACATTTACACGAGTTGATATTAGCCATAGCGAACATGTGGCTGCGCTACATCTCACAGGCAGTCTGTTCAGTATCCTGTAGGAGTTGTTATAAGCAACAACAAATTGCTGAAAATTTGCTTTTCTACAATTTACCCATAAAGCACACAGGTAAATATTACTGAAATATGCAGTAAGTAGCTTATTTTTATAGCAATAGAACAAAAGTGACATTTTTGACGCAACATGTTACTCATAGCATACGGAAGTCTTACTTTGGCTTGAATGTCAGCCTCATCCGATAAGTCGTTACAAGTGACATGTCCAAGGTATTTATATGAGGTGGCGAAGTTTAACCTCTTTCTTCCTAAGGTCATTTCCCTAGTGAGATTTGCATATCTAGAGTCAAAGTACATGACCAGGGATTTACCAGTATTATATTGAACGTCGTGCTCACGTCCGTAGGTGTAACAAATGTCAAGTAATATTTGCAGTCCTTGAGCGGAGCAAACAGAAGTAAATCATCTGCGTATATCAGGTGATTAACCACCGCTGTACCAAGACTACAACCAATGGGTTGTTTGTGCAGTTGTACACTCAGATTACCCATATAAATGTTATAAAGTAAAGGGGATAACTTCCCACCTTGCATAACACCATTTATCCACAATGATGAAAAAATATGATTGGGAGTGATTTCAAGCATTTATGATAATAACAGAACATCTGCCATGAAGACAGAATATCTGGTTTGCTTAATTATCCGATGATGACAGAATTTCTTTAACTTTTCTCAAAGAGCAACACATTGGATTTTCTTGCTTGTATGCTGTGATGTCACTTGTCCACTGTTGTGAAGCTGTATAATGCATACGATGCAGGATGTGTGCATTCCCAGCAACAATGCCTGCCTGTTCACCCCGTGTAGGATAGAAATGAAGACTTTGTGTCTGTTCACCCCCTGTAGGATAGAAATGATGACTTTATGTCTATTCATCCCCTGTAGGATAACAACATTAATGATGACTTTGTGTCTATTTGCCCCCTGTAGGGTAGCAGCACCCTGGCTGAGGAGAACGAGAACTTGAGACGAGAGAATCAACGTCTTCGTCTTGAATTGACCGGTCGTTCACCTCGCAAGTGAGTGGTGCTGCCATCTGGGGCTTTTTAAAGGCCACATCACATAGAATAAAGTCAGTTTCTTACATAAATCCGATGGTTTGCAACTTTGTATTTACATTACATGTAAATACAAAGTTTTTACTGCATCACTAGTTTGTTGTTCATAGATATCGTAGATAAATTACCTGGTCGATGTAATATTTTGTTTTTTTAAATGTATACATAATCATGACGTATAAAAATAAGGTTAAGAAAATAGCAGCATAATGTATATAATATAAAATAAAATAAGTTAGGTTGAATATAAAAGAAATAATATTTTTCATGTCAGGGACAACACAAACGTTACTATTATTTGTTTATTTCTAATTGTTTATAATATAAATTTTTCATGTTTCCAGGTTCAGTCGCTACACGGTGGCGACACTGGAGTCGAAGATCGAGTCATATGAAAAAGAGGCTCGTCAGCTGCAAAAAGCTCTCGAGCGAAGTGATTCATACATTGAAGAGTTACAGAGAGAACTTGCTCAGGCGAAGCTCACAAACGCTGTGTGTTAAGGACCAAGGAATGTCACCAGCCAGTAAAGGGGTGTCTATTAGAACGACGCGTCACCATGACCTCGACCAGACAAATGACACCCTTGGCATGTCGCTGATGTCACCACAGAAACCGAACGCGGATGGACGTGGCCAAAACACGTGCATGGATGAGTCGTCGTTCCGGTTGGAGATGCCGAGTCCAGTTTCTCCAGATCTTGTAAAGCAGTGCTTCGGTGACCGGGAAGAGGAGTCAAGGTCGTGCAAGAAGAGACTCGAATTCACGCTCAATGGCAGACGAACCAGTGGCGAGCCGATCATGAATAAGTTATCAAAACTCGACACAGCTGATATTTCTGACTTGACGATTGGGAGTCCAGTGGTGGACAGAGGGCGCCCTAGGGCGACGAAACGTGATCTGTTTGCAGCACCGAGTTGCGACTCCACAATGGACACACTCGATCCGACAATGAACGAATCTGACCTGTGTTTGAACTCTGACCTCAGTGACTGTATGAAGTTGCTTGATGCGGCGGAGAAGAACGTCGAACAGCGGCGCAGCAGTGATGTCTTCTCCCAGTCCACCAACGGCAGACAGTCCTTGTGGCGGTGATCACTGTAGTGTTTTCTTTCAGTGTGAGACGTTACTATGCAGGTTGTGAGCACAGCTTGGAGGCGTGGATGCTCACCGATGCGGTTATTCGTAAATGTGATGTGATACTCCCACCAGTCACAGCTAAGCTGGGAGGTAGTAGTGAGTTTAAAGATCAAGATCACCAGCTCGGTGAGGCGCACTGAGTTTTTTCCATTTCCCTGTGTGGGATCTTTTACTTCCCCTAGCACGGATACCAGTAGAAGGGACCAATGGTTTTTAGTGTCTCTCCCGACAGACACAGGCAAAGTGGGGCGAAAAAAATTGCCTGTGCATTTGAACACCAGTTCCCTTGACTGAAAGTCTAACGCTCTACCACACAACCCCCAGACCACACCGATCACGCTACATGTCCCGACTGGTAGAGAGTGATCTGGCAACAGTACTGCATGACGACCAGGGCGTGAGCATCACGAAGCTGTAGATGCGTCGCCGCGGGAACTGGCTCGGATGCGCAAGGACGAGTCGCGCACAGTGAAGAACATATTCATATCCCGAGCTGTGCTGTCTCCATTCACCCCGCGCCCTCTGTTGCACTTGATGGGAATCTCACATGTATCACTGATTGCTACAGAGCCCCCAGCTAGTGATCAACCTGCGTGGCATCGTTCTTTCAATACAGCATACCGGCAGTTCAAGGAGAGAACACACGCTGCTGTGTCTGACTGATTAGTATTACAACAACATTGTAAGGTCAACACTAGAACTCATCCAGGAGAGGGTTCTATTACATTTGTAATCGTAATCGTTTGTAATTGATTACACAAAACCGGTGGAGAAGGATCTGTGTAGCCACTCCCAATGGGAAATAAACGGTCGGAAGAAGATAATGACAATAAACGCTTACACATATATTTACACATATTTTTATATTATTTATTATCAAATCAGCAACATCAACCTTTTTTGCAACTTTGCAGTTTGTTTGTAAATGTTACAACCAAAGGACTTATTTATTAGAATAGATGTTTTTGCTACAAATATTTTTTGTAAATATAATATTTATTTATTTTTTAGTATTTTTCTAAATGTGTGACATTGATTGTTTCGAAGGAGGCTCTGTTTATGTTAACTGAACTATGTAGTTTAAGCAGACAAAATTGTCATGGTGGATTGGAAATGTGTAGTTTAAGCAGACAACATTATCACGGTGGAATGGAAATGTGTAGTTTAAGCAGACAACATTGTCATGGAGGATTGGAACTGTGTAGTTTAAGCAGACAACATTGTCATGAATGATTGGAAATGTGTAGTTTAAGCAGACAACATTGTTATGGAGGATTGGAAATGTATAGTTTAAGCAGACAACATTGTCGTGAATGATTGGAAATGTGTTGTTTAAGCAGACAACATTGTCATAGAGGATTGGAAATGTGTAGTTTAAGCAGACAACATTGTCATAGAGGATTGGAAATGTGTAGTTTAAGCAGACAACATTGTCACAGATGATTGGAAATGTGCAGTTTAAGCAGACAACATTGTCATGGATGATTGGAAATGTGTAGTTTAAGCAGACATTGTCATGGAGGATTGGTAATGTGTAGATTTGGCAGACAACATTGTCATGGAGGATTGGAACTATGTGGTTTAAGCAGACAGGATAAGAAATTTGTAGTTTAAGCAGACAACATTGTCATGGAGGACAACAAATGTAGTTTAAGCAGACATTGTCATGGAGGATTGGAAATTTGTAGTTTAGGCAGACAACAATGACATGGATGATTGGATATGTGTAGTTTAAGCAGACAACATTGTCATGGATGATTGGAAATGTATATATTCAGAAAAATGGATTAGCAACATTTCAGTGCTGAACACGACATGAGGCATCAATGCCAAAATCGGGATTTTCTCCAAATGCTGTGTGTCAACATCAACAACTGTTGCAAACAAGCAAATCATAGTTCTTTTTTTTTGTTTCTTGTAGGTATTATTAATTTCTTGTGTACTGTTCTTCTGGTTGGATGGCAAAAGCTGTGCCATTGCACACAGCAACTTGGCGTTGGTGTTTGGCAGTAAAATGTTGTAGCTAATTCTGGCTGTTGTGAACTTGTGACAAATTATTGGAACTGTGTAGTTTCAGGGAAATGTGTAGATTTTTGGAAAACAGATATGGTAAGACAATAACAGAGGTCGTCATCTTGTAACTACTGAACAAGCATGGTATATGTACAATTTTATTGAACACCAGTTTCATGTCTACACTTTGGAGTATTATGCATTACAAATCTAACAACCTATTTGAAGCTTAAGTAATAAAAAGCTGTCAAAGTCTGTGGTTCCGATGGTGTATACATATATAATGTGTGTATGTATACATATATTATTTATATATATATATATTATGCATACAAACATACATATATTTGTGATAGCAGTCAATCAATCTTAACAGGGGCCTTTGTGCTACAAATCCAATAATTGTTAATTATCGCAACATTATGTAAAACTAGCAAAAATAGCCATCCTCCGGATGGGGTAACTTGGTAGTTCGTAAGTGACTGTCACAATAACAACATTACAAAAATGAAATTTCAAGATATACAGCATTATCGAAGCAATATCCATTGATGATATGGTACTTGGTGCTGTCAGTCAACATCTTGATGGCTTCTTGGAATTCAACTCTCAAAATTGCGACAATGCTGGCAGTTATAGTGATGTATACAAATGCCTTGCCCTTGAACGCGATGTTGTGAACAATTGTTTGTATAGTGATGCGAACAATTGTACATAATAACTACAAAGGGTAATTCAATTGTTCGGTAATTGTGGGTTGTGTCACAACCCCTTCATGGGGTCATAGATGAACCCCTGAAAGTTTGGCACCCGAGACGCAAAGGATCTAGGAGGAGTAGCGTAACAAACATACTGATTATAGTAAGATTGAATACGAGATTTATGTTATTGCTCAAATTAACCCATATGGAATTGTTTAAGGTTTAAACTGAAAACCACTCCTACAATTTATACAAGAACAAGCCCCCTAGCAAGAATTGTTATATACGTACACCCCAACCCTGAATGGCACACATCTATACGATGTAACACAAGACCCACAAACAATCCCATGATTATCTACCTTCTCTAGTTTGTTATATACGTACACCCCAACCCTGAATGGCACACATCTATACGATGTAACACAAGACCTGCAAACAATCCCATGATTATCTACCTTCTCTAGTTTGTTATATACGTACACCCCAACCCTGAATGGCACACATCTATACGATGTAACACAAGACCTGCAAACAATCCCATGATTATCTACCTTCTCTAGTTTGTTATATACGTACACCCCAACCCTGAATGGCACACATCTATACGATGTAACACAAGACCTGCAAACAATCCCATGATTATCTACCTTCTCTAGTTTGTTATATACGTACACCCCAACCCTGAATGGCACACATCTATACGATGTAACACAAGACCTGCAAACAATCCCTTGATTATCTACCTTCTCTAGTTTGTTATATACGTACACCCCAACCCTGAATGGCACACATCTATACGATGTAACACAAGACCTGCAAACAATCCCATGATTATCTACCTTCTCTAGTTTGCCAAGCATGCTCAAAAGGAGTTCGTCATGCAACCTGGAAAATGTTGCTTGGATCTCGTGACACTTTGGGGCAGCTGTCTGCACTGCTAGAATATTCGCAAGAGTTGCTCTTTGGACACGTTTCGAACTGATGATCTGTCATTACGCCATGTCTCCTATGCCTGTATATCCATCAAACTTAAGAAATTCTGTAAGAGTTACAGATGCATCACCAGGGTTGGTAGCAGGCAGACTGATGCAGTTTCTTCTGCTACAGAATAAACAATGATTTGTTGAACAGTTGGCTGCCGTTGTCTAATACATCTACTTGGGTTTTCAGTGTCGCATAAGTGTGTTCAGTTTCTCTGCAGTGTGTTCAGTATCTTGTAAGTGTGTTCAGTGACTCTGCAGTGTATTCAGCGTCTAGTCAGTGTGTTCAGGGTTCGCTCTCTTGCTCTCCAAGCAGCTCAGTTGATCAATGTCTCTCAAGGTTCCTTAGGAATGCGGAATTCACCCTATAATGACAGACAAATTGATCAGTTATTTGTAAGGTAACAGTGTCATCACTGAATATTAGTTGGCCTTGCTATCTCTCAGACATTTTTATCATTCCTATTCTGATGTAGTATCAGATCTATCAGGCTACGAAGTAAACTTACATCAACTGACATCCACTATAATTTTGTCAGTCGATTTTATGCTTGTATGATGGACACACAAGTATATGTACTTTATCAAAAATTAAACAAATCTGTCCTAAAAACAGGATCCAGCTACAAACCTCCCCAAAAAATTTATTGTATATGGGAAATGTGCTTGGTCTGCCTCCTATTACCCTATCTAAGGTCCTTATCTTCCATTGTTGTAATGATCTGTGTTCGATTAGTTGTGTGTCATTAAGTCATTTTGTCTGTGGTCCTTATTTTTTTGGAGTTTCATAACAATTTGAATAATTTATTTCTTGCAATCATGCGCTTGAATAAAACACAGGTGCAAAATATGCATTTGCTAAAATAACATGTTTACGTTTTGGGCTAGAAAATATTTTAAAGAAACTAAAAAACATTGTGTATATATATATATATATAAGATTACTAGGAAAAGATACACATAAAACAGTTATTAAAAGGTAAAGTGGCTAAATATGGTATTATCTACATTATAAAATAATGTCACTTTGAGCGCACACATGGAAGAATAATTTCTACTTGTTAAACAGGCACCAGTTGTTCAACACAGTTCTTTGTCCTGTTTGTTTTTATTTGCGGTAAGGTGGTAGGGGGTACGGGGCACATCATTGCATATTATATGCGGCAACACTTGCACTTGGGCACATAATGGCAGTGTGACTGCTTGTTAGTTTGTCATGAGTGACCATTTTCTGTTTTCGTAGTGACAGAGCTACCTTTGCTGTATGTAAGCATTGATGGTATCATCACATCATATCACATCAGCATCACATCAGCATCACTTCTTGTATTTCACTGTCTGTGTCAGTGTTGGGAATCGGTTTGATTTTTATAACTAATTATTGGTTTGGCCAAAGCATTCGATGATCAATTAAATAATTGGTTTGTGGGCAGCCACTCTGTCGGCCCACTTTCCTCCAATACTAAGTGGGATAATCAAATAGTTCATCGGCATCTTCGATAGCGCCTGACTCGACGCCATTATTACTATTAACCAGCCTCGATTATCCAACTCCGTGAGATGTCGCCACTGTTTGTCACACACACACGATTCCCGGCGAGTGCAGATGAAACGGGAAAGGAATTTAGCATGTTTTTATACAATCAGAAATAAATTATCACACAAGATTGTGATCGAATAATTGAATAGAAGCATGAACAAACCAATCATCGACAACACTGATTAATCGGAACAACACTAGTCTGTGTCTTCGAACAGTCTGACTTTATCTTGTCATTATCGTGTTTCCTACCTCCTATGGTCCTGCCTCAGTCTCTCCTGTCTCTCAGCCTCCTGTCTCTCGTTCGACTCCGCCTACAACCACACAAGGGGAGCGGTGGTCTAATGGTTAGAGCACCTGCCTGTCGATCGAGAGGACGGTGGTTCGATTCCACCTCCGCCGTTTTGAAGCTTGGGCAATTTTGTTCACCCCACTTTGCCCGTGTCTTTCGGAAGAGACACTAAAAGCCGTTGGTCCAAACTCCTGCGTTAGCTCAAGATTGGGCTATTTGGAGTATAACTACTTGAGACTTGAGACAAGAACTATTTTACTCAGCTAGTCATTTATAATAATAATCATAAAATATTTATATAGCGCCCGGTCAATAAATTTTGCTCTCAGGTGCTTTACATAACTTATTAAAATATTATTAATTATATAAAAAGAAAAATATATTAATAAAAAAATTATATATAATATATATTAAAAATGTCATCATAAATATTCTAAAATATAGTCCAAATAGTCGTATCATAAATAATATATAATAAAAAATGTAATGTATTTTTGTAATAGTAAAATAATATTGCATATTGTAAAAAAGCTACTGTAAAAAGATGTTTTTTTAAGTGTTTTATACTGCGGCTGTGTTTTCACTGACTTCACTGAGTCAGGCAACCGATTCCACAGTTTGGCAGCGGCCACAGCAAATCAGCAATCGCCATGTGTGACCATGTGTGACCATGTGTGACCGTCTGCGAAGCCGGTACATTTATAAAACATAATTCAGAGATTTTGTCTCCGAATTAATTCCTTGCTCATGAAATTAGTCAACTTGTTTATGGAATGGCTGATTCACCTTCTGCCCAGAACACTGTTGAAACGTGGATATCTAGGTCCATATTCGTAAAAGTAAAAAATGTTGTCAATTAATTCATGCCATGCACACGTAATGATTATTGTAACTAATAAAGCTGGAAATCAGTATCCTCTAGACCAACTTTGGAAATTTCTCTGCTGTTACATTGTGTAACTTACTTTGCTGTTGGAGGAATGTTTGGTTGTTTCTTCAGCAGGGGCCAACACAACCAATAGTTCACTGCACTGTGTCTGTTTACATCACAATAATTTCTCCTTCGCATAAGTCGCATAAGTTCTCAAAGTCCCCCCAAAAAGGCTAGTGCTTAGTATTGGTTCAGACCACCACCCACCCCCTCAATACAGACCACCACCCAACCCCTCAATACAGACCACCACCCACCCCCTCAATACAGACCACCACCCACCCCCTCAATGCAGACCACCACCCACCCCTTCAATACAGACCACAACCCACCCCCTCAATACAGACCACTTCCTACCCCGTTCAATACAGACCGCCGCCCACCCCCTCAATACAGACCACCACCCACCTCCTCAATACAGATCACCCTCCACCCCCTCAATACAGACCACCACCCACTCCTTCAATGTAGACCACCACCCACCCCCTCAATACAGACCACCTCCTACCCCCTGAATACAGACCACCACCCACCACTCAATACAGACCACCTCCCACCACTCAATACAGACCACCTCCTACCCTCTCAATACAGACCACGCAGAAATGCCAATAAACAGATTCAACTGAAGTACGCTACATTGTTACCAGACTCTACCTAACATGTTGCTAGGTTCTGATATACACAATAGCGTCAATGTGCATTAATGCCAGTTTGATTCACTAGGTGGCACCACTGCTGCTGGCATTTATTAGTCCCATGAAACATGGTGAAGACTAAACTGCCACACATCAATAATAATAATAATAATGTTTATTTCAGACAAAAAGTCCATATAATATTATATACATACAAAAATACAAGTAAAATATCCATATAAATATACACATGTAATGCATTAAAAGTACATGTAGAAAGAATAAAAATATATAAATAGACACACATGTTGTGCAGTAAAAGTATATGCAAAACAAGTTAAAATAAAAAATACATAAATATACACACGTCATGTATTAGAAGTATTCAACTGACCAATACTTAATCGTTGGACTTCTGTAATATAAAAAGTGTGAAAATAATTCACAAAAACTAGATATGCAATGTTATATGTGTTTGGTCTTTAAAAACTTATGCGAACACCCCTAACAATTCAGCATCTTTTTCTCACCTTCCTCCTCTGTTGCAATTTCTTCCTATTTATCTCTTCAGCCTCTTGTCTCTTCTCCCCATCTCTGTACTGCTGAGATTTTTGCTGCAAATACAAGTAAATACACGAATGATTCGATGTCACCACACCTTGTTTATGTCATCACTGTCAATGACAGTACACATTATTTGTGTCATCACTGTCAATGTCACTAAACCTTGTTTATGTCATTACTGTTAATGTCACTACACCTTATTCATGTCATCATTGTCAGTGAAGATCATCTATACTATAAAACAGTTTGTGTCTGTGTCTGTCTGTCTGTCTGTCTGTCTGTCTGTCTGTCTGTCTGTCTGTCTGTCTGTCTGTCTGTCTGTCTGTCTGTCTGTCTGTCTGTCTGTCTGTCTGTCTGTCTGTCTGTCTGTCTTCGTTCGTCTGTCTGTCTGTCTGTCTGTCTGTCTGTCTGTCTGTCTGTCTGTCTGTCTGTCTGTCTGTCTGTCTGTCTGTCTGTCTGTCTGTCTGTCTGTCTGTCTGTCTGTCTGTCTGTCTGTCTGTCTGTCTGTCTGTCTGTCTGTCTGTCTGTCTGTCTGTCTGTTCTGTCTGTCTGTCTGTCTGTCTGTCTGTCTGTCTGTCCGTCTGTCTGTCTGTCTGTCTGTCTGTCTGTCTGTCTGTCTGTCTGTCTGTCTGTCTGTCTGTCTGTCTGTCTGTCTGTCTGTCTGTCTGTCTGTCTGTCTGTCTGTCTGTCTGTCTGTCTGTCTGTCTGTCTGTCTGTCTGTCTGTCTGTCTGTCTGTCTGTCTGTCTCGTCTGTCTGTCTGTCTGTCTGTCTGTCTGTCTGTCTGTCTGTCTGTCTGTCTGTCTGTCTGTCTGTCTGTCTGTCTGTCTGTCTGTCTGTCTGTCTGTCTGTCTGTCTGTCTGTCTGTCTGTCTGTCTGTCTGTCTGTCTGTCTGTCTGTCTGTCTGTCTGTCTGTCTGTCTGTCTGTCTGTCTGTCTGTCTGTCTGTCTGTCTGTCTGTCTGTCTGTCTGTCTGTCTGTCTGTCTGTCTGTCTGTCTGTCTGTCTGTCTGTCTGTCTGTCTGTTCGTCTGTCTGTCTGTCTGTCTGTCTGTCTGTCTGTCTGTCTGTCTGTCTGTCTGTCTGTCTGTCTGTCTGTCTGTCTGTCTGTCTGTCTGTCTGTCTGTCTGTCTGTCTGTCTGTCTGTCTGTCTGTCTGTCTGTCTGTCTGTCTGTCTGTCTGTCTGTCTGTCTGTCTGTCTGTCTGTCTGTCTGTCTGTCTGTCTGTCTGTCTGTCTGTCTGTCTGTCTGTCTGTCTGTCTGTCTGTCTGTCTGTCTGTCTGTCTGTCTGTCTGTCTGTCTGTCTGTCTGTCTGTCTGTCTGTCTGTCTGTCTGTCTGTCTGTCTGTCTGTCTGTCTGTCTGTCTGTCTGTCTGTCTGTCTGTCTGTCTGTCTGTCTGTCTGTCTGTCTGTCTGTCTGTCTGTCTGTCTGTCTGTCTGTCTGTCTGTCTGTCTGTCTGTCTGTCTGTCTGTCTGTCTGTCTGTCTGTCTGTCTGTCTGTATGCTCCTCTTATGTGCACGTTTGACGTAGATTACGTAAGTCGAAACAATAGTAGTACATAATTATGTACAACTGTTCACAACGCAACACATGTTTTCTACGATTGTTCCAAGTTACGTAATCTACATCAAACGTCCACACGTATGGTACAAATGCTTTGTGAAACCGACAGTGGCACATGACTTTTAGCGCATGAAGTTGTACCCATCATTGGTATTCCCCTACATTACTAGGTAGCCCATGGAGTCATACTAGAGTATATGGCTCGTTGGACTACCAGACATGATTTCTTGGGCTACTGAAAGGTAGCCTAAGGAATCATACCTGGTAGTCCAATGAGCCATACACTCTAGTGGTTGCCTTTTCTCCCATGCAACTTGGCTAGTAATTTATAAAACACAAAGTTCTGACAGATTTTCGCTCCAAATTAATACCACGCTCATAAAATTAGCCACCTTATTTAGGAAATGGGTGACGCACCTTTCTAAATAGAACACTGCTGGAATGTGGACATCTGGGTGCATATTCGCTAAAGTGACAAACTTAGTAGATGCAAATATCATGCATGCATACATAATATAGTAACTAATAATTAATTAATTAATCATTAATATCCATTTCAGACTATCTAGAAATGTCTCTGTTGTTACGAGAAGACTGTGAAACTTACTTTACTGTTGAACGTACTGTTCCGTTGTTTCCTCAGCAGGGATGCAGGGGGTGCATCACAACTGGCGCCACCTAGTGAGACCAAGGAAACCATCCTTAAAAAACTTTTAAATGTGATGGGTTTTACTTACTTAGGTTTAATTTGGTTCTTCCTCACTCTAGGCAATTTTAAATTGTTTTTTCAATTACATAATGTAACTTTTTAACTCATATTACCATATTCGTTACCCGGGTACACATAATCAATAAAATATAATCTGTAGCGTATATAATTTTTGTTTGTCAATTAACATCTATTTTAGAGCAGCTTTATGCAAAAATTTTGCATATTATGGTATATATATATAATTTTTTTATTATATATATATATATATATATATATATATATATATATATATATATATATATATACACACCATATGCTATTTTGTTGGCTTTAAGTATGTTCATGGTTGCCCTGTTTGCATACTTTTATTTCTATATGGAACTGACAACTGTAATTTGTATTTTGTAATTGGTATTTCGGAGGTGTTATTGGAATTTGTAATTGGAATTAATATAAAGCGGTAAATCAAATGTTTACTATGTAAAATGTTCACTTCAGCAAATGCAGAAACTATGCGCATGTGTGGCAAAAGATAGCGGTTTATATTACGTAAAACATTAACTTCCCACAATCGCAGAAACCACATGCGTACATGGCGAATACTTTGGAACGTAAACCATTTGAGAGAACGTAGCACCATATTCATTATGGTAGAAAGCAAACATCCACGATACACAATAAAAGATAGTAGAAAGCACGCACCCACGTACTGGCCTGAGGTCGCAGACTGAGGGCCAATACACAATAGAAACATATTCTACTATAAAAAGATATTCTACTATTCTACAACCAACACAAGTATTCATGGGTCTAAATTCATGTGACCTTCAACATTTCAAACATGCAATGAGTATTGCATCACCTGCGTGACGCGGCTGTTTCTTGTAATATGTTTGACGTTCCCTTGAACAATCTCGAGCATATTGATGGCATATAGGCCTTAGGCATTTGGTAAACATTGCTATCATGACTGTCACGTATGAACTACCAAGTTATCCCATATCTACCAATAGGGCTTCTGTGTGAAATGTCTACCAACAGGGCCTTCACGTGAGATACCTACCAATAGGACTTCCGTGTGAGATGTCTACCAACAGGGCCTTCACATGAGATACCTACCAATAGGGTTTCCGTGTGAGATGTCTACCAACAGGGCCTTCACATGAGATACCTACCAATAGGGTTTCCGTGTGAGATGTCTACCAACAGGGCCTTCACATGAGATACCTACCAATAGGGTTTCCATGTGAGATGTCTACCAACAGGGCCTTCACATGAGATACCTACCAATAGGGTTTCCATGTGAGATGTCTACCAACAGGGCCTTCACATGAGATACCTACCAATAGGGTTTCCATGTGAGATGTCTACCAACAGGGCCTTCACATGAGATACCTACCAATAGGGTTTCCGTGTGAGATGTCTACCAACAGGGCCTTCACATGAGATACCTACCAATAGGGTTTCCATGTGAGATGTCTACCAACAGGGCCTTCACATAAGATACCTACCAATAGGGCTTCTGCGTGAGATGTCTACCAACAGGGCCTTCAAATGAGATACCTACCAATAGGGTTTCCGTGTGAGATGTCTACCAACAGGGCCTTCACATGAGATACCTACCTACAGTACCACCGCAAGAGACATATCCCATTTTCTGATTTTCTTTGTATTGTCTGTAGTTAGCTTCTTCAGCTTTGGCTTCTGAAATGCACAAAAATCAATTGATGTTAAGTGTAAATAGATGTCGGAGTTAGTGGCTTGTTTAAAAAAACATGTTTGTTAGTACATGCTTGTTCACTTGCGTACAAACATTTGAAACAAAATTCTTCAGGAAACACCTCCGCATTTCGTACATTGAACACAAAACAAACGAGTATGTGAGACAACAAGTGGACTCCCTTGCTGGAAAACAAGAATCCTTGTTGGCAACAGTAAAACGACACAAGCTCTCCTGGTTTGGCCACATCACTCGACACAGCACCATTGCAAAAACCATCTTGCAAGGCATCCTGGAGGGCAACAGACGACGGGGCCCCTAGAGAAAAAAACTGGCTAGATAACATAAAGGAATGGACACATCAAGACCTACTGACCCTACTATGCACAGCAGAGGACAGACAACGCTGGCGAGGACTGTGACCATGGCACCCCTATGACTGTCCCGGTCAAGGGACGAAGGTGACTTGTTTACTTTAATTCTCTTTGCACCCTAGTTAGTGCATAGGGCCACTAAGTAACATCTGCCATTTCATACGATCTTTAGCTAGAGAACCTTCCATCTTCCAAGAACTCCTCCCAGTTGGTTCCTCTCTACTTCAACATCCTTCTCCCTGTTGATTTTGGCCTTCTCCCTTCCCTTTGAGGGCCCAGGTTAATGCTATTTCTGTGTGTTTTTCCCATCTCTCCTAAATGTGTGGCCAATCCTTGCCCATCTCCGGATTTTAATTACTTCTGATATTGATGGTATATAAGCATGTTTGTATCTACAGATCTTCATTTGACACTTTCACTGGCCATTGCTTTCATTTCATGTAATATTCAAAGTAGACACGTCCTTTGAAAAACATTCAGTTTGTTCATACATATATTCATTTCATCTATAATATAAAGTAATTTGTGACTATCTGTATGTCTGTCTGTCTGTCTGTCTGTCTGTCTGTCTGTCTGTCTGTCTGTCTGTCAGTTCCCTTGTATTTCCATCAGTTTTGCATATATGGATGAGGCTGAAATATGGTGTGCATGCCCAGGGTAGAGTAAAAATTGTACATTTCCCGGGGGTGGAGATATTATGTAGGAACCTATATGGGCGTTTGACATAGATTACATCACTCAGAACAATTGTACATCCAATTGTTAGCAACGCAAATTTGTGTATTTTCTTCAATTGTTCCAAGTTAGGTGATCTACGTCAAACGTCCTCAAACACTCGTTCATATAATGTGAACGCTTTGTGAAACTGGCAGTTGTACATTATTTTGGAGCTATGAAGTTGTCATTGCCATTGAGTCATAAGCTCTTTCAGTGAATGCCTTTTCTTTCATTCATGCTGGACAACTTAGCTAGTTCACCATATTTTGGCTCCATATAATAGCAGTGATATAATATTGCTCTTGAAGATTTTTTGTTTTATCTTGGTGCTTTGCTTGGTGAAGTTGGTGGATTTCCATAATTGTTTGTGTGTTGCGAATGCACCGCTTGCCAAAGACAGCCTTAATGACAAAAATGTTACACATACAACAACATGTATGATCAAACAAACATGTGGGTCAATTCATGTAAAAACATATAACAATTAACCCTTTAACTGATAAACACCACAAATATGCAAACACCATGTCCATAAAAATGTCTATGTCAGATGCAAAATATCCAAATTCAGCATCATAATGATTTGCATACAATAGCTCACATATGAATTGAATTGTGAATAAATAGAGGTCTGTATAACATGTTTTGTAATTGATTACAACATTTTCAGTGTGTAAATATACAATCATTATATTTTATCAACATCATCATATCCTGGTCTTCCAAAACAAACCACATTGTTTTATTTGACCAATATTTGTGCAATTTTAATGTTTTGGGATGTGGTATATTTACATTGCATACAGAGGAACGTCACTCTTCAGGATTAAATGATATCACTTAGATCTATCCATCACATGATGCAATGAATTCTCACCTCTAACAAATTTGCTCAAGCATATTTCTTCAAATTGTTGACAGCTACTTACAAATTGTGTTGACAGCTGTTTACAAATTGTTGACAGCTGTTTACAAATTGTTGACAGCTGTTTACAAATGAACTGGGACGAAAAGTTGATATTCTTAAACAGATAACGGTCAAATAAAAACAAATTGCAGTTCGTTAAAAACATATCTGCTGTCAAGATGTTAAAATATATAAAGAGTATGTTATGTAACATGACTTTATGATAACTATTTATCAAGCTTTGTACCATTAAGATAAGTGTCAATTATTATTATTATGCTGCAGGTATTTTCTGTTTTTTAAACCAGAAATGAAATCTGAGCGGCTTGAGAATCCAGATGGTCGCTTGTCGCCGTGGATAACAACGCAGACAGTGCAGCAGGTGCAAGATCAGCTGAGACAAGATCATGTGACGAATGGCAGAAAGCGCCTCTGGTGGCCAGGAGGCGCCATGTTGGCCATGTTGATCGACTAAACTGGTACTATGGTATAGATGCCTCCAGCTTGAAAGTGAAAAACAGAATCTCAAGAAGTTAAAACAGGTAACTGAGGAATAATAATAATTTTGGTTCTATTATTGTGCATATTCCTGTACAAGATTGATCAATGCCCATTACAATAAAAATACATAACTAAAAATCCACATAATTATGCTTAGTGATTAAAATATTAAAAAATATATATCTATAAGATTGTGGTATATTATTAAATAAAAACTCATTTAAATCTAGTAAAAAAATGCACAGCAATAAATTGAAATATACCATACTGATACACAAATTAAATAATAGTAATAACTATTTCGAACATTGTTCAAATTAAGAAAAAGTTTGAAATGAGAAATTGTATACTATCATAGAAACTTAAAATGTCACACTGGTCATAAAACACTTTGAACAGGTGGGTTTTAGTGTTTGCTTAAACGCTCTCTTTAGGTCCTTAGAGGCACGCATAGCCGATTCCGGGTGCAGAGCTCCCAAAGGCATGCCTCCCAATCACGCTGTCACCTGCCTCAGTTTGGGATGATTGCAGTGCAGCATGCCAGGTGGTAATACAAGACTGTTATCACATTTGATGTCACACACCTTTTCAGGACCCGCACAGACTCCTCACAAACCGTCCCTGCTATATGAAACTAAACTACATCAACCTGTGTGCAAAACTCTCAATCGCCAATACCACTAACTGTCTGCATGCTTGCAAAGTCGGCACCCTGGAGAACTGTGTTCAGAAATAATCATTGCTTTTTTGGTGAAAATACTTCAGGATAGATATGTGACTTACATTTAACTTTATTTAATAATAACATTATGATATGTTTATCTGAGACAATCAATCAGTATGTCCATATAAAATAATAACTACATAGATTAAAAAAACAGTATTTAAAAATTATGCAAAGCTAAGATCCATTGATACAAAGTAATTTCATGTACAATACATGTCGCTAATTGTAATGTTCTGTAAGGGGATTCAATCCCTAGTCATTAAGCTAAAGTATAGCTTTTCTGATGACACATTTCATACTCCAGTTGATATTAGCCATAGCGAACATGTGGCTGCGCTACATCTCACAGGCAGTCTGTTCAGTATCCTGTAGGAGTTGTTATAAGCAACAACAAATTGCTGAAAATTTGCTTTCTACACGGTAACATAAAGCACACAGGTAAATATTACTGAAATATGCAGTAAGCTAGCTTATTTTTATAGCAATAGAACAAAAGACATTTTTGATTTGAATATGTTACTCATAGCATACTTGAGTTCTTACTTTTGGCTTGAATGTCAGCCTCATCCGATAAAGTCGTTACAAGTGACATGTCCAAGGTATTTATATGAGGTGGCTGGGTTTAACTCTTTCTTCCTAAGGTCATTTCCCTAGTGAGATTTGCATATCTAGAGTCAAAGTACATGACCTAGGGATTTACCAGTATTATATTGAACGTCAGTGCTTCACGTCCCGTAGGTGTAACAAATGTCAAGTAATATTTGCAGGTCCTTGAGCGGAGCAAACAGAAGCAAATCATCTGCGTATATCAGGGTGATTAACGCACGCTACGCAAGATTTATGAATCATAATGGCGTTGTTTGCAGCGTACACTCAGATTACCCATATAAATGTTATAAAGTAAAGGGGTAATCAACTTGCATAACACCATTTAGTCCACAATGATGAAAAAAATATGATTAGGAGTGATTTCAAGCATTTATGATAATGGCAGAACATCCCAATGCGGGAAACAGAATATCTGGCCGGTTAATTATCCGATGATGACAGAATTTCTTTAACTTTTTCATAAAGAGCAACACATTGATTTTCTTGCTTGTATGCTGTGATGTCACTTGTCCACTGTTGTGAAGCTGTATAATGCATACGATGCAGGATGTGTGCATTCCAGCAACAATGCCTGCCTGTTCACCCGTAGGATAGAAATGAAGATCGGGTGTCTGTTCACCCTGTAAGATAGAAATGATGACTTTAGAAAGTCTTATTCATCCCCTGTAGGATAACATTACATGATGACTTTGTGTCTATTTGCCCCCTGTAGGGTAGCAGCACCCTGGCTGAGGAGAACTGCAGAACTTGAGACGAGAGAATCAACGTCTTCGCCTTGAATTGACCGTCGCCCGCCTGCAAGGAGTGGTGCTGCCATCGGGCTTTTTTAAAGGCCACATCACATAGAATAAAGTCAATGCGTTTCTTACATAACTAGATGAGTTGCAACTTTGTATTTACATTACATGTAAATACAAAGTTTTTACTGCATCACTAGTTTGTTGTTCATAGATATCGTAGATAAATTACCAGGTCGATAATATTTTGTTTTTAAATGTATACATAATCATGACGTATAAAAATAAGGTTAAGAAAATAGCAGCATAATGTATATAATATAAAAATAAAATAAGTTAGGTTGAATATAAAAGAAATAATATTTTTCATGTCAGGACAACACAAACGTGCTAATATTATTTGTTTATTTCTAATTGTTTATAATATAAACTTTTCATGTTTCCAGGTTCAGTCGCTACACGGTGGCGACACTGGAGTCTGAAGACTGAAGTATATGAAAAAGAGGCTCACAGCTGCAAAAGCTCGAGCGAAGTGATTCATACATTGAAGAGTTACAGAGAGAACTTGCTCAGGCGAAGAATCGCAAACGCCTGTGTGTTAAGGACCAAGGAATGTCACCAGCCAGCAAAGGCCTATTAGAACGACGCTGGCCACCATGACCTCAGACCAGACAAATGACACCTTGCATGTCGTGCTGATGTCACCACAGAAACCGGGAACGCTGATGGACGTGGGCTAAAACACGCAGCATGGATGAGTCGGGTTGCCCAAGGTTGGAGATGCCGAGTCCAGTTTCTCCAGATCTTGTAAAGCAGTGCTTCGGGTGACTGGGAAGAGGAGTCAAGGTCGCAAGAAGAGACTCGACCACGCCAATGGCAGACGAACCAGTATGAGCCGATCATGAATAAGTTATCAAAACTCGACACAGCTGATATTTCTGACTTGACGATTGGGAGTCCAGTGGTGGACAGAGGGCGCCCTAGGGCGACGAAACGCAGATCTGGAAATTGCAGCACCCAGCTGCACTCCACAATGGACACACTGATCCGACAACAATCGAATCTGACCTGTGTTTGAACTCTGACCTCAGTGACTGTATGAAGTTGCTTGATGCGGCGGAGAAGAACGTCATGAAGCAGCGCAGCAGTGATGTCTTCTCCCAGTCCACCACGGCAGACAGTCCTTGTGGCGTGATCACTGTAGTGTTTTTCTTTCAGTGTGACGTTACTATGCAGGTTGTGAGCACAGCTTGGAGGCGTGGATGCTCACCGATGCGGTTATTCAGAATGTGATGTGATACTCCCACCAGTCACAGCTATAAGCTGGGAGGTAGTAGTGAGTTAAAGATCAAGATCACCACTCGGTGAGGCGCACTGAGTTTTTTCCATTTCCCAGTGGGATCTTTACTTCTTAAAGCACGGATACCAGTAGAAGGGACAATGGTTTTTGAGTGTCTCTCCGACAGACACAGGCAAAGTGGGCCAAAAATTGTCTGTGCATTTGAACACCAGTCTCCTTGACTGAAAGTCTAACGCTCTACCACACAATCCCCCAGACCACACCGATCACGCCACATGTCCCGACTGGCAGAGAGTGATCTGGCAACAGTACTGCATGGCTCACTCAGGCAGCATCACGAAGCTGTAGATGCGTCACGCTGGAACTGGCTCGATGCGCAGGACAGCGCACAGTGAAGAACATATTCATATCCCGAGCTGTGTTAAGTTCCATTCACCCTGCGCCCTCTGTTGCACTGATGGGAATCTCACATGTATCACTGATTGCTACAGAGCCCCAGCTAGTGATCAACCCATGGCATCGTTTCTCAATACAGCATACCGGCAGTTCAAGCTGAGAGAGGTTTACACGCCTGCTGTGTCTGACTGATTAGTATTACAACAACATTGTAAGGTCAACACAGAACTCATCCAGGAGGGTTCTATTAACAATGTAACGTGCTGTAATTGATTACACAAACCGTGAGAAGGATCTGTGTAGCCACCCCAATGGGAAATAAACAGTCGGAAGAAGATAATGACAATAAACGCTTACACATATATTTACACATATTTTATTATTTATTATCAAATCAGCAACATCAACCTTTTTGTAACTTTTTGCAGTTTGTTTGTAAATGTTACCCAACCAAAGGACTTATTTATTAGAATAGATGTTTTTGCTACAAATATTTTTTGTAAATATAATATTTATTTATTTTTAGTATTTTTCTAAATGTGTGACATTGATTGTTTCGAAGGAGGCTCTGTTTATGTTAACTGAACTATGTAGTTTAAGCAGACAAAATTGTCATGGTGGATTGAAATGTGTAGTTTAAGCAGACAACATTATCACGGGTGGAATGGAAATGTGTAGTTTAAGCAGACAACATTGTCATGGAGGATTGGAACTGTGTAGTTTAAGCAGACAACATTGTCATGAATGATTGGAAATGTGTAGTTTAAGCAGACAACATTGTTATGGAGGATTGGAAATGTATAGTTTAAGCAGACAACATTGTCGTGAATGATTGGAAATGTGTTGTTTAAGCAGACAACATTGTCATAGAGGATTGGAAATGTGTAGTTTAAGCAGACAACATTGTCATAGAGGATTGGAAATGTGTAGTTTAAGCAGACAACATTGTCACAGATGATTGGAAATGTGCAGTTTAAGCAGACAACATTGTCATGGATGATTGGAAATGTGTAGTTTAAGCAGACATTGTCATGGAGGATTGGTAATGTGTAGATTTGGCAGACAACATTGTCATGGAGGATTGGAACTATGTGGTTTAAGCAGACAGGATAAGAAATTTGTAGTTTAAGCAGACAACATTGTCATGGAGGACAACAAATGTAGTTTAAGCAGACATTGTCATGGAGGATTGGAAATTTGTAGTTTAGGCAGACAACAATGACATGGATGATTGGATATGTGTAGTTTAAGCAGACAACATTGTCATGATGATTGGAAATGTATATATTCAGAAAAATGGATTAGCAACATTTCAGTGCTGAACACGACATGAGGCATCAATGCCAAAATCAGGGATTTTCTCCAAATGCTGTGTGTGTCAACATCAACAACTGTTGCAAACAAGCAAATCATAGTTCTTTTTTTGTTTCTTGTAGGTATTATTAATTTCTTGTGTACTGTTCTTTCTGGGTTGGATGGCAAAGCTGTGCCATTGCACACAGCAACTTGGCGTTGGTGTTTGCAGTAAAATGTTGTAGCTAATTCTGGCTGTTGTGAACTTGTGACAAATTATTGGAACTGTGTAGTTTCAGGAAATGTGTAGATTTTGGAAAACAGATATGGTAAGACAATAACAGAGGTCGTCATCTTGTAACTACTGAACAAGCATGGTATATGTACAATTTTATTGAACACCAGTTTCATGTCTACACTTTGGAGTATTATGCATTACAAATCTAACAACCTATTTGAAGCTTAAGTAATAAAAAAGCTGTCAAAGTCTGTGGTTCCGATGGTGTATACATATATAATGTGTGTATGTATACATATATTATTTATATATATATATTATGCATACAAACATACATATATTTGTGATAGCAGTCAATCAATCTTAACAGGGGCCTTTGTGCTACAAATCCAATAATTGTTAATTATCGCAACATTATGTAAAACTAGTAAAATAGCCTATCCGGATGGGGTAACTTGGTAGTTCGTAAGTGACTGTCACAATAACAACATTACAAAAATGAAATTTCAAGATATACAGCATTATCGAAGCAATATCCATTGATGATATGGTACTTGGTGCTGTCAGTCAACATCTTGATGGCTTTTGGAATTCAACTCTCAAAATTGCGACAATGCTGGCAGTTATAGTGATGTATACAAATGCCTTGCCCTTGAACGATGTTGTGAACAATTGTTTGTAGTAGTGATGCGAACAATTGTACATAATAACTACAAAGGGTAATTCAATTGTTCGGTAATTGTGGGTTGTGTCACAATCCCCTTCATGGGGTCATAGATGAACCCTGAAAGTTTGGCACCGAGACGCAAAGGATCTAGGAGGAGTAGCGTAACAAACATACTGATTATAGTAAGATTGAATACGAGATTTATGTTATTGCTCAAATTAACCCATATGGAATTGTTTAAGGTTTAAACTGAAAACCACTCCTACAATTTATACAAGAACAAGCCCTAGCAAGAATTGTTATATACGTACACCCCAACCCTGAATGGCACACATCTATACGATGTAACACAAGACCCACAAACAATCCCATGATTATCTACCTTCTCTAGTTTGTTATATGTACGTACACCCCAACCCTGAATGGCACACATCTATACGATGTAACACAAGACCTGCAAACAATCCCATGATTATCTACCTTCTCTAGTTTGTTATATACGTACACCCCAACCCTGAATGGCACACATCTATACGATGTAACACAAGACCTGCAAACAATCCCATGATTATCTACCTTCTCTAGTTTGTTATATACGTATACCCCAACCCTGAATGGCACACATCTATACGATGCAACACAAGACCTGCAAACAATCCCATGATTATCTACCTTCTCTAGTTTGTTATATACGTACACCCCAACCCTGAATGGCACACATCTATACGATGTAACACAAGACCTGCAAACAATCCCTTGATTATCTACCTTCTCTAGTTTGTTATATACGTACACCCCAACCCTGAATGGCACACATCTATACGATGATGTAACACAAGACCTGCAAACAATCCCATGATTATCTACCTTCTCTAGTTTGCCAAGCATGCTCAAAAGGAGTTGGCCATGCAACCTGGAAAATGTTGCTTGGATCTCGTGACACTTTGGGGCAGCTGTCTGCACTGCTAGAATATTCGCAAGAGTTGCTCTTTGGACACGTTTCGAACTGATGATCTGTCATTACGCCCATGTCTCCTATGCCTGTATATCCATCAAACTTAAGAAATTCTGTAAGAGTTACAGATGCATCACCAGGGTTGGTAGCAGGCAGACTGATGCAGTTTCTTCTGCCACAGAATAAACAATGATTTGTTGAACAGTTGGCTGCCGTTGTCTAATACATCTACTTGGGTTTTCAGTGTCGCATAAGTGTGTTCAGTTTCTCTGCAGTGTGTTCAGTATCTTGTAAGTGTGTTCAGTGACTCTGCAGTGTATTCAGCGTCTAGTCAGTGTGTTCAGGGTTCGCTTCTCTTGCTCTCCAAGCAGCTCAGTTGATCAATGTCTCTCAAGGTTCCTTAGGAATGCGGAATTCACCCTATAATGACAGACAAATTGATCAGTTATTTGTAAGGTAACAGTGTCATCACTGAATATTAGTTGGCCTTGCTATCTCTCAGACATTTTTATCATTCCTATTCTGATGTAGTATCAGATCTATCAGGCTACTTGGTAAACTTACATCAACTGACATCCACTATAATTTTGTCAGTCGATTTTATGCTTGTATGATGGACACACAAGTATATGTACTTTATCAAAAATTAAACAAATCTGTCCTAAAAACAGGATCCAGCTACAAACCTCCCCAAAAATTTATTGTATATGGGAAATGTGCTTGGTCTGCCTCCTATTACCCTATCTAAGGTCCTTATCTTCCATTGTTGTAATGATCTGTGTTCGATTAGTTGTGTGTCATTAAGTCATTTTGTCTGTGGTCCTTATTTTTTGGAGTTTCATAACAATTTGAATAATTTATTTCTTGCAATCATGCGCTTGAATAAAACACAGGTGCAAAATATGCATTTGCTAAAATAACATGTTTACGTTTTGGGCTAGAAAATATTTTAAAGAAACTAAAAACATTGTGTATATATATATATATATAAGATTACTAGGAAAAGATACACATAAAACAGTTATTAAAAGGTAAAGTGGCTAAATATGGTATTGTCTACAGATGAGAAGAATGTTTGAAAGCACACATACATGGAAGTGAATGTTTCACCGTTAAACAGGTGACCAGTGTTCAACAGAAGCCTTTTATCTGTTTAAGATGAGTTTATGTGGCAGTAGGTGCAATGTAAGTACATCATTAAATATGAAAGGCACACTTGAATTAGTAGAACAGTGACTTGTTGGTTTGACATGATATCATTTTCGCTTTTCAGAGTGATGAGTTATCTTTTATGCATGTAAGCAATGATAGTAACATCACACCAGTACTTACCAGCATCACATCAGCATCATTTTTGCATTTGTTCGTTCAAAGTTGCATAACTGTTTGACTTTTACACGAATTATTATTATTAAAGCAATTAAGATCAACAATACTTATTGTGGCACACTGTCACCCACTTTCCATAATATCATGGGATAATTAAATAGTTCATATATCGTAAATTTCTACAGCGCCTATGACTGGATGCGTTGCATATTATTATTTATGCACCAGCCTCGAATATCCAACTCTCATGAGATGTCGCCACTGTTTGTCATATATGGCATCATTCTGCTGAGTGATGAAACGGGAAGAAATTGTAATGTTTTATACAATGAATAACATTACATAAGATTGTGACCAATAATTGAAAATAGAAGCATGAACAAACCAACTATCAGATGGAATATCGACAATCGAATAATATCAAATTGCCTGGCATCTGACTTTGGTTCATGGTTACTGTTTCCACTCATAACTCATGGCTCTTAGCCTCTGTTCTCATCTGGTCTCTGCAGCTTCACTCACTTAATCACACAGGGAAGCTGGCCCATGTTAGAGAGCACTGCCTGTCAGACTAGAGATGTAATCTAATTCCACTGCTGAAGCTTGGGCACTTGTCACCCACTTTTGCTGTATTCTTTAGACACTAAAAAAGCTGCTGAACTGAACTCTACATGTGATTGGTTATTTGAGTAGGAACCATTGGAGACTGAGATAAGAAACCATTTATTTAGCTAGTCATTATAATATTAATATAAATATTATATGAGCTACTTTCGGGCTAATAATTTTAATTTCCTGAAAGTTTTTGTACAACTTTATTAGTGGTATTATTAATTATAAAGGGAAAAATATATTACTAAAAATTTATATATAATATATATTAAAAATACAACATATAAATATCTAAAAAGAGAAATCAAATAGTCGGATTACACGAAGATATAATAAAATCGTAATGGCTTGGTTAGGAATATGCATATTGTGCAAAGCACTGTGTGACGCTTATACCGAGATTGCGTTGTAGTTTTCACCGATTTGTCGACAACTGATTCACAGCTGGCAGCGGCCACAGCAAATCAGCAACGCCATGTGTGACCATGTGTGACCATGTGTGACCGCTCGCGGTCGGGTACATTTATAAAACATAATTCAGAGATTTTGTCTCCAATTAATTCCTTGCTCATGAAATTAGTCAACTTGTTTATGGAATGGCTGATTCACCTTCTGCCCAGAACACTGTTGAAACGTGGATATCTAGGTCCATATTCGTAAAAAGTAAAAATGTTGTCAATTAATTCATGCCATGCACACGTAATGATTATTGTAACTAATAAAGCTGGAAATCAGTATCCTCTAGACCAACTTTGGAAATTTCTCTGCTGTTACATTGTGTAACTTACTTTGCTGTTGGAGGAATGTTTGGTTGTTTCTTCAGCAGGGGCCAACACAACCAATAGTTCACTGCACTGTGTCTGTTTACATCACAATAATTTCTCCGCATAAGTCGCATAAGTTCTCAAAGTCCCCCAAAAAAAGGCTAGTGCTTAGTATTGGTTCAGACCACCACCCACTCAATACAGACCACCACCCAACCCTCAATACAGACCACCACCCACCTCTCAATACAGACCACCACCCACCCCTCAATGCAGACCACCACCCACTTTCAATACAGACCACAACCCACTCTCAATACAGACCACTTCCTACCCGCTCAATACAGACCGCCGCCCACCTCCTCAATACAGACCACCACCCACCTCCTCAATACAGATCACCCTCCACCTCTCAATACAGACCACCACCCACTCCTCAATGTAGACCACCACCCACCCTCAATACAGACCACCCTCCACCCCTTCAATACAGACCACTACCCATCCCATCAATACACCCGCCCCCTCAATACAGACCACCCTACACACCCTCAATGCAGACCACCACCCACCCCCTCAATACAGACTGCCTCCCACCCCTCAAAACTGACCACCACCCACCCTCAATACAGACCACCTCCTACCCTGAATACAGACCACCACCCACCACTCAATACAGACCACCTCCCACCACTCAATACAGACCACCTCCTACCCTCTCAATACAGACCACGCAGAAATGCCAATAAACAGATTCAACTGAAGTACGCTACATTGTTACCAGACTCTACCTAACATGTTGCTAGGTTCTGATATACACAATAGCGTCAATGTGCATTAATGCCAGTTTGATTCACTAGGTGGCACCACTGCTGCTGGCATTTATTAGTCCCATGAAACATGGTGAAGACTAAACTGCCACACATCAATAATAATAATAATAATGTTTATTTCAGACAAAAAGTCCATATAATATTATATACATACAAAAATACAAGTAAAATATCCATATAAATATACACATGTAATGCATTAAAAGTACATGTAGAAAGAATAAAAATATATAAATAGACACACATGTTGTGCAGTAAAAGTATATGCAAAACAAGTTAAAATAAAAATACATAAATATACACACGTCATGTATTAGAAGTATTCAACTGACCAATACTTAATCGTTGGACTTCTGTAATATAAAAGTGTGAAAATAATTCACAAAAACTAGATATGCAATGTTATATGTGTTTGGTCTTTAAAACTTATGCGAACACCCCTAACAATTCAGCATCTTTTTCTCACCTTCCTCCTCTGTTGCAATTTCTTCCTATTTATCTCTTCAGCCTCTTGTCTCTTCTCCCCATCTCTGTACTGCTGAGATTTTTGCTGCAAATACAAGTAAATACACGAATGATTCGATGTCACCACACCTTGTTTATGTCATCACTGTCAATGACAGTACACATTATTTGTGTCATCACTGTCAATGTCACTAAACCTTGTTTATGTCATTACTGTTAATGTCACTACACCTTATTCATGTCATCATTGTCAGTGAAGATCATCTGTCTGTCTGTCTGTCTGTCTGTCTGTCTGTCTGTCTGTCTGTCTGTCTGTCTGTCTGTCTGTCTGTCTGTCTGTCTGTCTGTCTGTCTGTCTGTCTGTCTGTCTGTCTGTCTGTCTGTCTGTCTGTTCGTCTGTCTGTCTGTCTGTCTGTCTGTCTGTC
>BSQZ01000003.1:5957500-6112500 GCA_033239005.1 Lamellibrachia satsuma
AAACCATTTGAGAGAACGTAGCACCATATTCATTATGGTAGAAAGCAAACATCCACGATACACAATAAAAGATAGTAGAAAGCACGCACCCACGTACTGGCCTGAGGTCGCAGACTGAGGGCCAATACACAATAGAAACATATTCTACTATAAAAAGATATTCTACTATTCTACAACCAACACAAGTATTCATGGGTCTAAATTCATGTGACCTTCAACATTTCAAACATGCAATGAGTATTGCATCACCTGCGTGACGCGGCTGTTTCTTGTAATATGTTTGACGTTCCCTTGAACAATCTCGAGCATATTGATGGCATATAGGCCTTAGGCATTTGGTAAACATTGCTATCATGACTGTCACGTATGAACTACCAAGTTATCCCATATCTACCAATAGGGCTTCTGTGTGAAATGTCTACCAACAGGGCCTTCACGTGAGATACCTACCAATAGGACTTCCGTGTGAGATGTCTACCAACAGGGCCTTCACATGAGATACCTACCAATAGGGTTTCCGTGTGAGATGTCTACCAACAGGGCCTTCACATGAGATACCTACCAATAGGGTTTCCGTGTGAGATGTCTACCAACAGGGCCTTCACATGAGATACCTACCAATAGGGTTTCCATGTGAGATGTCTACCAACAGGGCCTTCACATGAGATACCTACCAATAGGGTTTCCATGTGAGATGTCTACCAACAGGGCCTTCACATGAGATACCTACCAATAGGGTTTCCATGTGAGATGTCTACCAACAGGGCCTTCACATGAGATACCTACCAATAGGGTTTCCGTGTGAGATGTCTACCAACAGGGCCTTCACATGAGATACCTACCAATAGGGTTTCCATGTGAGATGTCTACCAACAGGGCCTTCACATAAGATACCTACCAATAGGGCTTCTGCGTGAGATGTCTACCAACAGGGCCTTCAAATGAGATACCTACCAATAGGGTTTCCGTGTGAGATGTCTACCAACAGGGCCTTCACATGAGATACCTACCTACAGTACCACCGCAAGAGACATATCCCATTTTCTGATTTTCTTTGTATTGTCTGTAGTTAGCTTCTTCAGCTTTGGCTTCTGAAATGCACAAAAATCAATTGATGTTAAGATGTAAATAGATGTCGGAGTTAGTGGCTTGTTTAAAAAACATGTTTGTTAGTACATGCTTGTTCACTTGCGTACAAACATTTGAAACAAAATTCTTCAGGAAACACCTCCGCATTTCGTACATTGAACACAAAACAAACGAGTATGTGAGACAACAAGTGGACTCCCTTGCTGGAAAACAAGAATCCTTGTTGGCAACAGTAAAACGACACAAGCTCTCCTGGTTTGGCCACATCACTCGACACAGCACCATTGCAAAAACCATCTTGCAAGGCATCCTGAGGGCAACAGACGACGGGGCCCCTAGAGAAAAAACTGGCTAGATAACATAAAGGAATGGACACATCAAGACCTACTGACCCTACTATGCACAGCAGAGGACAGACAACGCTGGCGAGGACTGTGACCATGGCACCCCTATGACTGTCCCGGTCAAGGGACGAAGGTGACTTGTTTACTTTAATTCTCTTTGCACCCTAGTTAGTGCATAGGGCCACTAAGTAACATCTGCCATTTCATACGATCTTTAGCTAGAGAACCTTCCATCTTCCAAGAACTCCTCCCAGTTGGTTCCTCTCTACTTCAACATCCTTCTCCCTGTTGATTTTGGCCTTCTCCCTTCCCTTTGAGGGCCCAGGTTAATGCTATTTCTGTGTGTTTTTCCCATCTCTCCTAAATGTGTGGCCAATCCTTGCCCATCTCCGGATTTTAATTACTTCTGATATTGATGGTATATAAGCATGTTTGTATCTACAGATCTTCATTTGACACTTTCACTGGCCATTGCTTTCATTTCATGTAATATTCAAAGTAGACACGTCCTTTGAAAAACATTCAGTTTGTTCATACATATATTCATTTCATCTATAATATAAAGTAATTTGTGACTATCTGTATGTCTGTCTATCTGTCTGTCTGTCTGTCTGTCTGTCTGTCTGTCTGTCTGTCTGTCTGTCTGTCAGTTCCCTTGTATTTCCATCAGTTTTGCATATATGGATGAGGCTGAAATATGGTGTGCATGCCCAGGGTAGAGTAAAAATTGTACATTTCCCGGGGGTGGAGATATTATGTAGGAACCTATATGGGCGTTTGACATAGATTACATCACTCAGAACAATTGTACATCCAATTGTTAGCAACGCAAATTTGTGTATTTTCTTCAATTGTTCCAAGTTAGGTGATCTACGTCAAACGTCCTCAAACACTCGTTCATATAATGTGAACGCTTTGTGAAACTGGCAGTTGTACATTATTTTGGAGCTATGAAGTTGTCATTGCCATTGAGTCATAAGCTCTTTCAGTGAATGCCTTTTCTTTCATTCATGCTGGACAACTTAGCTAGTTCACCATATTTTGGCTCCATATAATAGCAGTGATATAATATTGCTCTTGAAGATTTTTTGTTTTATCTTGGTGCTTTGCTTGGTGAAGTTGGTGGATTTCCATAATTGTTTGTGTGTTGCGAATGCACCGCTTGCCAAAGACAGCCTTAATGACAAAAATGTTACACATACAACAACATGTATGATCAAACAAACATGTGGGTCAATTCATGTAAAAACGTATAACAATTAACATGTATGATGAAACAAACATGTGGGTCAATTCATGTAAAAATACACATTTTAACAACATGTACAAGACAGAACAAAAAAATATATAAGTACTGGACAATCTAGCCAGGACCAAGCCTGCATATTCGTGTGAACACAACATAAGGATGAAATATGCATTAGTGAAAAGTCCATCTACATATTCGTGTGAACACAACATATGGATAAAATGTCCATTAGTGAAAAGTCCATCTACATATTCGTGTGAACACAACATAAGGATGAAATGTACATTAGTGAAAAGTCCATCTACATATTCGTGTGAACGCAACATAAGGATGAAATATACATTAGTGAAAAGTCCATCTACATATTCGTGTGAACACAACATAAGGATGAAATGTACATTAGTGAAAAGTCCATCTAAATATTCGTTTGAGCACAACATATGGATGAAATGTACATTAGTGAAAAGTCCATCTACATATTCGTGTGAACACAACATAAGGATGAAATGTACATTGGTGAAAAGTCCATTTACATATTCGTGTGAACACAACATAAGGTTGAAATGTACATTAATGAAAAGTCCATCTACATATTCGTGTGAACACAACATAAGGATGAAATGTACATTAGTGAAAAGTCCATCTACATATTCGTGTGAACACAACATAAGGATGAAATGTACATTAGTGAAAAGTCCATCTACATATTCGTGTGAACACAACATAAGGATGAAATGTACATTAGTGAAAAGTCCATCTACATATTCGTGTGAACACAACATAAGGATGAAATGTACATTAATGAAAAGTCCATCTACATATTCGTGTGAACACAACATAAGGATGAAATGTACATTAGTGAAAAGTCCATCTACATATTCGTGTGAACACAACATAAGGATGAAATGTACATTAGTGAAAAGTCCATCTACATATTCGTGTGAACACAACATAAGGATGAAATGTACATTAGTGAAAAGTCCATCTACATATTCGTGTGAACACAATATAAGGATGAAATGTACATTAATGAAAAGTCCATCTACATATTCGTGTGAACACAACATAAGGATGAAATGTACATTAATGAAAAGTCCATCTACATATTCGTGTGAACACAACATATGGATGAAATATACATTAGTGAAAAGTCCATCTACATATTCGTGTGAACACAACATAAGGATGAAATGTACATTAGTGAAAAGTCCATCTAAATATTCGTGTTAACACAACATAAGGATGAAATGTACACTAATGAAAAGTCCATTTACAAGGAGTATGCCACTTTGTGCTGATCACATATGTAAGACCATTTTAAGACATTTTTAAGGTATGTTCACAAAGGTAAAGGTACATTGTTATATAGCGTGGTATCCAGTCCTTGGGACTGCTCAAAGTGTTTTACACTTCACGTTAATACTAAAATAAATTTAGATGTTTTTAAGATCAATACTTCAAAAACTTAAAAACATTTTTCAATGACAAAATTCAATACAAAATAAAAAAAAATTATATGCCAGAAACCCATATTTATAATTTCTTTTAGAGATGACCCTTTAGAGATGGCCTCTCTATACAACATCTAAAATAAAGTAAAAATTAAACTTACTTTCCATGATTGACCTTCGTTTCTCCTCGTTAGGGGCAATCATTGTGTATGCTCTGACTTGGCTACAACAGAAATGATAAATCATGAAAAACACTCTCCCAAGAACTACTCCAAACTGGAATAAACTCAGTGAACGAGATGGCTAGGACAAGTTGCATTCATGAGTCAAGTCAGCAATATTAACGTACACTGAACAATTAGTACTTTCGTTCATTAATCATTCACCTAGATAGTTCTAATAACATTTTTTATCTATGTCAGTGCATGTTCTAACTATATATTCCTACAATACATGTGATTTCGTTTTGGTGTAGAGTTTTCATTTGTGAGGGAATACTACTCAAGATGAAGAAACCAAAAGTGAAACTAAATTTCACATTTCACGGGGATTTACCTACATACATTTGTCTAGACTAGGGGATACCAGGCTACAGTGAATCAAAGGCTATTTATAGAAACTGGCGACTGGCAATTCCAAGCTGATGTCGTCAGGGTATTCCCGTGGAAATTCTCCATCTAAATTTGTGCATAAATTAGAAGCAGACAGCATTGGCAGATAATAGCAAGGTAATGTGTGTTTATGACCATCAGAAGTAAATTTTCATGACTCTGTTCCTGTTGTGAGTTAGTGTAGATCATACAGGAATGTGACCCTGAACATATGTTTGTAATTAGAGTGATATTTAATTAGTTTAATGCACATGTGCTCTCTGTGCTGTAGGTGGCCATTTGCATAACATTTGCACTTGAGTACCGAAAGGCATCGTGGGGTACAGTGGATCGGGGTACGGTGGCTCACTGATCCACTGTGCCCCAAGGTGATTCATTGTGTCCTGGTATATTTTCTTGACATTTCTAGTTTCTAAAAAATAATTTTCTTGCTTTCGGTATAGTTATGATGTTTCCAAAAGAATCTTATAAGCGTACTATAACATTATACAGTTTTCATTTTTTATTTCAGTGACAAATTAAGCAGCATGGCGCGAATCAAAATGCGTGAAAAGAGAAAGATCGGGAACACTGACAGTGAGAGCCTGGCTGCAGCTGTTCACAAAGTGATTGATGAAGGGATGAGTATCCGGAGCACATGTAAAGCATATGACATAAAGTTATCCACTCACGATATGTCAAAAAGGCAAACGCTGCTGAAGACAAGGAATTGATGACATATGCACCAAACTACAACTGCCGCCAGGTTTTTACTACTAATGAAGAGATACTTCTGCAGGACTACCTCATCAAAGCAGAAAAAATTCAATACGGACTGACGCAGAAGCAAGTCTGTGTGTTAGCCTATGAATACGCAGTTCGTAATCAGAAAACCTTCTCTGATTCTTGGACGACACACGGTTTGGCAGGAGAAGATTGGTTCACCGGGTACATGAAATGCTTCCCAAACCTTTCACTACGTCGCCCTGAAGCACTTAACCAGCTTATCTCAGGCAATGAGCTTCAACAAGAAGAATGTAAAGGAGTTTTATGACAACTTGGATTAGGTGATGGAGAAAAACCATTTAAGCCCAAATGACATCTACAATGCCAACGAAACGGGATGCACTACAGTGCAGAAAGTTGGGAATACGAACGTCATCGCCTGCAGCAACGAGAAGCAAGTTAGAAAGATCACATCAGGAGAGAGAGGGACCTTGGTGACAATGTTAGGTGCAATAAATGCTGCTGGTAACTCGATTCCACCGTTTTTAGTATTTCCGCGTGTTCACTTCAAAGACGCGATGTTGCATGGAGCTCCCCCAGGCAGTGTTGGAGCTGCCCATCAGACAGGGTGGATGACAACGGAGAACTTCACGGCATTTATTCGTCACTTCATCAAGTCAATCAAATGTTCGAACGAGCATCCGGTGTTGCTTATACTTGACAACCATGACACCCATATCTCGATTGAAAAAAACAACAGGGTCGACATGCTGATTCTGCCGCCGCACTGTAGCCACAAGCTGCAACCACTAGATAAAAGTATGTATGGCCCTTTCAAGGCTTTCTACAACCAGGCAGCCAACGTGTTCATGATCAACCATCCTGGCCAACCGATCACCATCCATAATATATCCCAGTTAATAGGCCATGCTTATCCCCTGGCCTTCACGCCAAAGAATGGTATCTACCCATTCAACCCCGATGTCTTCAGCGAAAAAGATTTCCTCTCCTCCTACGTTACCGATCGACAGCTCGTGGATGACAATGTGCCTTCAGTAGCAGCGGGTCCAAGTGTTGAGGCCACCCCCAAGCAGAATCGCCCTACCCAACACCCTGCGAGACACTCGTTGTCTCCAACCTCATCCGATTCCAACCAGTGTATTGTCGCACCGGAAGTCACCAGCCCGTTTCCAAAGGCTGCACCGCGTAAACACAAAGGTGGAAGGAATAAGGGCAAAACACTTGTCCTGACAGACACCCCAATCAAAGAGCAGATCAGGGCAACTGACGAAGAAAGGAAAAGGAAGAAAGATAAACGGCAGGCCAGTCTAAAGGCAAAGTGGCAGTGAGAGTAAAAAGAAGCTGAAACTCCAACCTGATGATGTGGTGGCTAAAGAAAACACAAGCTCCGACGAGGACAACGATGATGCGGTCTTTAGCGTTGACGACGAATCAGATGACGAACCTGAACAGACTCAACTAAAGGACATGTAATTGCTTAATGCAAATGCTCTGAATAAAAATGATGTTGTGTTGATAAAGTTTGCCACAAAGAACACTGTTGTAGGCATAATGTACGTGGGGCAAATACTAACACGCACAGAGGACACTGATGAAAGCACTTTTGAAGTGAAGTTCATGCGACGTGAGAAACCTAAGTCATTCACATTTATTTATCCAATTGTGGAAGACATCTCAGAGGTTTCTTTCGAAGATGTTGTAGGGAAATTGCCTAACTTCATTCATCATGGAGTCACAGCTCGTGTTGCACGCCATATGGTGTTTTCTGTAGACCTCTCCTATTACTCTGATGTGCTGCGCTAAGTTGAATTGGTTACAATAATCATAAATTATCAGTTTGGTTGACATGTGTTTAGTCTTGTAGTTTTGGTCTGTCGTTTACACATTCCATGATGTTGCATTGTTGCTATTGTCGTTCTTCTTAATAATCTTCTTAATAATCTTCTAAATAATAATTTACCTGGCAAATGTTACAATGATAATGATTTTTAACATATTAGATGCTTAATAAAAATTATTCTACGTTAAGCCTAATTAGTGCATTTTCACAGTCTATGGTGTTGCATTGTTGCTAATGTAGATTAGTCGATCTTCGTAATATTCTTCGTACCCTATTCAGTCTCCTTCCAAATGAATGACAATGATTGACTACATCCAGTAGACAGATAGCATAAGCTAGCTCTGCAATCGAGTAATTATTGTTGTTTAACATCATAAAATTAATGTTTGATGGATAGTGCATGTATTTATTTAAGACACATACATACTTATAACATTTTTAATTAAATTAATAACTATAATTAACATCTGAATGATAATGGGAGATTTGATCCACTGTGTTCATTTTTCACCCCATCTCACATCAAACTGCTATAAGTTGGAAGAATAATAGAATATATGTTAGGAAGACAGAAAGCTAATGAACTCTTTCCACCATATAAATCCACCTTGCTGTCACCAAGGCAGTAGAAATGTTGAAAAAGAAAAAATCTGATTCACTGTGGCCTGGTCTCCCCTACATCATTTGTGTAATTCAGCAACATATGTAGCTGATGTAGTCAGAACCACTGCTGGCGAGGATGGACTGTATCATATATCATTTGTCATGACAAGTGAAATATATCACGAGTTATATACGAATTATGTTTAAAAAAAAATTAATATAAACTATTATGATATTTTATTTATTATATGAAAGTTAGTTTATGACCGTGACTGGAATGCGAAAAACAAACCTTTCAGTTCGTTCTTCGGTATCCCCGCAAGAACTGGATGGACATGATGCACTCGCATTAGGACGTCGCGTCGCCTCTTCAGAAAAGTCTTCTGTCATTCGGCGTTCCTGCGGAGTCGACAGCGTCGGGTTCTGTGCCTGTCTAGGCCGCCTTCGGGCGCCCGTACCTACGGCTCGTGGATTCACGGCTCCCGTAAAACTCATTTCCAGTTAGATTGTTGAAGCACGAAAATAGACAACCGTCTATAAGTTAGATCACTTACTAACCATGGAAAGTCCCTTGATAGTGAAAATAAGTCAACGGGTAACTCTTAATCACGTGATGTAAACATCCGGCCGCAACCAGGGAGCAGTTGATATTTGTGTTAGTTCAGAAAAGTTAAGAAACGTTATGTTTTGCCAATATAAAGAGTTAATCAATATGTTTGACTAGCATGAACTATAACTTATATGGAAAAGGTTAAGATTAGCGCCGTAAAATAATAATGTTGTCCGTGTTTAGTTTTGCATCTTCATACAGCTAGCCTTATAAAACAGTCATAATTATAAAATTATAGACTATTTTTTTAATAAATTGATTAGTAAAATATAAGATGATAAATAGCTGCTGTAGTGTATACCAGTGCCTGTTACACATGCATATGTGACCTGTGGCATCTTCAAACAGTCCAGAGGTAATTGTTTTTTATACCAAGTTGAATTATTAATGTTCTTACTTCGAAAAGCGTATATAATTTTGCCGTGGCATGATATACAGAGCGGTACATACATGGTGATTGTTTCTTCGTGATATTGATCAACATCGCGAATTGCATAGTAGTCGTACAAACAACTCAAACAGAACAAATATTATGAGTAAAAACCTTTAAATAAAATTTGTATATTAATTGAATGCAAGAATGCAGTTTAAAAAAATATCACAAACACCTCTAGTTACCATTTACGGCATGCTTCGCTAGTTTTGCTTATGACATAGTCCCTAAAATAAATAATGAATGAATGGTTTGTTTATTTTCTGAAAGTAAATAAGTCCCACGCGAACGCCGTATCGACTTACAATGCGGTGGAGTGACATTAGGTCACGTGCCACATGCAGATTAGGTTCTCCCTCTATCGGCACTTTCAGTAACTGGCAGACATTACTGCAGGGGGCTCGGTTTGGCTCGAAGGGTTTATTTCGTGTAATTTGTTCGTCCGAGTTTTCGCTACTATGTCTAGTATGTCTGCATTGGAAAGCGATTCGTATCGTCAGTGTTGTCTACACCGGAAAATTTGCGTCACACTACACACGATCGTCTCCGTATTTGCGTCTCCGTGGTTCGTAGCGGGATAAACGCGGTCACCGGTGCGCTGTTTTAGACGTGATCACTCAAGCGTAACTTGTTTACAGTTGCGTACCGTGACCTGCACGGTAGTTGGAAAGTGTCACGTCTATAGACTATCGTCGTTATATTACACAGGGTGTCCCCCTTCATTTGTGTCAACATAATTCTACAATTATCTACTACGCCGCTGAATGAGAGACCCCGCCAAGACAGACACGGTCACGGACTCTCGGGTAAGTCATGATGTGTGCCACATAAAAGGCCCGATTAGGCGATACTTAGGGCTAGGCCTGGGGTCGGGTTTGTAAGAAAAAAATGTATTTCAGATGTCCGCAGATAACTCTTTGTTTCAACGAGTTCTCATATCTTATAGTTAGTTTTTATTGTGGATGTGCTAGCTGTGTATGTGCACTTGCAAAATTGTTTAACTTGTCTCAAGTCTCAAGTGGTTTACTCCAAACTTGGGCTAAAGCAGGAGTTTGTGGTGGACTGTGCGCATGTGCTGTGGGTGGTACATTCGATTAAAAGACTAGTATCATTAATGTTGCTGAAATGGTTTATCTGATAGTTTTTATTTTATGTATAGGATGTTTAGGGAAAAATTTTAATAGGTTGGTTATGTGTATGGATACTGTTGCAGCCTTGCCACATACACACAGACAGTCTCCATACCCACACCATGGATAAGTTTACGTTGAGCACTGTGTTTTAAAGGCAGTTTAGGTGAGGAGCAAACATTACGCCACTATTTAAGAAGGGATCGAGGAACAAGCCAGAACATTACAGACCAGTGAATTTAATATCAGTTGTATGTAAATTACTCTAAACATTAATTAGAGACCACTTGTAAAACATAAATTAATAAATACATCTCAACA
The DNA here is from genome assembly GCA_033239005.1 of Lamellibrachia satsuma. Lineage (NCBI taxonomy): Eukaryota > Metazoa > Annelida > Polychaeta > Sabellida > Siboglinidae > Lamellibrachia > Lamellibrachia satsuma. Next base: position 5,967,908 of record BSQZ01000003.1, read on the forward strand.
TGGATTCCTAAAAGCAAGGTCATGTCTAACCAATCTCTTGTCTTTTTTGGAAGAAATTACAAAGTGGGTAGATGACGGGTCACCAGTGGATGTTGTCTACTTAGATTTTCAGAAAGCTTTGGATAAAGTGCCACATCAAAGATCATTACTTAAACTAAAAGCCGATGGTATAGGTAATGATGTAATCAACTGGATAGAAGAGTGGCTTACACACATAAGTCAGAGAGTAATAGTAGATTGTGAGATTTCAAACTGGAAATCTGTTCTGAGTGGGGTACCTCAAGGATCAGTATTAGGCCTTATACTGTTTTTAATATATATAAATGATTTGGAAGATGACATATCTATCTAGCAAAGTACTAAAATTTGCAGATGACACAAAATATTCAGAAAGGTTACTAATGTTACAGATAAACAAAGTTTACAGGATGATCTAGATAAATTAGTTAAATGGACAGAAACTTGGTAAATGTTATTAAATTTTGGGAAGTGTAAATGCATATACATAGGACATGGAAACATGGACGAAGAATATAAAATGGGGGATGCTGTACTAGGTAGAAGCACACAAGAAAAGGACTTAGGAGTAACATTTAGTGCTGACACGAAAGTTTCAGAGCAATGTCAGATTGCTGCATTGAAAGGAAATCAAATTCTAGGGCTAATTAGGAGAACTATCACATTTAAGGAGAAACAGCTAATTGTACCCCTGTACAAAACTATAGTTAGACCACGTTAAGTCATTTGGAATATTGTATTCAAGTATGGAGGCCGTTTCATAAAAAGGACATAGACAAGCTAGAAAGAATACAACGAAGAGCAACTAAAATGATTCCAGAATTGAGAGACCTTAGTTATGAAAGCCGCTTATTACAATGTGGTTTGACAACACTAGAGACGAGGAGACCAAATAGAAGTGTTTAAAATAGTGAACGGTTATGAGGATATTGTTAGGAATATGTTCTTCAAACTTAAAGAAGGCAGTAGAACCAGAGGACACAAAGTAGCATTAGTTAAGGAGCAGTGTACGTTGGACATGAGAATGTACTCTTTCTCACAGAGGGTAATAAATGAATGGAAGTGGAACAAACTGCCAGATGATTGTGTTAATGCTAGTAGTGTGAATATGTTTAAAAATAGATTTGACAGATATTTGATAAGGGTGGGCTACACATAGATGAGAACATTTTTGGACTCTCGATAAGCCAATGGCTTCCTTGTCCACTTGTCATCTGGAACTTGTTGTTTGGGATGGCAATCTTGTTAAATCTTGTAAAGTCTATTACTAAAAGTTAAATTAAAATTGCCATTACATTTATACCCTAGCTGTAAAGTTCTTGCTTTAACATCCTTAATGACAAAGATGTGGAGCACATAAACTCTCTAGCTGCATCAAACCTATACATGTCACACCAAATTTCTTCACCATTGGCTCTGAAACATCACAGTGAAAGAACATTGAGAATATTGTATTAGAAACACATTATCTTGTTGTAATTGTACAAAATCTTAAGTATTGTGTTTATAGTAAAATCATGTTGCATAGTGCAAACTACATCTTGACTGCCCAACCAAAATATCATTTAACCGTTTTCTGTTGATGAATATCTATTTTAAAATCTTGAATGCCCAACCAAAATATCATTTAACTGTTTTCTGTTGATGAATATCTATTTTAAAATATTTACTGCCCAACCAAAATATCATTTAACCATTTTCTGTTGATGAATATCTATTTTAAAATCTTGACTGCCCAACCAAAATATCATTTAACCATTTTCTGTTGATGAATATCTATTTTAAAATCTTGACTGCCCAACCAAAATATCATTTAACCATTTTCTGTTGATGAATGTCTATTTTAAAATCTTGACTGCCCAACCAAAATATCATTTAACCGTTTTCTGTTGATGAGTGTCTACCTCATTGTTTGGTATATTTGTGAACATCTGTTCCAAATTTTCAATATCTGTATCACAGACCAAATTGATCTTGTCTCGGTTCAGGGCAGGTTCCAATTGAGCTCCTACAAGTCCACCAGCTTGTGTCATGTTGACTGAGTGAATTCGTCGAAATTTTCAAATGTAAAATATCACAATTCGAAGAAACTGGAACATCCATTCAAGGAACTGTTGATCTGGTTATTGTTGTGTACCTGTTGACTGCAACATGTTGCTTTAGAGGATAATCTTGTTAAAACAAGTTGTCACATTCACCTGTCACATTTATAATATCTGTTGCCCATTTGGTTATAATCTGATCAATTATTGTTTTTCAAATGATTCGTTCCACTGCCCGGGTACACACTTTCCTTTCTAGAAAAAGTAACTGGGATTGAGTGTTTGTTGAGTGAAACCAGTTTCACGAAACATTCGTTAGGTACGAAAGAACTTAATGTGGAGTATTGCAGACATTTTATGTAAATTATGTGATTCTTGCTTATATAAATACATTAGACATTTCCACAAGGCCTCACCCCCTGTAGTTCCATAATCTGTCTTGGAAAGGTAAGCAGACTATGTGTCTGTGATTATTGTTTGCTGAGAAGGTGGATTAGCACCTGTCCAGGGCTCTGTGCACTCTATGGGTCTCCAACCAGACTGCAAACTGGTACAGTATTAAACAATTGTCACCAAGACTGTCTCACTTGAGTCAACATACTGAATTGGTAACAACTAGCACAAGCTCTAGGTGGACTTTAACTCAGGACTTCTGACTTGAAAAATACTTCCTCTGGAAGACAAGTTTGTGTGTCTTCACTACATTCAGAAAGGGAATAGCTCAAACATACACAATGTCATAAAATATTTGACTATCAGGCTATCTGGTGACAATACAACTACACAAGTGTGTGCACATTGTGCTTTTGTATTAAATAAACATACAAAACTTTGTTGATCTCGATGCTTGTAAACAATTATTTGTGTTAAATTCATATAAATCAGAAATAAAAAATCATAAATCAACGATTTTTTTTGAGTGATTTAAATCAAATGATTTAAATGAAACAATCCTGTTCAGAACAATTAAAAACACATATATTGTTTCAAATAGTTGTACATAACTATGAACTACCCTTCATACGAAGGTTAATTACTTATTACAGTATGAACATTTCGTGAACACGTCCCTGTGATATTAAGAAGAAACAAAAAATATATAATAGAATGTTAATTTGTTATAGAGATATGTTATTCAAACATACATAAGTTAGAATAACTAGAACACGTGGATATGTTATTCAAACATGATAGTTAGAATAACTAGAACACGTGGATATGTTATTCAAACATAATAGTTAGAATAACTAGAACATGTGGATATGTTATTCAAACATAATAGTTAGAATAACTAGAACACGTGGATATGTTATTCAAACATAATAGTTAGAATAACTAGAACACGTGGATATGTTATTCAAACATAATAGTTAGAATAACTAGAACACGTGGATATGTTATTCAAACATAATAGTTAGAATAACTAGAACACGTGGATATGTTATTCAAAATAATAGTTAGAATAACTAGAACACGTGGATATGTTATTCAAAATAATAGTTAGAATAACTAGAACACGTGGATATGTTATTCAAACATAATAGTTAGAATAACTAGAACACGTGGATATGTTATTCAAACATAATAGTTAGAATAACTAGAACATGTAGACAGTCTGGTGAGTAACTATCCTACATTCATGTTTTTCATCCAGTCATAAAAACTTGTATTGAAAATTGACTCACAGAATTGGGCAAACAGACGCAGCAATCACTTGTCACAGTCATGAAGTTTTCTTTAATTAATATTATACTCACAAAGTCATCAAAAAACACTCAATGATTACTGAGATTGAGTGTTTGTTGAGTGTCAGGGTTGCATTCCATTGTAATTGCATCATTTGTAATTCTTAGACAATTTGAAATTGTAATTGTTTCTTTACAATGTACAATTATAATTAGCCATTTGAATTGAATTCAACATTGGCAGCAAGAGCGCATGATTTCACTCAAAACCAAGTTTAAAATGAGCAGTAATGGTGCATGTAATCTTCTTATGAATTAAAATTAACAGTTATAGTACTTATAGTTCTTATAAATTAAAATGAGCAGTAATGACAGCAACGAAGTACCATCATTGTAATTGATCAACAATGAAGTACCATCATTGTAATTGAGCTTTTATGATGCTGTGTGTAAAGCCGAACGCACACGTCAGTGAAAAACATGTTTTTTTTTTTTGAAGCAAAAACATTTTTTGGGAGATTTTGTTTGCCGTCTGCATTGCCGGAAAACAATAAAAAAATTTTGCAACTGTTTAGCAAAACGTGTTTTGCGAATCAAACCATAGTTGATTTTAAAAACATGTTTAAGTGTTTTGCTCCGATGTATCTCACTATGTGCGTTGCCTGCTAAACAAAAACTTGCTACTCGCGAAACATTGGTCAACGATTAACCAATCAGCGAATGAATACTAGGCACGTGATATATAAATATTTCGTTGCCAGAATCACCGGCAACAAATTCGCATTATAAGAAGTACTGCTAAAATAGCTTTTCTCTTTTTCATAGATGCCGCCATTTTGTAATAATGTGACTTCACAGTTTGGTGGCGCTACTTGTCTCGTTTTGCATGTTTTCGTTCGCTGTGTGCACGCCGCTCTTTTCAGATGTCTGTGGTTAACGTTGATTGAAACGCAAAGCATGTTTCTGTTTTTGAAAAAACAATTTTGTGTGCCGTGTAGTTTACCATCAATTGTCATTTGACCCCGCCTTACTGAGTGTTGCTGCTGTTGCCTCTGTCGTTTTGTTGTATAGGTAATCTCTATTAATGCAACAATGGGGGGGTACCAATTAAGAATATACTCAAAACCAAACCGAGTTTACTACAATAACAATCTTTTATTTATACTCCAGTACTAGTAACACATTCCAAACATGAAACCAACTGACAATGAAAGACTTAACTTATCTTGTCTCACAGACAGAGTCTCTGGCACACCCCGTGGGAACTTTAAACAGCTAACAATAAACCTCAACTACCATAACACTACCTGACAGACTCTCTGGCCAGCTACCACACTGCCTGATTACACACCAGCTACTCCTAGGCAATCACTCCTGCCTCCCCACCACTCGCAGGGCGTATTCTTTTTGACATCCGCGGAGCCATCGGAAGCGGAGAATGTGGAGAGGATCAAAAAGAATAGAATTGGGAGAGGGAGCAACCGCCTTGTCAATTGTTAGCGATTTTTTCTTCAGCGACGATATACACCATTGCGTTGGTCACGTGTACAAAGCAAACAGAAAACTACACATTTAATTTCATATTTTATACAAATGCCACTTATCAATCTTTGTGCTGAGCCATGTTTAAAGTCACGTGACCAGAAATTTTCCACTCGCGACATGCCCTGCAGGCGGCGAGGTCCGAGCGGTCTGGACAGCTTCTCCGGTCTGTTGTATTTAACGCGGAGAGATCACGTGACCTCTCCGCGTCAAAAAGAATAGCACATTTCGCTCCGTGGACAGGTCGGAGAGACAAAAAGAATACGCCCCCAGAGTCTCCTCTCTACCTAAACTTATATTACCCTTTGACAGACCCCAGGAAAGACCAATTAGCCAAAGGGTATCACCCATAATTCCTGCCAACCTCTGGATCATCCCTCTCTAGCTGTATATGATTTGAATTGTTTTGAATTGATAGCTGGGTTTCCCCCAAGAGAAGGTGTCAGGTTGTGATGTTTATGAAATTGGTGACACCAAAGAATCAGTGGTCATTAATCCTGCATTAGGATTAAAGACCACCAGGCTTATCTACTACAGACTTCTGATAAAGATGTCCATAGGTAATTGGAACCAGTCCATCAACCCAAACATATGGACACAATAGAATAATTAATCAGTTTCCCAGTACCCAGTTTGCAACAAAGGTTGAAAGTATTGAAGTGCTATTAATGGAAAAGAGGAAGGTTGGTATTTATAATTAGTATATATAGAGACATATTTCTAATTACATCCTTATACCATATCATGCTTGTCTAATTACTACTTTCTAGCTCACCTTGATAATCATTTTATCAGTAGTGTTAGTGTCTTAGTTGGGGCTGAGCGTAACATTTCTACAGGTAACAGTAGGCACCCTGAGTTGGGGCTGAGCGTAACATTTCTACAGGTAACAGTAAGCACCCTGAGTTGGCAATTTTTTTCCCACATCAGTTTTTATAGAAAATAGTTTTTTGGGTAAAAATTTACCAGGATGGGACAAATCATCATAAGTTCTGATGCGTTTAGTTCTGTGTCACTTTAAGGTTAAACTCAGAACAGTCAATATTATTTGCAGGATTTATTTTTATGAACACATGACAGTGACCGACTCTGTAGCACGACGAGTAATACTTTGGACTCCTATTAAGTTAATTGTACTTTGTCCCAGTTCCCTCAACTGTATAAAAGAGTACCTGGTGATAGACAGTGTTGTGTGTCATACTATGTGTCTGGAAATAATTGTAGTACAATAACTGAAACATGATTATAACTAGTAAAAGAGCTCTTTCCAGGCAAATTCCAGGTAAGTCAAGTTTGGATTTTTAAATGAATATTATATAGGTAAGCTGGGGACAAAGTGTGAAGTACTCCAAATGGACTGTACCAAAGACTCAGTACCGCACAAAATAATAACATGGCTTTACCTTTTTATATATTAGAAATTACCTAACTAGTTGGGGTCAGTTACATTGTAATTGGAATTTCACCATGCCATGATGTACCATAATATGAAGAAATTAAATAAAGTTACTCTAAAATAAATGGTATTTTTGTCGTTGAACATGTCTAGTTATGTATAGATATAATTGTAATTGGTATTTTTGAGGTGGAATTGCAATTTGTAATTGATGAGGAATTGGAATTGATATAATGTAATAGACCCCAGCTCAAAAGTGCCCAAGTCTTGTCTTCAATGTGGGGTTTCAACCCAGAATCGCCTGGTCACGAGACAAGCACTGAACCCCATGATTGAGCCACTGTGCTACAAAATTGCCCTGCTTTCATTCTACACTGCCTTCAATACACCCAGCCTTCAATTCACCCTGCTTTCAATCCACCCTGCCCTTTCGAAACCCCAATCCAGTGAGCTCAGTTTTCACGAAGGTCCCGCAGCATGAATGCTTACAGCCAGTCAGACTCAGACTGTTGTTTTTAGCAGTGGCTTGTCTTGCTCAGAAATCTGCCACCATTGATAAGATCAGTTCATGTTGACATTGTCGCTTCACTAGCTTCTGCTCAAGCTTTGCTTTTTTATTCTGCAATTTGTGATACATCTGTATTATGTACCTTACCTCAGGATCCCCATTTCCTCAATGATCAGATCTTTGTTTTCAGAATCTAACAAATGTTCAGAAGTTCTGGTTCCAGTTGTAAGTAATAGTAATAATGTTGCACCATAATCATATCAAACCGCCTGGTTAGACCAGAATTTGTCCAGGCAGTTTCTAAATGAGTTAATGTATGAATTCATGGAGGTTATGGTGTCTCATTGTAAAGAGCAAGGCCGTTGACTATAGTTTGGATTACTTCTATGCGCTTTCTGGTACGTTTCAAAAGTTCTGTATAAATATTCTGATGCTTGGGTGTATCGTGATTGATGCGGTAGGTCAGGCTAGCCCAGTTCTTGGACGGTTGGATATCAGGCATCGATTAGGCAATGGCATTGCATTAATCAGTGTCATGTAGGATTACTGTAATGTACATTAAGACATCTTCAGGATAAGTTTACAGAATATGAAATCCAGATATGTAGGGACTTCATGAATAATATTAGCATCTCACCATCTTGAATCCATACTTGCTTGTCTGTGTAGGTAGAATCAGTAACTGCTGAATTTGCAGATATTAACTTGATATTAACATATGTAAAACATTTGCTATAAAGGCAACGGATTAGATCTAGTAGTGGGAGAGCTGTAGAACTGTAGTAGAGTGGTTGTAGTATAAAATGTTGTACTGTGTATGGACTTCTACTAATAAAGCCACATTGTGGTTGAACCTGAGATCTTCTGGTAAAACAATGTGAGTTATTCGTTGTCGCGTCCTGACAGTCCTGAACAAAGTAGGGATAATGTATTGATGTGAAATGGTGGCTTGTACACCATGGCTCAGCCACTCTGAAAAGGGAAGCAATCTTTCTTGCACTTAGATTTGCTCTTTGGGCAAATAAGTTAGTTATAAATGAATGTGCATTATAATGTATAGAGCTCCACTAAAACATTTTTTATAAAATTTCAAAAATAAAAACTTTACCATTAAGTCATAATTATAAAATGGTTATCGAGTGTACAATGATATAAATCAGGAATACGTATTTCTTTCCCTGTACATACAAACAAGGTTTATATTTATAATTTATAGTAGGGGACAGACCATGTTTCATTTTCTCATAGGCAGCTATTATAACAATTCTTTGGATTCCTGGAAAAAAATGCCTACGATTTTCTTAAATATTTTATAGCACGTTTATCCTCTACAAAGACACATCATGCAGTGTGAAAGTCGTAAAAATGACACCTAGTTTTTTCAGAAAAAGATGATGCTCCTCAATTTTGGCTCTGCCTAGTGACTGACTTTGAAATGTTACAGAATAGTGATAGGTGAGCAGTCAGCGTCTGTCCTAAATGTGGTCTAAGGCCAGCACCTTTCTCATTCAGCACCAGTCTGGAGCAATTGATTCTACATAGCAGTTAGCTTGAGGGATGAATCTCTCCCTTGATGGTTGATTATCACAAGTGATAGTGGTTGAGAGCCATCCTCCCCTCAATTATGCTGTGTACACTGTTACAGGCATTGATTGTTCACAGAATCAGTATGTACACTGTTACGGGCATTGATTGTTCACAGAATGAATGTGTATATTGTTACAGACATTGATTGTTCACAGAATGAATGTGTACACTGTTACAGACATTGATTATTCACAGAATCAATGTGTACACTGTTACAGACATTGATTGTTCACATAATCAATGTGTACACTGTTACAGGCATTGATTGTTCACAGAATCAATGTGTACACTATTACAACATTGATTGTTCACAGAATCAATGTGTACACTGTTACGGGCATTGATTGTTCACAGAATCAATGTGTACACTGTTACAGACATTGATTGTTCACATAATCAATGTGTACACTATTACAGACATTGATTGTTCACAGAATCAATGTGTACACTGTTACGGGCATTGATTGTTCACAGAATCATTATGTACATTGTTACAGACATTGATTATTCACAGAATGAATGTGTACACTGTTACAGACATTGATTGTTCACAGAATGAATGTGTACACTGTTACAGACATTGATTGTTCACAGAATCAATGTGTACACTGTTACAGACATTGATTGTTCACATAATCAATGTGTACACTATTACAGACATTGATTGTTCACAGAATCAATGTGTACACTGTTACAGGCATTGATTGTTCACAGAATCCATGTCAGTTGTTGTTCACTGTCAGAACATTGCAGTCATTGGATGCGTTCTCTGACAAGTGAGGCTGGCCCCTGTTTCTGACATCAACGCTGTTGTTTTATCCGGATGAATTTGAGATTTAAAACTTCTGAAATTTAAGCCCGAAGGGTATTTGATGTGCAGCGTTTGGTTATTTTCAATGTTGCTAACTTGTATTTTAATTTCTTTCACCTCCTAATTTCAAGGAAAAAACAACCATCAGAATGCACCATTTTGAAGCTAATATGTAAAATGAATTATGGGTCATGCCCCTGGACCCCCCTCGAGCCTTTGGCACTGACCTTGTCTGCCTCACCACCATATATGGTGGGCTTTTGATTGTGTGCTTCACAGTGTACATAAAATTAGCATTTTACTTGACTTGACCACATTATTATCTATTTTAAGTTACCCTATTAAGCAAACATGCCCTAAGTAGCACCCAGCTCCTGTTTTAATCAGCAGGAACTGTTCAGTTGTTCTACTTTAGTCACCGCTGATGTTAAACAGTTACCTTATTGTTTAGAGAAACAAGAAACAAATGACACCACTGGTGTTACACATTTACCTTATTGTTTAGAGAAACAAGAAACAAATGACACCACTGGTGTTACACATTTATCTTATTGTTTAGAGAAACAAGAAACAAATGACACCATTGGTGTTACACATTTACCTTATTGTTTAGAGAAACAAGAAACAAATGACACCATTGGTGTTACACATTTACCTTATTGTTTAGAGAAACAAGAAACAAATGACACCATTGGTGTTACACATTTACCTTATTGTTTAGAGAAACAAAAAACAAATGACACCACTGGTGTTACACATTTACCTTATTGTTTAGAGAAACAATAGACAAATGACACCATTGGTGTTACATATTTACCTTATTGTTTAGAGAAACTAGGGTTGGCGTATGCTAGTAAGAACAGATTCATTGACATTTTCTATAGCCCAATTTTTTTCAAGCGTACCGTACACTTTATTAGGTCGAACACTGTAACTGGAGCAGTTTTTGGTTCCAGCAAACTGGTTTATAGTAAGGCAATTATTCACGCGACTGGGTCAGGTCAAACTTTGTACACTTGGAGACACTAAGAAGTGTTGACCACTTTGCATTGATGGACATTGAGCTATTTATGTTGTGTCCAGTTGGGCAATTATTGTGTCCAGTATCACGACCCTATATGAAAAGGAAGATACAAAGAAGACCAGCTAATCTAAAGAATAGAACTGAGATTCAACTAGTGTAAAATGATAGCGTCACGGTAGTTTAGTGGTCCTACTACTACTAGTTGTTAGCACATCCGCTTTACATGGCAGGGTTCTGAGTTCAAGACCTCGACCAGGCATGGGTATGTTTAGTGTAAAAACCTGGCTCTCAACATTGGGGACTGTGTATCTCTCGTGACTCGGATTATCACGTTAATGTCAGTCTCGTCTCATTTAATTGGGGACGTAAAAGAACCAATGAGGGTGACATGCACCCTGGAAGTGACCACCCTGGAAGTGACCACCCTGGAAGTGACCACCCTGGCAGTGACCACCCTGGCTGTGACCACCCTGGCAGTGACCACCCTGGCAGTGACCACCCTGGCAGTGACCACCCTAGCAGTGACCACCCTGGAAGTGACCACCCTGGCAGTGACCACCCTGGCAGTGACCACCCTGGCTGTGACCACCCTGGCAGTGACCACCCTGGCAGTGACCACCCTAGCAGTGACCACCCTGGAAGTGACCACCCTGGCAGTGACCACCCTGGCAGTGACCACCCTGGCAGTGACCACCCTCTGTGCCAGCTTATAAAGGTCCGCTGTGCGATAATGTTTTGAAAAAGGCTGGGTAGTTGAATGATACCTTGAAGCACCAGACAGTTGTAGTAACCACAACATACAGACTAGAGTCAGTTAATAGACCATTGCCGAGTGCTGGACACAACTAGAACAGCTAGAAAAGAATGTACCTACTACAACACTATACCAGGAGTCGGTGTCATATCAGATATGGACCCCATGGGAAATGGACCATTTTTCCTATAGAATTTATACCTCAGGCAGGTCCATTTTCTATTATACATATTGGATCTGCCTGAGGTCGAAATTCGTTAGAATTTTCCCCTGGGTGGGGGTTCATATTTTATGGGGGTCCGTATATTCTATGTCATAGAATATGGACCCCACAGACAATTTACCCAGCCTTGTTGTGCCATATTGTATGTGTTGCAGGATCGATATCATACGTATGCTGTTCTTTCTATCGAGGTCATTCCAAAATATCCCACACCTTCAGATAACAGAACTACCTAGACTTCATTTATAGTGACTCAGTGGCAGGTATAGATGCCCCTAGGGATCAAAGCATTCCTAAAGAAAAGAGAGAAGTCATTACAAGAGAAACGAAACTGGGTTAATAAACTTAATGTAGGAGAAAGTACAATGTTAGAATAACCATGTGCGTAAACGTAGTATTCTGTATAAAAAGTGTGCATAGCTTAGTATATATAAAGTGGGATTTGTGGTGATAATTTGACAAACTTGTGTTAATGTAGTAATCTTACCAGCAAGTGTACCTGTATGTATGTATGTATGTATGTATGTTTGTATGACATATATGTACGTATGCATGCATGCATGCATGTATGTATGCATGCATGCATGCATGTATGTATGTATGTATGTATGTTTGTATGACATATATGTATGCATGCATGCATGCATGCATGCTTGCATGCATATTATTCTACCTCTAGACTCTTTGCATCTAGGGCGCCAAATTTTCAGGGGTTCATCTAAGATCCCACTGGTCGAATTGCCTCAGTTAAATTTTTTTAAATTCACTTGGCTATTAGCCTTTCTGCGAATAATCAAACTACCCTTTGTAGTTATTATGTACAATTGTCAGCAAAGCTATATGTGAACAATTACGTACAATTGTTGACCACATCATGCATATTTTCTTTGATTCTGCCAAGTTACTGTCAGTATTACGTCACAATCTCGAGAGATGTTGACTGGCAGCACCAAGTACCAAGGCATAGATGGATATTTCTGTGACAATGCTGTGTCTCCTGGTAAACACTCTCGAACTACCATATTATCCTGTCCGGGAGGATGGGTATTTTTGCTAGTAGTAATGATAACACCAGGAACATGTCCAAAGATAAAAATTGGACTTGATCATGATGCCGTTTTTATAGTTTAGTTTTTTTATATTGAGTATATATACGTGTGTGTGTGTGTGCGTGTGCGTGTGTGTAAATGGGATAATATATAAATGATTTTATCACCATTGTCAGGGTTGTTTGATTTAAATCATTGATTAAATCACTCCAACAAAATCATTGATTTATGTTCCGATTTTTTTATCACTGATTTTATCACAAATAATTGTTTACAAGCATCGAGATCAACAAAGTTTTGTATGTTTTTTTAATACAAAAGCACAAAGTGCGCACACTTGTGTAGCTGTATTGACACCAGTCAAATATTTTACAACATTGTGTGTGTTTGAGCTATTCTCTTTCTGAATGCAGTGAAGCCACACAAACTTGTCTTCCAGAGCAAGTATCTTTTCAAGTCAGAAGCCCTGAGTTAAAGTCCACTTAGAGCTTGTGCTAGTTGTTACCAATTCAGTATGTTGACTCAAGTAAGACAGTCTGGGCTACAATTGTTTAAAACTGTACCAGTTTGCAGTCTGGTTGGAGACCCTTAGAGTACACAGAGCACTGGACAGGTGCTAATCCACCCTCTCAGCAAACAATAATTAGCACTGCTACAGCCTCATACACACAGCATGCTTTCCTTTCCAAGACAGATTATGCAACTTCAGGGGGTGAGGCCTTGTGGACATTGTCTAATGTCTTTATATAAGCAAAAATCATGTACCCTCTGTTAAGACAAGTACCCAAATAGAACACGTTTGAAAGAGTTTATAAACATAAACATCTATATAAATGTATATATACCAGATTTAAAAAACTCAAATAAATAAAAAAAATCTGATTTAAATAAAATAAATCCGATTATTTTGATTTAAAAAAATCATTGTACACAATAGTTATATTATACTTGCCATCTAGACCACTGGGGTCCTTTGGCAACATATTGGTGATACTGTTGATTAAATTATTTAATAACATTGTATGCAAGTGCAGCTAGCTGCTAGACCACAATGTTACTACACACATAACAATTGTTGGACTGTGGATACTCCAGTTAGACTCCTGGTCCACTTGCCGTCTGGGTGTTCGTGTTATGGCTGGCACTCCAGTTAGCCTACTGGTCCACTTGCCATATGGGTGTTAGTGTTATGGCTGGCAGCCCAGTTAGCCTACTGGTCCACTTGCCGTCTGGGTGTTAGTGTTATGGCTGGCACTCCAGTTAGCCATCTGGGTGTTATTGTTATGGCTGGCAATCTTGTTAAATCATGGGTTTGGTAATGCACCGTCACTAATGTAATAATTCACCTGAGAAAACACGCCATAGAAGTGGCATTTATGTCTTTGGATATGTGTACCTGTGCATGCGCACGTGCACACCAACTGCAGTGCATGTAGCCCCTACGCACACATGTATATAGGCCTTGTGTTCTGCATGTGAGGTGACCACAACTTGGCCATGCCAAGGTGACATGCGTCACGGCTGACTGACCATGGGTACTGCATTCAGTGCCCCTGATAGAATTCGTGTTGTTTGTGCCAGTTCACGGTCCGCTGCACCTCCCAGTCTACATGTATATGCAGTCACGTCTCGTTGATCCGTTCTTAAAATAATCTGGTTTTTCAGTAAGCTGCATGCTTTTATGATGTGAGTGATGGCGATATCAATTTTCCAGAATAAAATTATAATGTAACAATTTTGAACTGCTAACAGCCAGTGATACCGCAGAATCATCTTCGATTTTGGCTCTTTCGGAGCAGTTTAGCAACGCCAGTAACCTTTGACTTCGAACTTATTTACTTTCTGACGTGGATACCACCCCAGACCCCACATTTGATACCACCCCAGCCCCCACATTTGAAGAAAAATTACTGTGCCTATTTCAGGAGGTTATCATTTCAGGTGTCTCTGCTCAAACTGCGCCAACATGGAGACCACAGTGTAGCGTGTGTGCTGCAGAGGGTCTAAAGGTAGTCCACGGACCACCCTGGGTTCCAGACAGTCTGCCTAGATGTGTGGGTGTTGCAGTCTGTGTCCTGGGTCTGGGGCTGCCTAAGATGAAGAATCCGGGTGATTCCACCCTCATGTACAGTCCAGGCCATTAGGAAGGCATTCCCTGAACCGACTGAGGACTGATTTCAGATACCCAACCCTGTAACCACACACATGCCTTGATACGAAAAAGCATACATCTTTGGGGCAAAGGGGATAACATCAGATTTATAGATGCACTTGATGTGGCTTGTTCCTCGAAACACTCAGCCCCGAAGTGAGCAGAGCAGCTGACACTTCTTGGCGAGGCCGAGGGGCCAGCCCAGTCCCTTCTCATGTTTTTCACTGCACAATCCTACGACAGGTGAAGCGAGGGTTTTTCTCTCGACGGAAACATGTGCAAATAAGTTTCATCCGAGGTGCAGTTACTACAACCATTCCGAGTCTCCGACTATGCATCTATGGCCACTCATTTTTGGAACTCTAATGTTCCGCTCCTATACAACAATAATGGAGTCATTTGAGTGGTTAAAATTTGATAGGTAACCACAGCTACTCATTTGCCGGCCGATACGGGGACCCATTCGAGCATCTTCACACGTGCCATAGACACTTTAACAAATGAGAGAATAAATAGTATGCTTTATTCACAGTAAACACACATTAAACTTCATGTGCTTGCTATACAATCGTTGAGATCACTTTGTGCTCTGAGGCCGAAATTACCAGAGTTGCTGGCCGAACTCTCCAAAGAAATGCTGTCTGAATTCACTGTGAGCCGACATCAGCTGTATCTGTGCTGACAGGTCGTTTCGATCCTAGATGGACCATGGTCGTCAATGTTCTTCAGATTGGTGGCATCAACATAGCTTCCACTACTGGGAATAATGTTGGCACATCATCCTCTTTCAAAGAGATTTTAGCTCCAGGATAACCCGGGGCTGCCACCTTCTCTGGTTCACATCGCAGACGAAACAAGTTTTCTCGAAGTGAGCGAAGCCAGTTGTGTTTTTGTCGGCGTTTGCTTTTTTAAAACAAAGTTGGCTCCTTAGGGAAATTAAACCAACTGTACGTTACTTTATTCTTACTACTGTTTGTATTTCAATAAAACATTCTGACGCTCACTTCTAAACAACCGCTGTCGCTGTCAACGGTTGATGAATGGAAAGTTCCAGTCTCATAGCACTTCCTTGTCATCGTTGGCATCACGTTGAAGCTAGATGATAAGCGCAGGGAAAATATGCATAACCGAGGCAGGCCGGTAGAACAGAGTATTTGGAAAAATTAATTAATGTAATTTTAATGAATTTTTTGGTGTTGGGAAATGGAAATATACCCCGGTACTACAAGATGTAATATAATGTGATTTGAAGCAATTGTTGTTGTTATTCCATTTAACGATCTCAGTGATCAGGTTTACATCACAGCTACATTGTTTATTCTCTGTTCAAGGTCTTGTCAGTTACTGAAGATAAAAAAATAAAAAAGCAACAAAACTGACATGATACAGGTTTAGTATGGAGAGTTAAAGCATGGTTGATGGTAGGATGTTTCACCAGTCCGCACGCTTTGTTGGTCCAGCCATAATTCTTGCGAACCAAAATGTGCGGATAAAGGATTAATCAAATATAAAATATTATATCTTGAATAGAATATCTTTAATTAGGTTGTGTTGCGTATTTGGCCTTTTTGATACAGCACATTCAAATTTAATCCTGTGTATTTGACATTTCAATAGAGTGTATTTATTTTTGATAAAGTGCATTTGAAGGTTTTCAGGGCTAAATGCGGTAAATGATAATTTGGGTGACATTTCTGAATGGAAAAAATTTCTTATTTGATATCTGCAATAAATGATAAGATTTCAGCTGCCAGTTGCGCTGATGTTGGATTATGAAGGTATTCTAATATCGTGTACAAGTTTCCTTTTCTACTCTGAGGATAAAACACATATGTAAGTTTTTTTAAACAGAATGAATTTGTCATGTTTACATTGAATTTTTTTAAATGCAACATATTTGTATTAAAATTTGATCCAGAAAAGCATATTCGATCCCCAACTCTTATATTCTGTCATGGTAAATGTGCACTGTTCATTCATATTTGCTGACAGGTGTGAGTTATATAGACAGTGTGGGAGGTATGCAAAAACAGTACACTCCTTACAAAACAGGATCAAGTTCGGTTATACAAATACTTCCTTTTTATCTACAGTGGAAAAACTGTTAGATGGATAGAGTTCAGTTTAAGTAAACATGTGCTTCAGATAATTGAACAGGGTTAGTTTTTACCACTATAGGTCGTTATTTATAAACGCATAAGTTTTACCGGTTTGGATGCGGGCACATGCGCGGCTCAGCCATCTAGTTCCCAGAAACATGTCGACTTAGGCAGCAAAGTTGAACGAAGTACAAATTAATTGGCGGATTTTCGTACATTTTGTTGGATATATGGCAGGGTCAGTAGCAACACTAACACTGCCTCATGAGGATGATCTATCGAGGTATGGCTGTATGTGTCTCTCACTGAGGTTTTTCTGTTTCAGGGGGGCTCTGGTCCCGTGCCATGGACATTACATAAAGAGTCCTCCAGCAGGGTCTACCACAAGAGGTAGGTACTTAGTGTCACATACTCACACACTGGACATCAAGTGTCTGTTACTATTGGCCATTGATAAGTGTCGTTTTATGATGTCCAGTCAAATATGTGTAGTTTTACATACACACGTACATATATGTGTTAGTGCTGTTATGGTTCCAGTGTTCGTGGGTCTGTACAGTTCTCGAGGACCATTTATTCACGATACGGGTCTGCCATGGTTCCAGTATGGGAGACTGGGAGTTGTTACTCTTAGGAGTGAGGGAGGAACACTCCTAATATTGTTACATGCACCAAGAGAGAGCTAATATTGTTACATGCACCAAGAGAGAGCCAATATTGTTACATGCACCAAGAGAGAGCTAATATTGTTACATGAACCAAGAGAGAGCTAATATTGTTACATGAACCAAGAGAGAGCTAATATTGTTACATGCACCAAGAGAGAGCTAATATTGTTACATGCACCAAGAGAGCTAATATTGTTACATGAACCAAGAGAGAGCTAATATTGTTACATGAACCAAGAGAGAGCTAATATTGTTACATGAACCAAGAGAGAGCTAATATTGTTACATGCACCAAGAGAGAGCTAATATTGTTACATGCACCAAGAGAGAGCTAATATTGTTACATGAACCAAGAGAGAGCTAATATTGTTACATGCACCAAGAGAGAACTAATATCAGTCAATCACATGCAATCACATAACTGAACAAGTTTTATTTTAAGACGAGTGGAGTTCCAGTTCTGGTAGGGTATAGGACCGAGACTGGGGGACCTATTAGGTCCCGCGGTTTCGTTTCCAGGCCCGGACCGTGACAGCACCTACCACATCAATTCGTAACAACAGATTTGTTACAAATTGATGTAGGAACACAGTAAATTTATGCAGTAACATGGTGAATTGATATGTTTAGTGGCACAGTGCATAAATATATTTACGTGATGGATTGATTTTTATGAATTTACTTATTGTTGAACACTGTATGCACCAAGTGTGAAACAAAATAATAACATTTTAGATTAAATGTGATTACCTATTTAATTCACATAATTAGTCAGAGCCACAGATTATGTATCACTAGTCCTGATATGTCATGAACATTCTGGTAATATGATATTGTATTTGTTATTGCATATTTATTACAATGTATTTATTGCATTTATTACAGTGTTTATTAATTACAGTGTGTTTTTACAGCATATTTATTACAGTGTCTGTATTTTTACAGTGTATTTTTACAGTGACTATTTATTACAGTGTATTTATAGTAAGATTGTTGTGCCATTGACAAATATTATTTATTACACATAATAATATTATTCCAGGTCTACCAAGTACAATGAATTATGATTGTAATCGTAATTGAGCCCAATCGTTCAGACGGCACATCATATTGTAAAGTATAGGCCTGTTTGATTTTAATTAGTTTTTTATGCGCTAATGTTTAGTAAGTCATTTGGAAGTTTATTCGATGTGTTAAGCCTAGATTAACAATAGAAAAACAGGTTTCTAAAAGTTTATAGTTAAACCACCCAAGTGTATATGGACACAATCCATATGGTGTCAAAGATTGATGGTACTGTTTAGACACTTCAGCCTTCCCTTTAATCCTGACATTTGCTAAATTGCTCTGACCCGAGGGTCAACGTAATTGGGGAACCGAGAAGGAGCCCTGGAAACCCTGGATTTGGCGCAGCTCCAAGAGTTCAAAAGTTTAACTTGCAAAATTGGGAAAGGAAGACTGGCAGACGTCATTGTCCAGTGGTTGAGAGGGTGGGTGGATTTAACAACTTGACCAATAGTAAAGCGTATTGGGTATTTAAGCAACCACAGCGCCTCTAGTGACGGCGTCTGATTTTGGAAAACTGGGAGTATAAATACCCCGGAGGAGCGTTTACAAGGGGGCGGCAAGACTATTTTAAATTCACACTTAGGTGTGTAGTCATGCTGAATTTTAGGCATCCAAATTTTCAGTAAGGGTGGTCCTGGCGGGCCATACCTGCTTTAGCATTAGAATTCAAAATTTCCGGCCAGAATTTTATTGTCAAATCTTCTAGATTTTAAGAAGCTGTATACATTTTGAGTGATGTTTACATTCACTACTTTTCTTTACGGTTTACAGTGATAACTGTCTTCACTGCTATTTTTATTTGTCATCGTGAGTGATTATATTGCTACTATGTACGTAGCTGTCTGATGTACAAGATTAAAATCGTTTCGAACCTGGAGAACAATGCGTTGACTACACTTCTGTAGTACTCTATGTACTCATTGGTCGAGTGAGTACAAATTCAGTTATAAATCTCGACCTGGCGAGCGCAAAAACGACGGACAATCAAAATATCCTTCATTGTGAGAAATGCCTCCTGGACCATTGCGTGCGGCCCCGAAGAAGACAAGAAGAGGGAGGCATATATCTTACAATATGTAGGCAAGATGCATGCATACAACATGCATGCATGTGTGCATACACCAAACATTGTCGTGTGATCTGACTGATGTATAGATTACTTAGGAAATAGTTTCTATGTTAAGATGAAGCATCCTTGAACAACACTTCAAACGTTGTTGTCTTAGCCATTAGAATAGATATTTTCAAGAAGGCCTGTCCACTTAAAGGTGACAGTCATGTTTGCCAGGTAACAGGTGATTGTGCCTGATATAGTCATGCACCAAATAACCCTGTCCATGGCTAACACACAGACTTGAGTCAATAATGGTATATCAATAATGGTATATCAATAATGGTATATCAATTACAGTTATCCTCCAGTTGTACATACCAATTCCAATTCCACCTAAAAAACACAAATTCCAAAATTTAGCAAAATAACAATTCCAGAATTTTACAAAATACCAATTCCAAAATGACTGTTATCGATTCCGTATCAAAATATCAGTGAACAATGTAATCATAGACATACTCAGTGACAAAAATGGGCAGAGCAGTTTTATTTAATTTCTGCATATTATGGTCCATAATGGCGAACATATGTGATATATATGCAAAATGTTGTATGTACCAGTGTTATAGGAATGTCCCCCCAAAATGCATACGCGTCTTCGAATCAGCATCCTACTGCAACATCTCACTGCCAAACGTGCAACATATCGAATGTTCCAACCTTGCTCGCTGACTACAGTTACCTCTTGCCAAATAAAATCACCGAAAATGAAGTTGGCTAAATTGCGTATATTTAGGCGCTACATTCTAAACTTTTTTAGAATCCTAGCTATGATCTGACCTCTCAAACATGAAAGGAACAAATGGCTCTATTGAACCAGTATATGCCAGGCTGTGCCCAAGCTCCTCCATAAAGGTTGACAGTGTCCAGTTAGTTTTATTCGTTAACGCTGACAACGTTGACTAATGTAAATGATGGCGTCCTGTTTATGGAAACACAAACTGCACCTCCAGTCGTTGTCAACACCATGACTGGACACCTATTGGAGGATTGTTATGATTCAGATAACCACATCACTCAGTCACTCCTCAGCAGCTTGTCCTGCTCTCTTGACAAGTCATCTCCATCCATCAAGATCTTCTGCCGTCTCTCCCACTCTTGGCTGTTCACCTCTGACCTTTCGAGATATGTCTCTTAACACAGTAATAGTAATTTTGGCCTTCTTTTTCTCCTTCCACCCTTTTCTGTTTCCATGCTCTCTTTGTCAATCATTCCTCACTCATTCTCTGTATCCTGTCCATCGCAGCTGCCTTCATCCACCCCACTACCTTCATCCACCCCACTACCTTCATCCACCCCACTACCTTCGTCCTCCCCACTACCTTCATCTTCCCCACTACCTTCATCCTCCCCACTGCCTTCATCCTCCCTACATCCTTCATCCTCCCAACTACCTTCACCCTCCCGCTACCTTCATCCTCCCACTACTTTCATCCTCCCCGCTACCTTCATCCTCCCCGCTACCTTCATCCTCCCCACTACCTTTATCCTCCCATCTACCTTCATCCTCCCCACTACCTTCATCCTCCCCACTACTTTCATCCTCCCCGCTACCTTCATCCTCCCCGCTACCTTCATCCTCCCCACTACCTTTATCCTCCCATCTACCTTCATCCTCCCCACTACCTTCATCCTCCCCGCTACCTTCATCCTCCCAACTGCCTTCATCCTCCCCACTACCTTCATCCTCGCCGCTACCTACATCCTCACCGCTGCCTTCATCCTCCCCGCTGCCTTCATCCTCCCAACTACCTTCATCCTCCCCACTGCCTTCATCCTCCCCACTGCCTTCATCCTCCCCGCTACCCTCATCCTCGGGTGTGTCTTCATTCTGATTCTGATCTTGTCTCTTAATTCCCACATCTTCCTTCTGTCTTCTTGGTTCATTTTACATATTCTCTGAACCCAGTCAATGATCAGTTAGAAAATAATTCAGTGTTTCTTTTTAAAAAGGCCTTTTATTTTATAAGTTAAAAATCCTGCTCTGCCCAGATGAGATGTATATGTAATATTGACTCATTAAGAAAATTGTAAATATGCTATTTAATTTTCCAAAATTTTTTAAGATTCATCCTGGGTGTATTTGACTTTGAGTGTGTTTGGCTGTAACAAACTGTCACTGCGTAACTCTGCGCTTAATGAAAATGTTGAGGAAATAAATACATGTTAGCTTGAATAGAAGATCATAGAATGGTCACTGTTACTATGTGTCTAATAATAATTACATTTTAAGGTAAACTGATTGTAAAAACCAAGTGTAACAAGTTTTGCTTGTTTGACATTTTGTAGTGTCTGTATATAGCTGAACCATATTTAACATCAATACAATAGTAACTGTGTCGTCTTTTACTTTTTATTAGTTACTTTGCTCGTTATTCTTTTTGGAAATTACCAGGCTTTTGTGCACTTTTTTGGTGCCGTTGGCACGGCATTGAATAAATGTCTTCTGCAGTTAATGTCAGTGTCTCATATAACCACCCACTGGTGTAATATATTTGTATGTGGACCTGAATGAATGCATTGGCAAATAAATATACGTTGTCATATGCTTCTGGACAGCAGAGATTTTAGTAAGCGTCTGAATACATTTGGTCAGTATTGTACTATTTTTATGTGTTTGTTTTTGTGTTAGAAAAAATCTGTAAACCAACTAAAAAAAATAAAAGGTCTAAGTTTGATATTTTCTTAGTAGCATAATAACCTGGTGCTTTGTGGTACTGTACAGTATGTTGTATGTATAGGGTGTACATTGTGTACAATGTATACAGAACATTAATTATCAACAATAAGGTTATTGTAGCAGAATGTGTTTGTTTTTCCTCTCGCCTTACCCAAATTTATTTAATTAAATAATTAAATAAAACTAACACTTTTGCGGGGGAAACACATTGATGGGCGACATTAAACGAAACAGCTGGCAAGGAAACCGATTTTGTTTCATATCAAACATCAAAAATGTTTTATATGAACCTTTCCTTTCTCAAAAGTCAATTTTGACATTCCATTCTATAGATAAAAATCGAAACTGCAGTCAGCGTGTTCTGAGTGTGAAACTCACTGGTTGAGAGTATAACAAAACTGTCAGAGTCGGTATGAATGCTGTCTTTGTGTTGTGAACACTGTACTGTGTTGTATGTGTGAACGTAAACGCAAGGTTCGTATGTCATGTTTAAACATGCCAGCTATATTTCTGTACACAGCACCCACTCAGTGCTTAACAGCTGTATTCCTTAGTATTGCACATTGATGTATGTTTCCATAAAACATGGTTTATTTTACTGTCGCAGTTCACAAGAGTCTAAAAATCACTGGAATGCGATGACGTGATTGTAGCAGAACATAATTCGTTTCTTCCTCTTAGTACCCCTCTGAACTGGAATAAGAAAATAAATGACGTTTTGGGGAAAAATACCTTGACAAGTGACGTTTAACAAAACAGCTGGCAATTTTGTTTTGTATCAGACTCAAATATTTTGACAAGTCCCCTTAGTTTTTCCAAATACACAGTTGCAATTTTTACATTCCATTCCGTAGACAAAATTAGTTTTAATCCAAGCTAGAGTCAATGTGTTCTCTGGAGTGAGAAGGTCATTGGTTGAGAGTATAACGGAGCTTTCAGAGTCGGTGTGAATGCCGTCTTTGTGTTGTCTGGTACGTGTGACCGTAAACACAAAGTTCATATGTCACGTTTAAACACACTAGCTATATGTAGCTGTACACAGCGGAGTAAATAACAGTACTAAGACATCAACATGATGTATGATATATGTGCACAACAGCAATGTTGATGTGCATGGTTAGTAATAATGACATATAAAACACTTGTGGACCATCTCAAATATTGATGTTTGATGCTAATCGATGCGTGCTAATGAAACTAACTTCACATAGTGTCAAACATTGATATTTTAAGATGGTCCCCAAATGTTCTATACCTCATTGTTACTAAATATGTTGTCAATGACATTGTTTAGAGTAGTGGATATACTACCTAGATATTATGTTGATGTCTCAATATTGTTACTTTCTCCACTGTGTACAGAGTCTACTACAGACACGTATAGCTGGCGTGTCTAAACAGGTACCGTGTGTTTATGTTCACAGGTTCCAGATAATGTAATGCTCTGTAACACGAGCACAGTGACGCTCTAAACTTCACACTCAGGGAACACGCTGACCCCCGACTTGGATTTATCTGTAGAATGGAGTGTCAAAATAGAATTTTGCTAACGTTGATGTATTTTTTCCCCAAAATTTTATTTTTATTTTCCGATCCTAGGGCATTAGGATGCGGACGAAAGAGGAGCAAACGAACATACTCTGCTAAGTCATGTTATCGCATTTAATTAATTATCTCACCTTCCCATAAAGGTGTTAACTTCGAGAACGTGCACGTGGTTTTTTGTTGTGGCAGCTGCAGTGCCACCTGGTGAGTGTCGAAGTTGCACAAAGTTTTTGAGTTG
Organism: Lamellibrachia satsuma; assembly: GCA_033239005.1. Taxonomy (NCBI): domain Eukaryota; kingdom Metazoa; phylum Annelida; class Polychaeta; order Sabellida; family Siboglinidae; genus Lamellibrachia; species Lamellibrachia satsuma. Next base: position 5,992,111 of record BSQZ01000003.1, read on the forward strand.
TTGGATCTGAAGTGAAATTACATTAGTTTTGTGTAGAATTCTTACAGATTTGAGATATATTTATATATGTAAACAAAATGTATGTAAGGGCCAATCTAAAATTCTGTATGAATATATATATATATATATATATATATATATATATATATATATATATGAAAAACCCTGTCAGAAAACCCTTCTGTGGGTACAATGGTGTAGTGGTTGGAAGTCTGGACTCAGTTGAGAGAATCCGGGTTCCTCTCGCTGCTGTTTTGAAGCTTGGACAGTTTCATTCACCCCACATTGTTGTTCACCCCACATTGTTATTCACCCATGTTGTTGTTCACCCCACATTGTTATTCACCCATGTTGTTCACCCCACTTTGTTGTTCACCCCACGTTGTTGTTCACCCCACATTGTTGTTCACCCCACATTGTTGTTCACCCCATGTTGTTGTTCACCCACGTTGTTGTTCACCCACATTGTTGTTCACCCACGTTGCTTCAGTTCACTCAGCTGTATAAACAAGTTCCTGTCTACAGACAGAGGTGGGATTCCAATGATGCAACTATAAGAACAAATGACTTTTGCGCATTGATTGTAGGGTGGCTGAATGCTTCAATAGTAGTTGAGATGGTGTTTGCATGGACAGGTCTGCGGGGGAAAGTGAACCGTGCTCTGAGTAACGATTGGTAGAGGGCCGCTGTATAAGTTGAACGCTGTGCTTTCCCACAAATAACTGTTTTTTTACCACATGCCCATATGTAATTTCTCAGGGGTGCGGGGTAAGGTGTGCAGTACTAGACACATCAGTTCACGTAAACACCATTAAATTTCTCCCGGATGCATCCAGCCGTGCTGCGCTTACTGCGCAGAATACTTCAAAAGTTTACTGTGCTAGAATTCATGTTAATTGCTCCCGTTGACCGATAAACATATACTCCGCAGTTGAATGTGGAGTACTCCTCCATTCATCGCAACTCCGGCGGACGTCTCCGAACTAGCACAGCTCGGGGTGCAGTGAATAGATCTGTCATCGATTGAATGTGTTTATGAGTATAGATGTCTGGAGTAACTGACCTGAGGGCTTTGCCTAGGTGGATAGCAGCACTATTGTGTAGCGCTGGTCTTGTATTATAAGAGGAGTGTTATTGTCATTACTGTGATAGTATGAAGCACTTCTTTATGCTTGTAACAATGACAGCCAGTGATACGTTTAAGTGGTGTATTTTCCACGACTTTATCGGTGGAGGTTTTCACAGAACTTTGTATGTGAGGCTGACCTGGTGGAATGCTGAATAAAGCTAACTAAAGTGGGAATCTGGAGGTCAAATTAGGTCATTTTCCGACATTTTAACATTATGTTCGTGATGGGGATCACAGTGGTACGACGGTTAGAATGTCGGTCGATGTTTCAGTCCACTTGTTACTGTCTTGAAGCTTGGGCAATTTTATTCACCCCACACTGGACCTTTCCATATATATATATATATATATATATATATATATATATATATATATATATATATATATATAAAGGCCCAATGTATATAAAATTTCCCAAGTGTCAAGACAGTAACAGTTATTTATCCCAATTATATATATATATATATATATATATATATATATATATATATATATATATATATATATATATATATATATATATAACACCTACTGTATTTAGAATAACTTATCCTCATGAAAGCAGCATTCAAGATGATGCCGTTTTGGAGGATATTATGTGGTTTTTAAGTTTTGCTGCAGGCCTCGGGCTAAATTTTACGCAGTTCGGAGTCACCTCTGTGCCCGAGTTAGGCAGATTTTTATTTCTAGTTTGGCTCCCTGAAAACCAGTGTATATGAAAAAGAAACTGCCAAAATTACATTAAAGTATGTGCAATCTGATTAACATTTGAGCAGGTATACTTTTCCAAAATGAAAATATCAGATCGACTGCATCCGTAAACCAACTAATGCAAAATAAAAGGCCGGGACTGTTCTTTCAGAAAAGACATTAAAAGCTGTTGGTCCGTTCTGTCTGGTGTCTATATCAGGGGAAGTAAAAGATCCCACTCCGGGATAGTTGTCTTGTTTGACTAACCAGTCGTGGACACATCCAACCATTGATCTTCTTCTTTTAAGCTCACTACACAGCTAAATATACTTGCTATAGCCCAATCCTTTAATAAAAGGAAGAACACAAAAAACAAGTCATTATGCTGTATTAAACATCTGCACTCGATGAATTATTTGATGAGATATTTGTAGCAATAATTAATAATAGTCAAGAATTAAAAAAATTTCAACTATTTTGCAAACTTTTAATTAAATCTTTCAAGATTACACCGAAATGACCTGTTGTTTACATTCAGTGTACCCGGTAGTTGATGTGTGATTGTTGTTTAGCCAGTTATATGGCTACAGGCAATCACATATGACTTGTGATGTTTGTCACATTGCTTAGGCATACATAGTCTGGTCGTTTTATCCTAAAATCATGTATGTAAATATAGCATAGACTATATTATCTATTCCAACATCTTAACATCCAACATCGTTTTTCGTTTTACGAAAATCGACCGTACCTTTCAGCACATTAACAAACAGCTGCTGACTGTGTTCTTAGAATGCCTGTTGACAAAGTTGACCACGGTCAAACAGACATTCACAGGAGGATGTCATAGACGTATCATACCCCCCTCCGTAAAATTACATTCTGGTCCACATTCACTGTAAATATGTAAATGTTATATTCGCCCAAAAACAAATCAACCGATTATGTTCATTAATGATCAAAATGTTAAAATAGATACGGGTATATCAACACCAATTAGTGTATTTTGTACAAAATTAAGACATAAAAGATCATGATGGCTACACAATTTGTATGGATACTATTTATAGCCAACCGAAGTGTTATAAATGATAATAAATTGTGTACATTGCAATGTCCCAGCCTCCGTGGCAATGTCCACTGAACTAATGAAAATAGTTGTACATTCCCTTTTATAAGTACATCCCCTTTAAGTACATTCCCTTTAAGTACACCCCCTTTAAGTACATTCCCTTTATGTACATCCACTTTAAGTACATTCCCTTTAAGTACATTCCCTTTAAGTACATCCACTTTAAGTACATTCCCTTTAAGTACACCCCCTTTAAGTACATTCCCTTTAAGTACATCCACTTTAAGTAAAGACATTGTTAACAATTTGTATGGATACTATTTATAGCCAACCGAAGTGTTATAAATGATAATAAATTGTGTACATTGCAATGTCCTAGCCTCCGTGGCAATGTCCACTGAACTAATGAAAATAGTTGTACATTCCCTTTTATAAGTACATCCCCTTTAAGTACATTCCCTTTAAGTACACCCCCTTTAAGTACATTCCCTTTATGTACATCCACTTTAAGTACATTCCCTTTAAGTACATTCCCTTTACGTGCATTCCCTTTAAGTACATTCCCTTTAAGTACATTCCCTTTAAGTACATTCCCTTTAAGTACATTCCCTTTAAGTACATTCCCTTTAAGTACATTCCCTTTAAGTACATTCCCTTTAAGTACACCCCCTTTAAGTACATTCCCTTTAAGTACACCCCCTTTAAGTACATTCCCTTTAAGTACACCCCCTTTAAGTACATTCCCTTTAAGTACACCCCCTTTAAGTACATTCCCTTTAAGTACACCCCCTTTAAGTACATTCCCTTTATGTACATCCACTTTAAGTACATTCCCTTTAAGTACATTCCCTTTATGTACACCCCCTTTAAGTACATCCACTTTAAGTAAAGACATTGTTAAAATCATGTCTGTTTCGTACAGCCTTCAGAACACTCTGTCACTAGCAAAGGTGACAGTTTAATCACTAGGACGTTTAACTTAATTAACTTGTTTTTATTTCACTTATCTGCTTAACTTATGTTTACTTGTCTTTAAAAAAAATGATTTTAACCTTTCAACTAGTTTTAAATTAACTTAAGTATTATCTTAGCGTCTTTGAGCAGGTTTTTAGCAGGGACACATGGCACGTTTCTAATGTATATGTATATATATATATATATATATATATATATATATATATATATATATATATATATATATATATATATATCTAATAATAAATATCTTATTATAATCCACCATATGTTTGTACGTTATGCCACTCCCTCTGGACGCTTTGCATTTCGAGTGCCAAACTTTCAGGGGTTCATCTATAACCCCACAAAGGGGGTGGTTGTGACACTTTTATTTTTTTAATTTGACCCCACAATTACCCTTTTTATGAACAATCGAATTACCCTTTGTAGTTATTATGTACAATTGTTTGCATTGCGATACAAACAATTGTTCGCGTATGCTAAACGTTACCAGTTTTATGTCACAATTATCCAAGAAGCCATCTACATGTTGACTGGCAGCACCAAGTACCAAGGCATGGACAGATGTTTCTGTGATACTGTTGTGTCTCCTGAAATTTGGCGCTTACAAACTACCGTGTTATTCCATCTGGAAGATGGGCATTTTTGCTAGTAATACTTAACAAGAATGAGGATGGTGTTGAAGTCTTATGTAAAATGTTCTCTGTTTGCAGCGAGAAAGACAAGAGTGTGGCTTGTCTCCTCAAATTAGACGGCAAGCACTACAGGGTTATAATGTCAGGGGGGCTAGGAGCACTGGAAAAGAGCGAATCAGGAGGCAGTCTCACAAACGGCCATGACCTTGGACATACGCCTTTCACCAGGCATGTCGACCGCAGTTTTTTCTCATCGATGCCGATTACATCCTCAACGCCCAACCTGCCGTCGTCGAGCGATCTGGACGCTGTCTTCGAGTCGGCCAGTAAGGATAAGATAAAACGGTTTCTGCGGGCCAGTCACTGGCCGCCGAACCACGAAGTGAGGGGCTCCCTCTGGAGAAAGATATGTGAAACGGTTCGACAATGTCGTGGAAACATCTACGAAGAAACGTTGAAGGATACGTTTGGTGTGGGTGAGTGATTTGTTTCTTTTTGCTCTCCTTTTCTGTACAAGAATCGAAAAAAAGTTTATTTGTCCCAAATACATTGCAACTTTATAATAATAATAAAATTTGATAAGGTTTTCTATTCAGTTGCAATGATACAAGAAATTTCAAGTTTCATTCATTATTTGAATGAATTATAACTCTGATCCCTGGGAAACTCTGTAAGGCTTGTAGCGAGACCACCCGTAGAAATCTGGGTATATATATAATAGGCAGAGCGTAGTCTTGTAGAGACGATGCTGATGCGCCCTGTTGTCAATTTGTCAAATTTTCAAATTTTGGCAGCGTCCACTGTGGCTGTGAAGGCCGATTCTTGAGTGGCAGTCCTTTCCGCAGCCAAAGCAGACGAAACAGGATGACATTGGTGGTAGTGCTGCGTTTTGTTTTCGCCGCATCCTCTTCTCTGCCGCATGCTGGTGTCTCCTTTCATCTGCACTTTCAATGCCTCTGCGTGTTGCCTGACGCCAAGCAGTGCGGTCTTCGGCCACTGCTTCCCAGTCTTTGGGGCTGATGTCACAGGCCTTCATGTCACGATTGCAGGCATCCTTGAATCGGAGGGCTGGGCGTCCCACTGGCCTCACGCCACTGGTGAGTTGTCCATAGAGGATGTCTTTCGGCAAGCGGCCGTCCTCCATGCGACGCACATGGCCCAACCAGCGCAGGCGTCTCTGGCTCAGCAGTGAATGCATGCTGCAGATCCTGGCACGGTCGAGTATGTCGCTGTAGGGGACACGATCCTGCCATGTGATGCCGAGGATACGCTTGAGGCACCGCATGTGGAAGGTGTTGAGGCGGCGCTCCTGGCACATGTATGTTGTCCACGATTCGCTGCCATAGAGGAGGGTGCCCAACACACAGGCCTGGTAGATTCTCATCTTGGTGTTCTCGGTGAGCATCTTATTTTCCCATACTCTTTTGGTCAGCTTGGCCATAGTGCATGCGGCTTTTCCGATGCGTCTGTTTATCTCCTTGTCCAGCGAGAGGTTGTTAGAGATGTTTGACCCGAGGTAGGTGAAGTCTTCTACTACCTCCAGGGTGTAGTCATTGATCTTGACGGAGGGGACTTTGCTGGCATCCCGTGCAATGACGTTCGTCTTCTTCAGGCTGATTGTGAGTCCAAACTCACTGCAGGCATGTGCAAAGCGATCGACCAGCCTCTGAAGGGCCTCTTCTGAGTGGGCAGTGAGCGCTGCATCATCTGCAAACAGCATCTCCCTGACGTATACCTCTGTCACCTTTGTTTTGGCACGTAGACGTGCCAGGTTGAACAGCTTCCCATCAGATCTGGTGTGCAGGTAGATACCGTCTGAGGAAGAGTCGAAGGCATATGACAGAAGTAGGGAGAAGAAGATCCCAAACAATGTTGGAGCAAGGACACAGCCTTGCTTGACACCGCTGCAGACAGGGAAGGGCTCCGATGTCGAACCATCGTACACAACTGTACCCTTCATGTTCTCATGAAAGGAGACCACCATGCTGCGTAGCTTGGGAGGGCAGCCGATCTTCTCAAGTAGGCAGAAGAGTCCCTTCCTGCTGACAAGATCGAAGGCCTTGGTTAAGTCAATGAACGCCACGTAGAGGGGCATTCCCTGTTCTCTGCACTTTTCCTGGAGCTGGCGTACTGAGAAGATCATATCTATGGTGGATCTTCCTGCTCTGAACCCGCACTGGGATTCTGGGTAGACACGTGAGGCAAGTTTCTGAAGTCTGATTAGTAGGACCCGAGCGAAGGCCTTCCCCACAATGCTCAATAATGATATGCCCCTATAGTTGTTGCAGTCACTGCGGTCGCCTTTGTTTTTATACAAGGTGACTATTGTAGCATCCCGCATTTCTTGAGGGACTGTTCCTTCATTCCAGCAGAGACAGAACAGTTGATGAAGGTGGTGTAGTAAGGCGGGTTTCGCACACTTAATCACTTCTGGCGGTATGCTGTCACATCCTGGTGCCTTGCCGCAAGAGAGGGAGTCAATAGCTTTGCTGAGGTCCTCGACTGTGGGCTCATTGTCCAGCTCCTCCATCATAGGCAAGTCCCTGATGGCGTTGAGGGCAGCATTAGTAACGACTTTTTGTCGGGAGTACAGTTCTGAATAATGTTCAACCCATCGCTCCATCTGTTTATCCCGGTCTGTGAGCATCTCTCCTGATGTGGATTTCAGTGGAGCCATCTTCCTTACAGTGGGGCCAACGGCTTTCTTGATGCCATCGTACATGCCGCGTATGTTTCCGCAGTCGGCTGAGTTTTGGATACTCTCGCACAGTTTCAGCCAGTAGTCATTTGCACAGCGTCTTGCTGTCCGTTGTGCGATGCTCCGTGCATATCTGAGAGCTGACAGTGTCTTCTCCCATGGATTGTGTTTGTATGCAAGCAGGGCTTCTCGTTTGGTTTCAATGACGGGTACCATAACATGTAGGTTAGCATTGTACCAGTCTTGGTTTGGTCTTTCTCTCTTGCCAAATGCAGTTATCGCTGCATTGTAGATGGTATTACTGAGGGTGTTCCACTTTGCTGTGGCGTCCTGATCCGGAAAGTCCTGAAGGGACTACTCAAGGGAGGCTACAAACTGCTCCCTTCGTTGGGGGTGTGCAGTTCTAGCAACATTGATGCAAGTGCGACCTGTGGGCTTGGAGCGGTGCAGCTTATGCAGAGAGTCTCACTTTACTGTACACCATGGCATGGTCTGTATCACAATCTGCACTGTGGTAGCTACGTGTTGCTAGGACATTGTTCAGAGCAGAGCGTCTGGCGATGACGAGGTCTAGTTGATGCCATTTATGAGACCTTGGATGCTTCCACGACACTTTTTGCTGATGCTTTGACTGGAAGAAGGTGTTGGTGATGCAAAGACCATGAAATGAGCATAGCTCCAATAATCTTTGTCCGTTGTCGTTCATCCTCCCAGTGCCGTGGTGTCCAATGCAGGACGGCCATGATTGATGGTCTGAGCCTACTCTGGCATTAAAGTCGCCAAGAAGGATGAGTGGCTCAGCTTTGGGAATCTTGCCAATCAGGCTGTCAAGCTCATCATAGAAATGGTCCTTGATATCTTCAGAGGCTCCCAATGTAGGGGCGTAGATGCTGAAGATGTGGGCAAACCCTGCAGCAGTGGCGAGACGGATAGATATAATGCGCTCGTTGCCACCAGTGGGAGGCTCCACAGTATCAAGGAGAGAGTTCTTGACAGCAAAACCAACCCCGTACAAGCAGGGTTCCTCGGGCTCCTTCCCTTTCCAGAAGAAGGTGAAGTTCTCTTCCTTGAGACATCCGCTGGAGGCAAGTCTGGTTTCCTGGAGAGCTGCGATGCTGACATCGAGTCTGGTTAGCTCCCTATCGATAATAGCTGTTTTCCTGCTGTCATTGACCTGTTGCAGGTCGTCTGAGAAACCGGGACACATGGTCCGTACATTCCAGCTTGCGAAGCGAAGTGCTGGGTACTTCTTAGTTTTTCGTTGTTTGCCTGGTGCAGTGTTACCATCTGCTTGTTGTGCCTAAACACTAAGCTCCAAGCACCCATTGAAGCAGGCAGATGTTGGCGAGTCAGCACCTTATTGGCTGGGGGCTGCACAGCTTAGGCGGGCAGTAGCTGACCAGTGAGACACGATGATCTCTCCCACCGTCAGAGACAACCCGTAGCGCCCGTACTCTACGCCAATCGAGTTGGGCTTATCACTCGTAACTGCTGTCTCCCGTGTTAGTTCCACACTGTGAAGTGAGGCTGGAGTAGCCTCTCCGGGGCGCAAGCCTGGGCAAGAGTTACGAGATCCTGGGTTGCCCAGTCATCAGGATCTCGCTCTCGGCCTTACCGGTGGGATCCAAAGGAATGCGAAGCATGACGTTTGGCACCAGCTTGGCTGCAGGAGCTGCCAGAAAAGTGACAACGTGATCACCAGACCGTCTTTGGGGCTCCACTCCTGATTTGTGTAGGGTTTACTCCCCTAGCCTTCCCCATGAGAGGGTATAGCCGCAAGGCAGCGGAGGTTTGAAATAAGAGTTTACCTTCTCCTAGACGGGCGACCAGTCAAGGTTAACGAGCCCCATCTGCCCGAAGCTTCTGGTTTTAAGGCGCCAGATATCCGCCTTTGCCCCTTCTCCTGTCAGTAAAAACAGTTCTGCCGCAAGAAGGCCAGGAGCTGGACTGGACTGTCAGAGGCTTTACGAGACGCACACCGTTGGGGCATTTTATAAGTAGTAAGAGCTTATCCTCACATACCCACCCCGGCTTAACAGTCTTGGAACCGGGTATATATATATGTGTGTGTATATATATGTATATATATATATATATATATATATATATATATATATATATATATATATATATATATATATATATATATATATATATATATATATATATATATATTTATGCATATTGATATACCTATGTGCACATATAATACATAGATAAATCATATCGACGTCAAGCAAAAGATCAGAGATCAAACTGTTAACAATACATTGTGCCATTTGAAATTAAAAGTCGATATCAATGATGAGACTGAATTTGGTCACTGTCATTGGAGCCACCATATTCTTACTTGGGTACGAAAGCCACATGACATAATTATGATATAATTGTAGTGAATCAAATTTATTTCACATCATTTATATAAATACCAGGCGAGTTGCCCAGCATTGCTTGAGAGAAAAGTCAGCCATGCAAAAGTTCTGTGAGCAGTTCCCAAAAGGTCATCACAAAAGTGTTATGAACTAGTAAGATTTCTAGATTTTGTTTTAATTAGTTTTCTGGTTTGTTGTTCTACATGAAAATTATGATGAAGAGATACTGTTGAGAATTGTTCATGTGTAACTGTTGATTTCCCGAAGTGTTCGCACCGTAGGAAGGAGCTTATGTGGACGCTTGACGTAGATCACATAACTCAGAACAGACATAGAAAACATGCACAGCACTGCCAACAATTACACGTGACTACAGTTGTCCTAGACTGAACTGTTCTAGGTCAAAACATACACCGCTGAAATGTCTGCCAGCAGAAAAAAATTAGGTCATTCTCTAAATAAATCTTCTTAGTTACTTTTCAGAGCGTGATCATTGCACATTTCCAAGCTCAGCCTTGTAACTCACATAGACTCTGACATATGACCCTTATTTATTGCTATGCTCAACTCTGGATCCGTGCTGTATAAGTCCTGACACTTACAGTTTACCTGCAAATCTTCTGGATGTCCTGACATTTCAGTCCTACAGCCACAGGAGGCATTCCTGTGTCTGTAAGACTGTGAAAGATAAAAGGTTTTGTGCATTTCGACTTGGTAATCATGAACTAGATTGGCCTAAATTATTTACGATGCTGAATGACATTCTTGCCTAAATGTTTCTATGCCACTGCACTCATTCAATCATTCCACATACAAAAACGTATTTATGTTGAAAAACATATTGTGATTCTCCATACTTCTGTCCAAGTAGTGGTGCGTTGCATTAGTGTCTTCTGTCCAAGTAGTGGCGCGTTGCATTAGTGTCTTCTGTCCAAGTAGTGGCGCGTTGCATTAGTGTCTTCTGTCCAAGTAGTGGCACGTTGCATTAGTGTCTTCTGTCCAAGTAGTGGCGCGTTGCATTAGTGTCTTCTGTCCAAGTAGTGGCGTGTTGCATTAGTGTCTTCTGTCCAAGTAGTGGCGCGTTGCATTAGTGTCTTCTGTCCAAGTAGTGGCTCGTTGCATTAGTGTCTTCTGTCCAAGTAGTGGCGCGTTGCATTAGTGTCTTCTGTCCAAGTAGTGGCGTGTTGCATTAGTGTCTTCTGTCCAAGTAGTGGCGCGTTGCATTAGTGTCTTCTGTCCAAGTAGTGGCGCGTTGCATTAGTGTCTTCTGTTCAAGTAGTGGCGCATTGCATTAGTGTATTCTGTCCAAGTAGTGGCGCGTTGCATTAGTGTCTTCTGTCCAAGTAGTGGCGCATTGCATTAGTGTCTTCTGTCCAAGTAGTGGCACGTTGCATTAGCGTCTTCTGTCCAAGTAGTGGCGCGTTGCATTAGTGTCTTCTGCAGTTAGTGTCAGCGTCTTGCTGCTCACCACGGATGCAATACTGCAAAATTGCACAAAAATGCAATATTTTTGAAGGAATTTTTGTTGTATCTGGAATGATTGAATGAATGATTGAATGAATGATTGAATGAATGCATTGGCATATAAAAATGAGGTAAGAATATTGTAATGCTGCATAAATAATTTACGCCAGTCTAGCTCATGATTACCCTAGACCTTTTTGTGTTGCGGAATATGGTCGACATTTGAAAAAAATAGCTTGGGAATGACAGATCATCAAATCAAAACACGTCCGTGGAGCGACTCTTGTGAATATTTTAGCGGTGTGCAATCAGCTACGTCACAGTCTCATGAGTTCTAATCAATATATCCTAGTTTGAAGGGCATGCTCCTTTTTTGAAAACACCTTTGTCCTTTGGGCTTTAGCAGGGGAAAACCTGAATAAGCTAGAGAATAACTGTGTATATTACTGCCTAGGTAACTTAAGCAGCCAGCATTATTAGATCACAGAAGTGAACACACATCAAAGGCCACGTTATAATGACGTGCACAATATTTAATACTGTATTTATTCTTAATACTGTATTTATTCTTATTATATTTATATATTTTGGCGATTGTTAAATAAAAAAAATTTAAGAAGTTTTGTGGGGTCACATCTGGGTTAAATCAAATTTATCGGGTAGTTATTTGGGATTGACAGTGGGGGTTAATGACATTAGTAGCTCAACTACTTAAAGCAAAACAAAAGCCATGGATTGGGCTTATGCACCTATAAGAGTTACTAAAACATAACCATTTGTAACTACAATCAAGAATATCACTCCATTGGTTTGCTACGAAGACCTCGTTGAACACACAGAATAAAATTTTTTATTTGATGGGCCACGCCTATTTCTGACTTACCAGTGCATTTGATTGAGAGCTTTCGCTGTTTGTGTATGTACTCGCAGCCCTTAATACGTCATAGCGGTAGTTTGGGTGAACCAATTTATTAGAACTGCTCAGGCGCTTATCAGTTTACTAGGTCAGTCTGAGTAAACCTCTGGCATGATATTTTAAATTTTGGTTGCACTTGTTTCGTTTTTATTAGTTATTAGGTTGATAGCCCCAAAACCATGACTTTCAGTTTGCTTGAGCTGTTGCTGTTTAGTACATTTACGCAATCAACAACACAACACATATATAGAGATATGAAAAGGCCAAATGAATGACGTTTATTGTGGGGATTAAGGGTAAGCCCACTTTCAAAGGAATGTAAAACAAAGAAATGTGGGCTCCTCAACCCAACGCCAGGCTGACTACGCCCCATGCGAGCCTCCTGGACGTCGGGTTCAATAGAGCCCACATTTCAGCACAAAGCAGTAGCAGTATTCCTAGAGCACATAAAAGAAACAATGACATTACTGTTGTCATGGAACACCCTTAAACCAAATAGCCTATGCTCTACATGCTACTTCACAGTCTATGAATACAACACTACCTGCTTAAAAAATTAAATTTTTTCAATGTAGTAATCCACTGGTTCAGAGTCAAGTCACGCATGTTTAAAAAAAAAATTTTATTAGGTGTTCGTTATCTGCCTCGATTGATCAATATGGCGAGGCTGTCATGAAGAATAAATATTGCAATACATTCCTCGTTTCCGGCATTTTCTGCTTGTTATGAACCATGGTTTTAAAAACGGGCTGAACCACGTTTTGACATTCATCGTATATGACTATCAAAATGTAAAAAAATTTAAATTTCATAGCCGTTGATCAACTTTAAGACGTTCACAGATGCTTGGTAAGATGCTGTCGACCTCTGCAGGTACGCTCATGCGAAACGAAGCCGACATGTGCTGTTACGCAACAGCGACGTGTGTGGAGCCAGCATCTTTGTACTCATTGTTCGAGCTAGGTTTTATTCAGCTCATGAATCTACTTGCTATTAATGCTGCCATGGCGCCAATTATCAAGGGTCTGTGTGGGTCTCGTTTCTCGGTGACCATTTATTCAGGGTACGGGTCTGCTATGGTTGGGAGTTGCCTGCTCTTGAAAGAGGCGAGAGAGAGGAATACTCCTAGTATTGTGCACAAATACACAGCTAAAGTAGGTGAATTGGAAGCTGCCACTGCTGAACAGGTTTTATTTCAAGACAAGAAACTGCCTGTGGTGCAGTACTCCAATTGACATCATCTATAGTCAAAACACACAAGTGGACAATGGATATTTGACACAGTTGAGTGTAGAATACAAGAAAAGTGACCCCAGGTCACTTTTCTATATAGAATTGTGACACCGGGGATCACATAGCATTATGCCCATTGAATTGTGACCCCCACTATAGAAATGCTACCCCAATTCTAAAAAAATATGTTAAAATACAATAAGTGGTTAGGAGTTTGGTGACACATTTAGGTTGGTTAATAGCGTATATCTAACTACATTATGCATAAATGGGGATAATTAGATAATAATTATGAGGTTGCTCACCGTTTACACATACATACCACAGTCCCAATGTAATATAACCATTTGGTATTTATTTATTTAGTTATATGTAATAAATTCCTGCATAAACTTGTATTACATTGCCATTGGTATATTTAGTACAATACATTTTAATTAATTCTGATTAATAGTGTTGTTACTTTGTATATGTGTGAGCCATTCTCGTGCAGGCATAAAGCCTATTTTAACATGCTATATACAAACCCAAAATATAAATAGAATGTATGCCAAACTTATATATATATACATACCTATGTTATACTTAAATTGCAGTCTGACCAATAAATAATTAGCAACAGGGTCAACATTCTATAGGAGTGACTTTTCTAAAGCAATGTGCTCGTTGTATTTTTACTCCCACTATTGAGTTGTGACCCAATCCTAAAAAATATATTATAACTTAAGAATGTATACCAAACTGACATATATATATATATATATATATATATATATATATATATATATATATATATATATATATATATATATATATATATATTTTGACCTCAGTTGCTAATTATTTATTGTTCAGGCGGCAACTTAAAAATAATGTAGGTATATATGTATGTATATATATATGTATACGTATACATATATATATATATATATATATATATATACATACATACATATATACCTACGTTATTTTTAAATTGCTACCTGAACAATAAATAATTAGCAACTGAGGTCAAAATTCTATAAGGGGGGTCACTTTTGGGCTCAGTTTACTATCTCACTGGGTCTGGAAGAGTGTAGAGTCGAGACCTGCAGTACCTATTGAGACCAGCAAAACCTAGTGAGACCGTTGGTACCTATTGGGACCCTCTGTACCCACAGTCTCCATTGTGATCCATGGTACCTATTGTGACTCGCGGTACCTATTGGGACCCACAGTACCTATTGATACCTGCGGTTACAGTTCCAGACCAGGAACTGTAACAGAGGAACTGTGACGGCACTAATTGGTACCCGCGGTTACAGTTCCAGACAAGGAACTGTAACAGGAACCGTGATGGCACTAATTTCTAGCATTGCAAAAATTCATTGTGTATAATGATTGTCCTAACCTTGGGTTCTTTCCCGTTGCCCCGTAGATGAGACGGAGCACTCCATGTGTCTGCCGCAGTTTGTCGACCCGTCCTTCATGCACAGCTATCACCTGTCATCCAGGGGTACGCATGTCGCTAAGAAGGTCGTCTGTGTCGTCGGGTCGACGTGTCCTGACATTGTCTTCAGCCCGACGATTTACGGTCTAACCACTCTTCTTCTGCACTACCAGGTACGTTTTTACTTAATTACTTAAGGGGCGGTTTAAAGTTGTTGACATTGAACTAGTCATACAAAGCGTTCTAAGGGGGGAGGGGGGTCAAGGCCTGCATACTAATTTTTTAGAGTCTGTTGCATGCAAGATATAACCACCGTTGCATTAATTAATCCCATAATAACAGGCTACAAGACTAGTGTTAACTTAGAGCCATGTTGTAGAGCGAAGAGGAGTCGTACAACTGCATCTATGGCGTAGTGCGCGACAAACAGGCAAGTCTACCGCAGACAAAGACTGCATTCGAAGCCTCAAAGTACATCCTCAAGGACCTGGCGAGGAAGTACGCTGTAAGTATCGGTCATTGTGTAAAACTTGTGAGATCTGACTTGGGTATCAATCGCATTATGTCATATCCAATTATCAATTCCACCTCCACCTAAAAATACCAATTACAAAGTACAAATTCCAGTTGTCAATTCCACATCGAAATAAAAATATACAAACAGAGCAAGTAGTATCTAATTTATAGCAGCTTTATTTAATTTCTGCATGCTGTGGCAAGCAAATATGATATGCGCAACATACTATATTTTGTTGATTATGTGTAGCAAATAATTTCAGTTAAATAGTTACATGACGTAATCTGAAGAGTAATTGAAAATACCATTTACATTTTCACTAATTCCAGTTACTTGAAGAAAGCACCAATTCCATTTTTTTATTGCCATTAACGTTTGTTTGGGCCCTGGAAAAATGTCAAGGAATTTGTTCTTATAAGCGTACACCAAATAAAATTTTCTAGACATTAGGATAACTAACTGTTTAGCAGTAATAGTGTCATTTGGTGACTAGTGTGGAACAACTGAAAAGTGGTGCCATCTGTCTAACACCAGATGGCGACACTTCAGTTGTACCACACTTGTCAAATTACAAAAGTTATAGATCCGGCTGATTAAGAAAGGGGATGTGCGCTTAATGAGTCAAATACGGTACTCTAGGTAATCACTGTGTGTTGTGTTGGCAGAAGCCGATGTGCCAGTACATCAGTAAACATGGCCTACAGATCGAAGGCATCCTGGAAGGGTGGGTATGGTGGGTCTTCCATGACCTCCCCTTCGAGTACTTGGTACGTGTCATCTATGCTCACTGCTTGTCTTAGGGGGCTTTGTAGATATAAACAACTTCAAATTCTATGTGTCGCCCACTGAAACTGCTTCGTCTATAGCCCACAGGAAACCAGGGTTGAAAAAAAATGATGATTTTTTTTAAATCGGTTTTTTTATTTGATTAAAAAAAAATCTGGTATATAGACATTTATTTAGATGTTTATATTTATAAACTCTTTCAAACGTGTTCTATTCAAATTGATTTGGGTACTTGTCTTAACAGAGGGTACATGATTTTTGCTTAAATAAAGACATTAGACAATGTCCACAAGGCCTCACCCCCTGTAGTTGCATAATCTGTCTTGGAAAGGAAAGCATGCTGTGTGTCTGTGTCTGTAGCAGTGGTAATTATTGTTTACTGAGAAGGTGGATTAGCACCTGTCCAGGGCTCTGTGCACTCTAAGGGTATCCAACCTGATTGCAAACTGGTACAATATTAAACAATTGTAGCCCAGACTGTCTCACTTGAGTCAACATGCTGAATTGGTAACAACTAGCACAAGCTCTAAGTGAACTTTAACTCAGGGCTTCTGACTTGAAAAGATACTTCATCTTGAAGACAAGTTTGTGTGGCTTCACTGCATTCAGAAAGGGAATAGCTCAAACATACACAATGTCATAAAATGTTTGACAGTCAGGCTATCTGGTGACAATACAGCTACACAAGTGTGCGCACTTTGTGCTTTTGTATTAAAAAACATACAAAACTTTGTTGATCTCGATGCTTGTAAACAATTATTTGTGTTAAATTCTGACCCAACAAAGTTGACCCTGATGAAAAATCTGCAGTCCATATAAAGAATCGGCTAGCATGCAGCTGGCGTATGATGTGTAAGTCAGTACATTCATGCTATTACCAGACTTGACACATTAAATGAATTACTGTTATGCAATTACAGCTGTATTCAGTTTTTATGAGGATTTTTTTCGAACAGAAAAACCATGATCAAGCACATATGAAGTACAAAGCCACAAGAAAGTACATATTTGTTTTCATGAAAAAAATAAAATGATCAACTTTTAAAGGTCAAAGCACAAATACTTTTGAAAAATATTTCAGCCAACTCGCTCAGTCAGAAAAAGAAGAACGCTGCCAAGTTTCTTGCGAGGTAAATCAAATGTCCAATGCAGAATGTTGACCCTACTGTTGCAGGTACGCATAATGGACTGTTTCCTGATGGAAGGCTGCAAGGTGTTGTACCGTACGGCCCTTGCCATCCTCATTCTCTACCACAGACACATGGGTGAGTCTCACAACTAGGAACAGTGTAATGATGGCCCTTGCCATCCTCATTCTTTACCACAGACACATGGGTGAGTCTCACAACTAGGACCAGTGTAATGATGGTCCTTGCACATCCTCATTCTCTACCACAGACACATGGGTGAGTCTCACAACTAGGACCAGTGTAATGATGGCCCTTGCCATCCTCATTCTTTACCACAGACACATGGGTGAGTCTCACAACTAGGACCAGTGTAATGATGGCCCTTGCCATCCTCATTCTCTACCACAGACACATGGGTGAGTCTCACAACTAGGACCAGTGTAATGACGGCCCTTGCCATCCTCATTCTTTACCACAGACACATGGGTGAGTCTCACAACTAGGACCAGTGTAATGATGGCCCTTGCCATCCTCATTCTCTACCACAGACACATGGGTGAGTCTCACAACTAGGACCAGTGTAATGATGGCCCTTGTCATCCTCATTCTCTACCACAGACACATGGGTGAGTCTCACAACTAGGACCAGTGTAATGACGGCCCTTGCCATCCTCATTCTCTACCACAGACACATGGGTGAGTCTCACAACTAGGACCATTGTAATGACATCTGATACATTGTAATGACATCTGATACATTGTAACAAAGATACTTTGGTGAATCAGGCAATTAGTGTACATTGTAGCATGTACATCATTAAGTGAAGCAATTAATCAATTATTACACATTGTAATACAAACACTGCTGAGTCAGGCAATTATTATACATTGTAACATATGTACATTATTGAGTCAGGCAGTGATTTCACATTGTAACACAGACACAGATGTTTATCCTTTCTCTAAGCTGCAGGAACAAGTTCACTGAAAGCTCTCATTCTGAAAGGATTTATCAGACTGGTGATTGTAATCGATTAATATTTTTATCGTTTCCCAAATAGGGTGGTAGTCAATTCGATTAGATGATGTCAACTGAACGCTGTCACAACTAGCCATGGTAAAATGTACTGTAAGAAACGATTAATAGATTCTGTTCTCCAGAGAAGCAACATTGAATATATTCTTTATAATTCTGCACCATGGTTTATATGATTATAAAGGTTGATGTGAAATAATGACCTGTCCCCCTGAATTCAAGATGTCTAATTGTCCTGATACTGTACGTGGTTTGTGAATTGTATATGCGTTTGTATGTGTTGCAGTCCGTGGTGCAGAACACAAGGTGGACTCTGACTTGGCGAGGTCAATAAGTCAGTTCTGTGAGGACATCCCAGTTTCAGTGGACGACCTGTTCAAGGTACGCACCTTGCTGGTACCTCGGATAATTTTGTACACCAGCTCCTTATTTGTTGCAATAATTTTTCTCGTATTATTATGTGCTCTATATCCTTCTATTTCTATGCTTCCTGGTATATTTAATTTAATTTAGTTTGCTGTATGAAAGACCAATGTAGATATAACAGTTATCGTTATTTCAAGCCAAAGTCAAAATGTACATTATTGGTATTTTGGGTTTTTTCTCATTAGTATGCAATAATATGTACTGCATAATATTTTTAGTATACATTTCAATGTAGGGTTACTGTTTATCATTCCAGAACATATCTAGAACATTGACAATGCATAAAATGTCAAATTTAATTTTATGTAGTTTGTAGATGGCTATACAACCTGGGGTAGAGAATTGCTTCTTGTTTTCGTTTTCTTCATATTCAGTGTTGGACCACGCTCCGTTAGTGCCGCACATGTAAACGGGATATAAATGTCACTGATGGTTTTCACTAAATGTGCAAATTTAATTATATCTTGTGTTTCCCATAAAACATAATTGCGGTACAAAATTACTCCAGGAAACCAACAACGTATTCAAAATTGTGCTAAGCTTGGGTTAATCTTAATTAATTAATCTTAATTTGCACCCAAAATTTTGAATCAACTTTCCATCATTTAAAAATTGCCAGAAACTATAGCTAGCTTCCACACAATAATCAAGAAAAAATTTTTAGAAATTGTATTTCCACATTAAATTCCTCAGTAGTCCCCCACAGGATTCTGGGATATTGCGCCTCTGTCCTCAGGTTGCTAAGGATTTAGCTGCTATAGAATTTTTTATATGCAGATACCCTGAGTGGTGCACCCCTGTAAGGCTGGTATCGGAAATCCATAAGACCCGCAGATGAACCCACGTGATTATCTATGTCCATTGGTTTGCCGTGCATGTTCAAAAAGGAGTTTGCCATGCAAGCTGGGATGCTGTATTCGACCTATTAAGGGTACATGCCCTAATTAAGGGTACATGCCCTAATTAGCGCACACCCCCATGATTACTGTAATTTAACTAGTGTGGTACAAGTGAAAAGTGGTGCCATCTGGTGTTAGACAGATGGCACCACTTTTAAGTATAGTTCTACACTAGTCACCAAATGACCCCAGTAGTGTTAAACTGTTACCTTACTGTGTAGAGAAACACATTTTGGTGTATGCTTATGAGAACAGATGCATTGGCATTTTTCCATGCCCCATTTTGTTTTCAAGCGTACTGTAAGCTTATTAGGTAGAATGCAGTATATTAGTAAAATCTTGCAAGACTGGCACAGCTTATTGCACACTGATAACAATTTTAAGACATGAAAATCACGACAGTAACATGTTTTGTTTGGATGTTGTTTGTAACCAAATGAGATGTTATCAATACTAATAGATTAAGTGTCACAGTGCCCAATAAAACAGTCATTCACAGTGCCCAATAAAACAGTCATTCACAGTGCCCAATAAAACAGTCATTCACAGTGCCCAATAAAACAGTCATTCAGTTAAAAATTTACCAAAGAAGTTAACCAATAAAAAACATTTATCTTATGTACTGCTGTATTTCTGTTTGTTTTTTCTAAATAATCATAATAATAATTTTGGTTCTTTTATAGTGCAGACTCCTGTACTAGATTTATTATCAATACGCTTTACAATAAAATAATGCATAAATAAAAATGTACATAATTATAATTATGCTTTTAATCCAATATTTAATACATATATATATATATATATATATATATATATATATATATATATATATATATATATATATATATATATATATATATATATATATATAATATAATTATATATGTATGTATATATATATATTTATATTATATATATATATATATATATATATATATATATATATATATATATATATATATATATATATATATAATATGTATGTATGTATGTATGTATGTATGTAAATATATGTATGTAAATATATGTATGTAAACTGTATGTATAAAATATTACATATTACTAAATAAAGAACTCATATAAATCTAGTGTAAAAAAATTTAACTACGGTATATTTGATAACACACAATAAAATAATATTATAATTATATTGAACATAGTTTAAATTAAGAAAATGTTTTATGTACATGTTTGTGTTAAATTCGCGGCTGTTTGCAGTTGATGTTTGGATTGCGAGGGCTGTCGAGGAAACTACTCCAGTCATTGACGGTTAAGAAGGAGATGTACGTGAAAAGTCTGAGGCGTAGCAACGCAATACCGCAGTCAATACCGCAGTCCGTGTCATGTGACACACTCAACCTACAGGTGGCTCCCTCTGTGGTGGCACCGATGGTGGCGGCACCGACGGCGGCGGCGCCGATTGACATGCAAGAACTGGCAGACATTGGGTCCTCCCTAGTGACCCCACAACAGGTGAGATTTGTGTCCTAGGGTGACCTTTAGTTCTGTCCTGGCTCCAGTTTTCACAGGACTGTATGGTTCTCAGTGACCATTTATTTACAGTGCAGGTCTGCCACGGTCCAGTATGGGAGACTGGGAACCATCTGTTGAAGAAGGGCAAACGAAAACTCCCCATATTGTTAAATGCAACAAAGGATAGCTAAACCAGATAATATATCAAGCAGTTACATAACTGGACAAGTTTTATATCAAGACAAGGAGCTACAGAATTCAAGTTGGCCTCGTCCCATACAATCAGCACAAGTGGACAGTGAACTTTGTATACAGTCGAGTTCAGAACACCAATAACACTGGATTGTGTACAACCTACTGACCGTTAACATCAAACCACTGTTGTGTTGGCTCTGTATATACAGCTGTTTGGAATGTAGTCAGATAAGACATAAATGACAAAAGTAAAACAAAAACAGTAGTGTGATTTCTCTTATCTTATGTTATGCATTAGTATTTTCTGAAGTAAGACAGATTTATTGATTGTAGCACGGCCAATATCATCTGGTTGCTATGTTGGAACATGCCACATGGGTCTGTTAATTGTATTCAACTTACTACCAGACGTCAGTTCAAATGCGTTTGCGTTTGGTCATAGCTTTTGAATGAAAGAGTATTTCCATTTGTATCAGATTCGTTTGATTTTTTAAATGCAAATATTAAATATTATTCATATTGAAACTATATTCAGATGATCCGATTTACTTTACATTAATTGATTTTGTGTCAGTGACTTTGTGTTGGGGATACTATGTCGGTGACTCTGTCAGTGACTGCATCAGTGACTGGCAGTGAATCTGTGTCACTGATTCTGTCAGTGACTCTTGTGTCTGTGACAGTGACTGTGTCAGTGACTGTCATGCTCAACATTTGAAAGTGATTCAGGTGATTTACGTTTGAATCATTTCAAACATTTGCATTTGAATGGTTTGGCTAGTGTTTCAACTCAGTCTCCCACCTGTTGGTTGATTAGTGTTATTATTGATAGATAAAAACACATTGACCATATTTTTATTGCTTGTAACTAATGCCATATATGCCTCTGTCTGTCTGTCTGTCTGCTGTTGGTTTGTCCATCTGACAGTCTGTCTGTCTGTCTCTGGGGCTACGTGAAAAGAGAAACTAACTAAATAAGTGCAAGGTGCATTAATTCTGTGCTACATCATATAAAATACATCTAGTGAGGGCTTAGAACTGGGTCATTCTAGCGTTGTTCATCAGGACCCTGGTCGTTTAGACGTTGAGCACCATATCTATAACTAGGGATCTCATAGTGACCTTGTTGGACGTTTTCACAGAACCCAATTTACTAATATCGCTACTGGTGGCAGCACTAACTCTTTTGCTTTGCAATATGGACTCTGATCATTTTAATGTTGTGATCTTCAAATGTACTTACCCCACCCCTGAACCAGTGGTAATTACCCCACCCTTGAACCAGTGGTACTTACCCCACCCCTGAACCAATGGGATTTACCCCACCCCTGAACTAGTGGTACTTACCCCATGTCTGAATCAGTGGTATTTACCCCAACCTGAACCAGTGGTACTTACCCCACACCTGAACTAGTGGTACTTACCCCACCCCTGAACCAATGGTAGTTACCCCAATCCTGAACCAGTGGTACTTACCCCATCTCTGAACCAGTGCCAATAGTACTTACCCCAACTTTGAACCAGTAGTACTTACGCAACCCTGAACCAATGGTACTTACCCCACCCCTGAACCAGTGGTACTTACCCCACCCTTGAACCAGCGAAGGCACATGACACACTGCTTGCTTATGTTTAATGCTTGCTTCCTATTACAGCACTGTGTTAGATCTCGGGCGCGATCACTTGGCTTTGCGCCATTTACTAACCTACGCTCCGCCATCATTGCCGCACGGGACGTAAGTATGACCATCAGGGGTCATGATGACATAGTTTAGAAGTCAGGAGTTAGGGGCTATCCATTACATTAAGTACATCACATTTTTGTTTGACTTTTTTGAGAACCCCCCTCACCCCCTTGTCACGCTTCCTAGTGCTGGCATGTACACCCCTCTGAAACTTTGTTTTGAGAAAGACCCCCACCTATTATGCATACATTAACGAATGTAACAATCGCCAAGACACTCGTCATGTTTTTCACTCATCACATTTCAAACTCATTTTGCAAAAACTGATGCTAGCTCTAGTATCCACTGTGTGGCACTAGCTCTAGTATCAACTGCACGATGCTAGCTTTGGTATCCCATGTGTGACACTAGCTCTAGTATCCACTGCATGACACTAGCTCTAGTATCCACTGCGCAATGCTAGCTCTAGTATCCAATGTGTGACACTAGCTCTAGTATCCACTGCGCGATGCTAGCTCTAGTATCCACTGTGTGACACTAGCTCTAGTATCCACTGCGCGATGCTAGCTCTAGTATCCACTGCACGATGCTAGCTCTAGTATCCACTGTGACACTAGCTCTAGTATCCACTGTGTGACACTAGCTCTAGTATCCACTGCACGATGCTAGCTCTAGTATCCATTGTGTGACACTAGCTCTAGTATCCACTGCGCGATGCTAGCTCTAGTATCCACTGCACGATGCTAGCTGTAGTATCCGCTGTGTGATACTAGCTCTAGTATCCACTGTGTGACACTAGCTCTAGTATCCACTGTGCAATGCTAGCTCTAGTATCCACTGTGTGACACTAGCTCTAGTATCAACTGTGTGACACTAGCTCTAGTATCCACTGTGCGATGCTAGCTCTAGTATCTACTGTGTGACACTAGCTCTAGTATCCACTGTGTGACACTAGCTCTAGTATCCACTGCGCGATGCTAGCTCTAGTATCCACTGTGTGACACTAGCTCTAGTATCAACTGCGCGATACTAGCTCTAGTATTCACTGTGCGATGTTAGCTCTAGTATCCACTGTGCAATTCTAGCTCTAGTATCCACTGTGCGATGCTAGCTCTAGTATCCTAGCTCATATGTGCAAATTTTTGATTTAGTTTTGATGAAATCATCTGGCAAATAAAAAATTAATTTTGCCCTGATTTGGTCAAAAGTCAGCAAAGAAATTGCAAATGTGATCACGTCAGGCTGATTACACTACAACAAGTCACCCGACCTAATAATGAAGGTCAATTCTTTTTATGATAACTATCCACACTTAAACTATTCACACTTAAACTATCCACACTTAGACTATCCACACTTAGACCATTCACACTTAAACTATCCACACTTAGACTATCCATACTTAGTATCCACACTTAAACTATCCACACTTAGACTATTTATACTTAAACTATCCACACTTAGACTATCCATACTTAGTATCCACACTTAGACTGTTCACACTTAAACTATTCACACTTAAACTATCCACACTTAGACTATCCACATTTAGACTATTCACACTTAAACTATCCACACACTGCACATTTGAACATCAACGAACCTGATTCACGATGGGCTAAAATTCCCTAAATGAACCGAGGAGGGAGTTTAAACTTTTCAAGGAGGTAGTAAATCTAACACATCTGTCATTTTAGTCATATTCAAGTATGAATAGATTTACTCAAATTCAAACTGGAGGACGGTTTGCACCCAACAGGTTCTATGTGAAATTTTGGCGGAAATTATCATGTATAGGATTTTCAGATAATATAAACTATGCAAGTGAAGGGCGTACTTAACCCTCAAAATGCATCCCCCCAGGCATTACGCCTTAGGAAGCCATGAAGGCTTATATGGCCAGTGCTTAAACCTGGTTTCTGTAGTGCGAAGCAACTTAGAGTGTAGTTATACTGACTCTCCTGGACGGGACACTAGTCCATCGCAGGTACCTTCCAAACAGTGTTTGTACTCATTTGCAGCTGAGTAGACTGAGACAAAGTAGGGTAAACGAAATTGCCTAAGCTTCGAAAACGAACCGTGCTCAGTGTGGGTCTTGAACTCACAACCCTCGAATTTAGAGTCCAACACCTTAAACACTAGGCCACGGCTGCCCCCTCAAAATGCATAGTCTATGCAAAAATACATAGAGTTGGCACACTAAGTGTTGCAGTGAAGCATTGAAAAACCATGGACTATGAATTAAGAAAATGAAGTTTAAAATGTGGGTCACAGGGATGTTCTTCATTATAAAGGAGATGTCTACCTCTGTTGCTCTATATTTTTAATACATTATAACTGATAACACAAGTATAATGCTGAGGTGGAATATGGTCAATGTATTTGTTTATATGATAGGGTTTAATTTTTTAGAAAAACTTGACATTAAATATTGCACAATCTCCAAGTGGTGGTAGAACCCATAGTGGTTTATTGAAAACTTTGGTTGACTAATGTCTTATGGAAAAAACAATATGTGTATTTATCTACAATACTAGTTTGAATATGGAAAACTGTCAAACTCAAAGCACTAACAACGGTTAACTAGTGATTTTGTCTGAATAATAACCACTGACTAGCATACCTCCTTAAGTACATGTTTAATAAATACTGATTACCATACCTTCTTTAGTACATTTTTAATAACTACTGACTAGCACACCTCCTTCAGTACATGTTTATATTTACATGTTGATCTTGATCTTAAATAAGTTTACTATTAATACTTTATATTATTATACTAGTATTATCTGTTCATCAACATTAGTGTGTGCTGACTGCGTACTAATTTGTCATTGCTGACAATAATAGTTGTTGCTAATACTGGTGCTTCTGTGACTAACATATTTATATTACTGCATTAGTCACATGGCTCGGGCGCAGTTTCATACAATACTAACTTGTTGAATGCCGTTTTTTGGTGTTTCACTCGTAATTGAACTGGTGCTGACATCTGGTGTGTATCGGTGAGAACTAAACTAGTGCTGACCTCTTTCGGTGATATTTGAACTGGTGCTGACCCCTGGTGGTGTTTTACGACCCAGTACTGATCCCTGAGGGTGTTCTGTGACCCACTGCTGACCCCTGGTGGTGTTTCAGTGGCAGGATATTTGGGGTTGGCTGCCGATGCGGGTCACACTGCTTCAGCCGGAGCTGGTCTACACGACTGCAGAGCACGGCACGAGTCTGAATACATTCTTCTTGCGCGTGGACGGGGAGGAACCCAGTCTACTGCTCATCAAAACCACCAAGAACGAGGTATGGACTGCTCAGAGCTTTTATCCTTGTTCCCACTTTTGGGATGAAATGTCCCATTTTTTGTGTTTAAAAAATAATTCACCTTGAAATTGATATATTTGTTGCACACGAGGCCATTCTATCTAGGCACATTTTAATTGTTGTTCGAACAAGAGTGGCCCATCAAAATGGGGACTTGCAAAACATGTTAGTTAAACTAAAAAAATAAAAAAAAAGTTCGGTGAAGGAGGGTATTTCCTGTTTTCATGAGCATTGTTCTGCTTTTTGCATGAAGGGATGTCAACACCTATGTCAGTGGTGAATCAGTGCTCAGAGTTGCATATTGCAATGCTCAATGTTCTGTATTACAATTGTACAGAAATTTGGCAGTGCAATACTGCGACTAATTGCATTACTTACAAAAAAGTATTAAATGCCTACAGTACTGTATTGCAAATTATTTAGAGTTAAATCATAGCAAATTAATTTATATAATGTTATTGCAACTTATTTTATGTAAAATTAATTAATGCAAATTATTTGTCTGGATGATAGAAAATATATGTGAATGTGAAATAAACATTTGCTTCTACTGTTATTACATATTATCTTACTATGATTAAATATTGCAATATATACCATATAGAGCATAAAAGTATTGCAACTACCCAGGTATTTTTCATATTCTTCATAACCAAGATGTTGTCTTTGAAAAATTATTAAATGGCATTGTGGTGGGAACAAAAGACTCTCAGTCGAGCGAATCCGGGTTCATAACCTCTTGCTGCTGTTTCAAAGCTTGGTCATTTTTGTCCATTCCTTATTGCCACAGTTCGCTCAGTGGTATAAATTAGTACCTGGTTATAGACAGGTGGATATATGAACGAATAGTCTGCACAGTAATTGCAGTGTGACTGAATTATTCCCAGAGAAGTCTAGGTGGTGTTGCAATGAACAGGTCTGCCAGG
The DNA here is from genome assembly GCA_033239005.1 of Lamellibrachia satsuma. Lineage (NCBI taxonomy): Eukaryota > Metazoa > Annelida > Polychaeta > Sabellida > Siboglinidae > Lamellibrachia > Lamellibrachia satsuma. The sequence goes on from BSQZ01000003.1 coordinate 6,019,121, forward strand.
GGGTGAAGTGTAAAATACTTTGAACCGTCCCAAAGACTGGATACTGCGCTATAATGGATGTACTTTCTGCATGTAGCATAAAATTAATTACCGTAATTTTCTATGTATACTACGCATTTTCCATTAATTTTTTTACTTAAAAGTCCAATTGCGTATTATATATGGTAACAAGGCTAAACAAAATTGTTGTCCGACCAAACTTGTGGTAATCAGGAACTATAGATTGGCCAAAATTATTTACGCTGCTAAACGATAATTCTTACCTCATTTTAGTTATGTTAATGCATTCATTCAATAATTACACATGCAAAAAACATTACTAAAAATATTGTGTTTTTACGCACTTTTGCAGTCCAAATAGCAAATGATTTTTTATTGCAATTGTATTTAAATTTGCCAATACAATGCTGTGGCTATTTGCAGTACTATTTATGTAAACATAAATTGCTAAAAAATATTGTGGTTTTGTGCACTTTTGCGGTCCAAATAGTGCTGCTGAGCGAGCGATAATATAAGACATTGATGCTCACGGCAGAAGACGCTGATGAATTAGGTGCTACTTGAACCAAAAAGGTCCACCAGGCCAAGGCTAAAACTGTGCTTCAACCAAACTATCGGAAGTGGGGAAATCGGAGGTTGATGCTACAAAGTTGCATATTATGCATAGTAATATAGAATTTCTGCCATATCTGATCAAAAAGTCAGGGTGCATACTTGGGGGTGTATTATACATGGAAAATTATGGTAATTGAATGAAATCAACGAACGATACAACAATGCATGGTAACACTGACAGATCCTGGGCGCGTACTGCTCCGTCGACTGGGCCGTGCGCAAGGATCAGAGGAACGACCTGAGCTACTTCGGCACAGGGGAGACCTTCGTGTTTACCCTGTTTCCAGAGAGGAAGAAGTACGGTTGGGTGGGGATCAGTCTGGGGGAACAGACACGCTCCACCGCACACATGTTCATGGCGGCCAACAAGAAGACACTACTCATTGGCGGAGGGTAAGTCGTGAAATAACAGTCGTATGATTTAATGTAAATGTTCATGGCAGCCAACAAGAAGACATTATACTCATTGGCGGAGGGTAAGTCGTGAAATAACAGTCGTATGATTTAATGTAAATGTTCATGGCAGCCAACAAGAAGACACTACTCATTGGTGGAGGGTAAGTCGTGAAATAACAGTCGTATGATTTAATGTAAATGTTCATGGCAGCCAACAAGAAGACATTACTCATTGGTGGAGGGTAAGTAGTGAAATAACAGTCGTATGATTTAATGTAAATGTTCATGGCGGCCAACAAGAAGACACTGCTCATTGGCGGAGGGTAAGTCGTGAAATAACAGTCGTATGATTTAATGTAAATGTTCATGGCAGCCAACAAGAAGACACTGCTCATTGGAGGAGGGTAAGTAGTGAAATAATAGTCGTATGATTTAATGTAAATGTTCATGGCGGCCAACAAGAAGACACTGCTCATTGGTGGAGGGTAAGTCGTGAAATAACAGTCGTATGATTTAATGTAAATGTTCATGGCGGCCAACAAGAAGACACTACTCATTGGCGGAGGGTAAGTCGTGAAATAACAGTCGTATGATTTAATGTAAATGTTCATGGCGGCCAACAAGAAGACACTGCTCATTGGTGGAGGGTAAGTAGTGAAATAATAGTCGTATGATTTAATGTAAATGTTCATGGCAGCCAACAAGAAGACATTACTCATTGGTGGAGGGTAAGTAGTGAAATAACAGTCGTATGATTTAATGTAAATGTTCATGGCGGCCAACAAGAAGACACTGCTCATTGGAGGAGGGTAAGTAGTGAAATAACAGTCGTATGATTTAATGTAAATGTTCATGGCGGCCAACAAGAAGACACTGCTCATTGGCGGAGGGTAAGTCGTGAAATAACAGTCGTATGATTTAATGTAAATGTTCATGGCAGCCAACAAGAAGACATTACTCATTGGCGGAGGGTAAGTCGTGAAATAACAGTCGTATGATTTAATGTAAATGTTCATGGCGGCCAACAAGAAGACACTGCTCATTGGCGGAGGGTAAGTAGTGAAATAACAGTCGTATGATTTAATGTAAATGTTCATGGCAGCCAACAAGAAGACACTGCTCATTGGTGGAGGGTAAGTAGTGAAATAACAGTCGTATGATTTAATGTAAATGTTCATGGCAGCCAACAAGAAGACATTACTCATTGGTGGAGGGTAAGTAGTGAAATAACAGTCGTATGATTTAATGTAAATGTTCATGGCGGCCAACAAGAAGACATTACTCATTAGAGGAGGGTAAGTAGTGAAATAACAGTCGTATGATTTAATGTAAATGTTCATGGCAGCCAACAAGAAGACACTGCTTATTGGAGGAGGGTAAGTCGTGAAATAACAGTCGTATGATTTAATGTAAATGTTCATGGCTGCCAACAAGAAGACACTGCTCATTGGTGGAGGGTAAGTAGTGAAATAACAGTTGTATGATGTTATGTAAATGTTCATGGCGGCCAACAAGAAGACATTACTCATTGGAGGAGGGTAAGTAGTGAAATAACAGTTGTATGATTTTATGTAAATGTTCATGGCGGCGAACAAGAAGGCATTACTCATTGGAGGAGGGTAAGTAGTGAAATAACAGCCGTATGATTTAATGTAAATGTTCATTACTCATTGGAGGAGGGTAAGTCGTGAAATAACAGTCATATGATTTAATGTAAATGTTCATGGCTGCCAACAAGAAGACATTACTCATTGGAGGAGGGTAAGTAGTGAAATAACAGTCGTATGATTTAATGTAAATGTTCATAGATCCCGTGTAAGTTGACAGCTTATGCATATACCACTTCCCCGCTGGATAAAACATGCTCAAAATCACCCCGAAAAAAAAAAAAAATAATTACACAAATTGTTTCATTTTCGGTTAAACTGTGTTCGCTGTCAATGACTTAAACAGACTGGCTTTAGTCTGCTTAAAGCGGTAGTCTACCATGGGCGGTGGTATATGCATAAACGATTAACTTAAATGGGATCTAGGAATATGTATATATGAATGCGTGTGTGTGCGTTCGTGCGTGCATACGTGTGTGGCATTCTCACAGAATCAGTCACAAGTTGCAAGAAATCAACTTACACATTGAACATCATTGTGTGGAAAATGTTAAAACTGAGAAAAATGTGTTTAAGAACGAGAAATACTATTAGCACAAACAAGTTGGATACGGGCAGTTATGTGTGGGCACAAACACCAAATTGGAATATAGCAAGAAAATAGCAAGAAAATGTGTGAAGGGTATCCAGTTATTACCATGAATTATTATATAACTATGTTTCTTTTCCTTCATGTTATATGCTATGAGAGTCATATAACAGGAAAATCAAACCTAGCTGTCTAAAATAGTTTAGTTTGTCTTATTTTTATGTTCCACTGACAGAAAGTGGTGCCCAAAGCGTGTCTGTTTAGTGGCATGCTCGCACAAGTCATTTACATACGGCTAAAAAACACTTTTGCAATTACAGATTCGTCCAGTAGGATTAATTATTATAGAGACAAATTGGGCGAATAACTGGTAATTATTTCTGCCACCAGATGTCACTAACGCTGGTCTGTTTACTTGCAGAAGCGGAATAGCGATCCAGCTGGACGAGGATTTGTTTCAAGGTCGAACGGAACGTTCTGACACATTTGGAAATCTTTCGTTACTCAGTGAATCCGACTTCAAATGCTCCATTGTGGAAGTGTACGCCTTTCACTGAGTGTCTGCCGACTCCATTAAAACACATGCCTGGCCTGAAGGTCGCCACATGCCTTGCCCAAAATGTTGCCACATGCCTTGCCCTGAATGTCGCCACATATCTTGCCCTGAAGGTCAACACATGCCTTGACATTACGATCACTGACCTCTTGATATGCATAAACTTTTTGGCGTCATTGTCGAAGTGGGTGTCACTATATGTCAACACAGGGTGTCATCATATGTCATTAAGTGTCAGCATTGAGTTACCACCAGGAGAACACTTGGTAGAAACAGTGACAGACAAACAGTGACACTTGACAGTGTCATGACATTTGATAGTGTCATGACACATGACGGTGTCATGACACTTGACGGTGTCATGACACTTGGTGTATATGAACAATGAACTAGGCTGAGTCTAGTCAATTAGTGTCACAGTTCTACGTAAGTATCAGTTAGTGTCACAATGCTATGTCGATGTCATTTACTTAGTTATATAAGGCAATTTTGTTCATCCCACTTTGCCTCAGTTCACTTAAATGTATAAACAAGTACCCGGCGACAGACAGAGGTGGATATTTAAACGAATACAAATAGTCTTTGTGCAGTAATTGAGGCATGGCTGAATGCTTCCCAGAGAAGTTGAGTCGGTGTTGGATTGAACAGGTCTGCATGCATGTGAAGGGTAAAGAATTTTGAATAGTCATAATGTAAGTGTAAAGAACTTAAAGATTGGATGCTGCGCTATATAAGAACTTAGTTTGTTACCTTTATATGTCACATTATATCTCTAATATCAGACATGCTGGTGGGACCACGCAGCTCGAGTGTCATGGTTACATTTTATTTGCACATACACTGCTTGTGCATGTTTGATGGGACTTGGTCAAACTTACAAGGTAGAAAGGAAGTGTACAACCATTTTTATTGGAAGATTTATTCGTCTGTCATTAATTGCCGTAAAATGATCTTTGTGTGTCATAAAGTGATCTTTGTGTGGTATAAAGTGATCTTTGTGTGGCATAAAATGATCATTGTGTGTCATAAAGTGATCTTTGTGCGGCATAAAGTGACCTTTGTGTGTCATAAAGTGATCTTTGTGTGTCATAAAGTGATCTTTGTGTCGCATAAACGGGCTTATTTTATTTCAAACGAAAAACATTTGTAGTTTGTAAATATTATGAGGTGAAAGGCCACGATAGTAACATGTTTTTTTGGGTATTATTTTTAAGTGCCTGAGGTGTTATTAATACTAATTGATTCAGTGCAACATTTTCTCGTAAAAAGTCACTGCTCGAACTGAAAAAGATGGCGTAAATTGACAAGAGAGAAGAATCCTGTTTTTTTTCTCCAGAACTCCAATTTTATACAATTTCTTACAACAAATATAAAGATTAAAACATGAAGTATGACATTGGTAATTTAGGTGTACTTTGAGATGGAAAAGTTCTGAAAATTAAGGCATTTTAATTATACGAAACCCCGACTAGCTCAGCATCAATTAGCCAATGAAAATAGTTGTACAGTCCCTTTAAACTGCAGCAAATAGTTTCTGTTTCACAAATGGTTGCATTGACATAAACTTACACACCTCTGGCGGGATGATTAACTTTTGCATATGATACATATGCAGATTGATATTTGATATATTAAATATTATTACTGGATATATATTAGAATAAGGTGAAGTGCAATATATAATAGTACTTGCTGTATCATACAGAATGGTGCATCTATAATTACACTGGCTAATTTCAAATAAAATAATAAATAATATGTACACAGGTAGAGTAATAATTTGACCATAACTAGCATGAAGAATATGTAGGTCATTAGTTTTTGTTGACAATTATAAATCCAGACTTCAACTGAACAATGAATTATATATATATATATATATATATATTTATATATATATATATATATATATATATATATATAATATATATATATATATGTTGTGCATAAATGTTGAGTTATGTTGAGGCGTGTAATGTAGGAACACTGCTAAGGACAACGTTGTATACAGACTGAATAAGTCAGTTATTTCCCAGTAGTGTTTCCCTCCCAACTTCCTTGTGTAGTTACTTATCCATGTGGGATCTTCCTACACAGTTATTACCCCCTACTATATCATATCCGAGTGAAAACTTACCTCAGTCATCATAGTTATAGATCTCCATGTAATCTGGTCGTTTATGCAGCAGTTCCTTTGCACGTTGTCATTTACTGTTAAATTCTAATAGTTATGTTTGTTGGGTATGTATTGGCCTTGCTGTAATTGTAGGAATGACATAATTAGTCTCTGTGAGACCAGAGGTGTATTTTCTATGCCATAGCAGATGTTTATGCTTTAAATTTCGCACTTAGAGAGGTTACTTCTCGATTAAATTTTTTCGCTTGTCTCGTTTCAGATTAATATCGCGAAAATTTTAACCAGTCTAATATCGACTACTACCTCGTTTTTACAGATTCGTTATTTAGTTTTGGTGACAAAATGGTGGTGTGTAGACATGCGATTTGTTGGTTTAAGTTGTCGTGATGGAAATGAATAGTTGTTATACTCACAACCAAAGTGGTGACTGAAACTGAAATCATTACGATGTACAATAGGCGTAGCCATATGGTGAGTCAGCTCGTACGCCCAGATTCATGCAGATGATGGTGACCATAGCATTTTGTTGTACAGTTAGTATGTATTTGTACACCATTGGTGTATCAGTTGTGATGTTGATGAGTTACTAGGTACGTTTAGTTGTCACTTGTAATTGTAGTTACTTAGTAGTAGTCGTGAATGTATCATGTCAACTTATTGACTGTGCAACACTGCACAGACACATTAACACAGTTAATGTGTTAACACAGTTAACCTCTGTCTTACTAATGCACATGTGTGAACATTATCATATTAACATATTTCTGTGAACAAACTTATGAGATGTAAAAAAAAATTTGTGACTTGATCCACGTAAAGAAAGATGTTTATTAAATGATCCATGTAAAGAAAGATGTTTATCAAATGATCCATGTAAATAAAGCAGTGTTTACGAGATGATCCCTGTAAATAAAGCTGCGTACCCTGCAAACAACACCAACAATCATAGAAAATATTCGACCAAGGATTGTTTATCTTTGTCAGAGCGGTGAGGGGTGACCTCATAACATTGATATACGACGCTACACAAAATTGGTTTTTTCTTTATCGTCATACATAGATTTTTTTCACCTGCACACCCCAGGCACCTGTGCTCTATTTAGGAATTCAAGTGACACTTGAACTCCTGTCAGTGTGGCAACAAATCAGTGTCCCCCGTGCTGTATGGTTCTTGCACCGTCCCGTTCTTAATACATCTTTGAGGCAGGTGTTTTCGTTTCCACCAGGTGGCTGCTGGTGTTGTTGATCCACCGTAACCTGGGCCCTCCTCTCGGTCTCGTTTCTGTCATCTTCGTACTTAGGGCCACTTTTATGCCAGAATCATCTTCTCATCACATGATCATACAATCTCAACTTATTCATCTTTGTCACTTCAACAAATGGGGTTATCCCACCCTACAGATGTATTTAAAAAAAAATTATTTTCCAAATGTCAATTTAAACCACCGTTTTTAGTAGTGTTGTATATCGATGTTTTGCGATCATCCATAGAGGTTTATCTTTAAGATGGTATGTAGCAAGATAGCAACTGGGTCTGAACTTTGCAGAATACAAAGAAAGGGGTACCAAATAACCAGGATATTGCTCTGAGAATAGTGAAAAAATCGCTGCAATGAATTTAATTGTGGACCACAAAATATTTGTGTGAAATTATGTCTTTGTTTTATGTTAGCAAACTTGTACCTTGATGTTATACAGAAGAATGCATTTATTCACTAACGTGTTGTTAAAGTGTGCTCTGTGTTGTGTAAAGAAGACATTAGTGACATTGCATTGTGTAAAGAAGGCATTAGTGACATTGCATTGTGTAAAGAAGGCATTAGTGACATGCATGCCCTGTAGAGAAGGCTGATGTGACACTCGTGTATCACTGTCAGTATAGGAAAGTATCATGTTCGTGGCATTGCATTGAAGGCCTCATTTTAGTACCACTCTGTACTGAATGTTGTGTCTTGCTTTCATCATGTAAAGAAAGCCTTGCATTAGCAGCATGATGTTAGCTATGCAGTGGCGTCTGTTTGCAGCATTATGTTGTATCTAGCAGGCTTCATGTTGATTAGTGACACCATCGGGTAAGCTATAGCATATTGTGCTCAACAAAATGAACTGTGGAATTGTTGAGTTATGTCTTAACAGTACATGAATGTTTGCTTATTCTCGTTTTCTTTTCTAACAAACTAGATTATGTTCTGGCACAGAAGCACGAAACAGGATTCCAGTGATATTAACCATTATTGCATCTGATACCAGGATCAGTGTTATGCACAAGGAATTACTAACTGGGCTCAGCATAATGCTCACATTATTTTTGTGATTTCGTTGGAGTATCATGTTAAATTTCCATCCAGTCACAACATTTCTGTTTTGGACTTGTCAAGTAAACGTTTAAACTTTAAAACAAACTTTGCCAGTGAAGTTGTGAGGATTGGCATGTGTAGAGCAACCTATGAGATAAAGATAACACTACTGTATACGTGGTGCCACCTGCTGGACAACAACATCGATAAACATTGGCGATTATGGGCAGAGTAAAAATGGTGTTAGCTTTCTGACTGCATATATGGCTTGCTAAGCTGTGCATGTTAACATCTGCATAGTGCAGGAAGATAAAGGTGTAACAACATTAATATTGTAATAACTCCAGTACTGTCTAACACCAGTACTGTTTACACATTTGTATGTGCCAGCCTGTTTGCATCAGGTGTACACTGGATGCGTATGATGATTTTGTATATAATGTACACACATAGCCCCATCTGAATTCACGATAGAATCCATGTGCGTGTATCGTACACTTATTGAAAGACATCCACATATATATCTCAGGTGTTCTATAGCATGTTAATTATTCATTGTATTGTTTCCTAGGTTAGTTCAGTTTATACTTACAGCTTTTCACTGGCTCATTAATTAATTTAGTTGTACTCTTACCATACTGCCAACTGTGATCTTGTGATCACACTTCACAGGAAACTGATTGGTGATATCAAGCTGAATACTTCCTAGTACTACTACATCTTTGTTATATTCTGTGATATTTTTGTCAGCCGCACATACTGTAATTGCATAGAATATATTAACCATGTAATAAACGTTGTCTCTGTTCGTCTAACTAGCTACTGTCTTGAGTGCTATATCTTTTTGAGTCAATTCACTTGGAGGTCCCTCCTCAATTCACTTTAAGGTCCCTCCTCAATTCACTTATAGGTCAGTTCATTTAAATGTCCCTCCTTAATTCACTTAAAGGTCCCTCCCCAATTCACTCAAAGGTCCGTCGTCAGTTCACTTAAAGGTCCCTCCTCAATTCTCTTAAAGGTCCCTCGTCAGTTCACAACATACCATATTCTATTAAGTATACATGCTCTAGTTAGCATACACCCCCAACCAGCAGGATGCATAACTTTTGTAATTTGACTAGTGTGGAACAACTGAAGTGTCGCCATTTGGTGCTGAACAGTTGGCACCACTTTTCAGTTGTTCTACATTCGCCAAATGACACCACTAGTGCTAAACGGTTATCTTATTGTCTAGAGAAACAAATTTTGGTGTACACTTATAAGAACAGATTCCTTGATATTTTCCACGGCCCAATTTTTTTCAAGCTTAGTGTCTGCTTATTAGTGTCTGCTTATTAGGACGAATGCGGTAGATGTTTCTTGTTAGGACGCATGCGGTAGATGTTTCTTGTTAGGACGAATGCGGTAGATGTTTCTTGTTAGGACGAATGCGGTAGATGTTTCTTGTTAGGACGAATGCGGTAGATGTTTCTTGTTAGGACGAATGCGGTAGATGTTTCTTGTTAGGACGAATGCGGTAGATGTTTCTTGTTTGGACGAATGCGGTAGATGTTTCTTGTTAGGACGAATGCGGTAGATGTTTCTTGTTAGGACGCATGCGGTAGATGTTTCTTGTTAGGACGAATGCGGTAGATGTTTCTTGTTAGGACGAATGCGGTAGATGTTTCTTGTTAGGACGAATGCGGTAGATGTTTCTTGTTAGGACGAATGCGGTAGATGTTTCTTGTTTGGACGAATGCGGTAGATGTTTCTTGTTAGGACGAATGCGGTAGATGTTTCTTGTTAGGACGCATGCGGTAGATGTTTCTTGTTAGGACGAATGCGGTAGATGTTTCTTGTTAGGACGAATGCGGTAGATGTTTCTTGTTAGGACGAATGCGGTAGATGTTTCTTGTTTGGACGAATGCGGTAGATGTTTCTTGTTAGGACGAATGCGGTAGATGTTTCTTGTTAGGACGCATGCGGTAGATGTTTCTTGTTAGGACGAATGCGGTAGATGTTTCTTGTTAGGACGAATGCGGTAGATGTTTCTTGTTAGGACGAATGCGGTAGATGTTTCTTGTTAGGACGAATGCGGTAGATGTTTCTTGTTTGGACGAATGCGGTAGATGTTTCTTGTTAGGACGAATGCGGTAGATGTTTCTTGTTAGGACGAATGCGGTAGATGTTTCTTGTTAGGACGCATGCGGTAGATGTTTCTTGTTAGGACGAATGCGGTATATGTTTCTTGTTAGGACGCATGCGGTAGATGTTTCTTGTTTGGACGAATGCGGTAGATGTTTCTTGTTAGGACGAATGCGGTAGATGTTTCTTGTTTGGACGAATGCGGTAGATGTTTCTTGTTAAGACGAATGCGGTAGATGTTTCTTGTTAGGACGCATGCGGTAGATGTTTCTTGTTAGGACGCATGCGGTAGATGTTTCTTGTTAGGACGAATGCGGTAGATGTTTCTTGTTAGGACGAATGCGGTAGATGTTTCTTGTTAGGACGAATGCGGTAGATGTTTCTTGTTAGGACGAATGCGGTAGATGTTTCTTGTTTGGACGAATGCGGTAGATGTTTCTTGTTAGGACGAATGCGGTAGATGTTTCTTGTTAGGACGCATGCGGTAGATGTTTCTTGTTAGGACGAATGCGGTAGATGTTTCTTGTTAGGACGAATGCGGTAGATGTTTCTTGTTAGGACGAATGCGGTAGATGTTTCTTGTTAGGACGAATGCGGTAGATGTTTCTTGTTAGGACGAATGCGGTAGATGTTTCTTGTTAGGACGAATGCGGTAGATGTTTCTTGTTAGGACGCATGCGGTAGATGTTTCTTGTTAGGACGAATGCGGTATATGTTTCTTGTTAGGACGAATGCGGTAGATGTTTCTTGTTTGGACGAATGCGGTAGATGTTTCTTGTTAGGACGAATGCGGTAGATGTTTCTTGTTAGGACGAATGCGGTAGATGTTTCTTGTTAGGACGAATGCGGTATATGTTTCTTGTTAGGACGAATGCGGTAGATGTTTCTTGTTTGGACGAATGCGGTAGATGTTTCTTGTTAGGACGAATGCGGTAGATGTTTCTTGTTAGGACGAATGCGGTAGATGTTTCTTGTTAGGACGAATGCGGTAGATGTTTCTTGTTAGGACGAATGCGGTAGATGTTTCTTGTTTGGACGAATGCGGTAGATGTTTCTTGTTAGGACGAATGCGGTAGATGTTTCTTGTTAGGACGAATGCGGTAGATGTTTCTTGTTAGGACGAATGCGGTAGATGTTTCTTGTTAGGACGAATGCGGTAGATGTTTCTTGTTAGGACGAATGCGGTAGATGTTTCTTGTTAGGACGAATGCGGTAGATGTTTCTTGTTAGGACGAATGCGGTAGATGTTTCTTGTTAGGACGAATGCGGTAGATGTTTCTTGTTAGGACGCATGCGGTAGATGTTTCTTGTTAGGACGAATGCGGTAGATGTTTCTTGTTAGGACGAATGCGGTAGATGTTTCTTGTTAGGACGAATGCGGTAGATGTTTCTTGTTAGGACGAATGCGGTAGATGTTTCTTGTTAGGACGCATGCGGTAGATGTTTCTTGAAAACAATGCTCAGATTATCACGGGCAGAACAAAGTTACGGAGACATTTTTAGAACAGCAAAAGGAGGATGACATGCCGAATTGAGAAAAGAAAAGTAGAATTTAAGGCCATGTGACGAGAAAGAGAAAACTAGAAATCTAGTGACTGAATGGAAACGAAGCAGAGGTCGGCAAAGAATAAACATTTTCGATGGTCTATAAGCCTGGCTAGGAAAGAACACACTTCTACAAGACTCCTGTGTGATCACATTTCTTGAATTGGGTAACGGAAACAACACACCATTTCCCTTCCGCAAATCAAAGCCCTAGCAGATGTCGGATGAATTACAGAAAGCCGTAAAAATTGTGAAGACCAATATTACAAAGTAGGAACAGCAGACTCGGGTTTCACTGGACGGAATGTATTGAATTAGACATACAGGCATACATCAGACATACAGGAAATCAGCAGTCAAGTACCACGTTAGTGGCTGTGCAGCAGTTATAGCCGCAGCAGTTGCGAAATTATTTCATTCTTCATTTTGAGGCCCCATTAGCTGGAAAGCGTTGTCACATCTTATAATGTATCAACAATCAGCTGCATTTTATGCTAATTGAATTAATCCTGTGTGCAGTAAACATAAAGTGAAAGGATTCATTTGACAAACTAATAAGTTAAGATATTGGTAATTTCATGCACTATTTTATCAGTTATCGCTATACAGTGAACGGTGTCTACAAAGCAACATCACGCATTACAGTCACATACCATTTATTTTTAACTAATATATTGAGTCAGTTTCTGTACGATATGAACGGAATGTACTTGTCTCATTTTAGCTCATTTAAATCAGTGTATAACTTCTATGATGTTTCTCGTCTCCAAAAGAAAATCACTGGACAAAAGCCACACAAAGCTTACAACTCTGAATGGTATTCAGAAAACGTTAACCACCGTGGTATATTATGCCACATCATAAATGTCTTGTAACTAACAGACAGACACAAACTGGACGTCAAACTTGATACTTGGACGTAATTCCAGCATTCGGAAAAGAAGACTAGACCATCACACGCGTGACGCATCGTGTGCTTTTCCACTTTGCCTCGCAGCAAATGAAAGCAGCAGGCACATGTAACTCACACAGATCCACAATGCATTGCTTCATGCAGATGGAGCCACTTGTTTATCTCCAGATGCGACACGTGTTGTCTTTGCTGCCTGTGGAAGGAAACAGACAGAATTAGAACCCTAGTCTTCAAAGATCTAAAACCCAAATTGGGGGACAGGGTTTCAGAGCAGGGTGAGGGGGGCACAGGGTCTTGGGGTGGACTGAAGGCAAGGTTGTTGTGTGCACGGGGGTCAACTCAAGAGTAAAAACATGTACTTTTATAAACAACATTTCAAGATGACCAATACTTGTACAGGACCAAATTGCTGTTGAAGATTCAAAACGATTGTCCATTTTGATTTGCCCCATGTGCTTGGTTGGATATGAGTCTATTACATTCACTTCTAACACATGAATATGGACTTTTATTGCTTCGATTCTTCATCAACATAATCTGTCGAAGAAATAAAATGATGAAAGTCCATTTTCCTGTGTTAGAAGTGAATGTAATAGACTCATATCCAACCAAGCACATGGGGCAAATCAAAATGGACAATCGTTTTGAATCTTCAACAGCAATTTGGTCCTGTACAAGTATTGGTCATCTTGAAATGTTGTTTATAAAAGTATTGTGTTAGTGTAATAAACACACATCCAACGAACAACGTGGTGCAGACCAAAATGGACTTCCATCATTTTGATTCTTCAATAGGAAAATGTTCTTGATACAATATCCAGTAGATTTCAGATGTAATCAAATAATGTGCATAAATATGATGCTAGCTTTCAAGCATGCTCAATCTGTATTCTACAAGACAGTGTAGACAACCCTAACTTAAGGGAATATACAGTGATTCCCATTGGTTAATGTGTCTATTTAGGGATTTCGTGTAATAATAAAGTACATATAAATTAAAAACATAATCCTTCAAGTTTTAATATTTACTGCAGTAGTATATTTACTATAAGAAAATGTATAAAACTGATTAATGCATCATCTGGTAAAAAACGTGACATTTCAGTTTCATAGATGAATATTTAATGTCGTAAAACCGGTTTTTTTCATCACCAAATCATGTACTCTTTAAAACATGTGATGAAAGATCATGTTTCATATGGATAATATTAGTAGCCAACCGATATGTTAGAAATACTAGTAAATTAAGTGTTGCAATGTCGTTTCAATGTCGTTCAGTTAACCAATAAAATAGTTGTGCATGCTCTTTAAATGAGAAGAGGAAGTTTGTGAGAATAACTGGGTGAGAAGAGTTGTGGGAGTGAAGAGACTGGACAAGCGAGGAATGGAGTTGATGGAGGAGTTGATGGAGGAGTTGATGGAGGAGGTTGGCGTGAGAGAGTCTCACGAGGAAGCTGGTGAGGAACAGGTTAAAGTGGGCTGGACATGTGGAAAGAATGGAAGGGAAACCGTTGACAAAAAGAAAGGATGCGTTCAGTGTAGGGTAGAAGGAGAGGAGGAAGACCGAGACCGATTTGGTGGGAGTGTGAGGGGATTGGAGAACAAGTGATGGGGAGTGGAAATGGGTGGTGGCGACCGCAGTGATATGGGATCGGTAACGAAAAAGAAAGAAAAAAATCGACGACTGGTATCGGTGCCAGCCTCACCCTGGACTTCGCGGGTAAAGAGATCAACAACAACAACAACATGTTCCCCACCGCACAGCTTCACCTGCCCCCCCTTGCTACCCCTGTGCCCACCTGTGATGATGGTGTTGCCTTCGTAGTTAAATGCACAGCTGAAGATCTCGTCGGTGTGACCCTCGAGGATCTGTATGCAATGCCCCGACTCCACATCCCACAGACGCGCCGACTTGTCAGAGCTCGCTGTCAGGATACGCGTGCCTTGCGGGTTGAAGCACACCTGGTGGCCACACAGTGCAATTAATCAGTCAACATCGTTGTCATATTTTAGTATAATCGACCGTATGTTTTATGAATGTTACACTATTCCTCCTGGACGCTTTGCATCTGTGGCGCCAAACTTTCCGGGGTTGATCTACAATACCACATTTGGGTCATCCATTTTACATTTTAGGAATTCACCCCAGTATTACCCTCACTACAAACAATCAAATTATCCTCTGTAGTTATTGCGTACAACTGTCTGCAACGTTAGGCCAACCATTATGTACAATTGTTGACAATGTTGTGTGTCTTTTCTACGACTGTCCGAAGTAACATAATATAAAGTTACATAATATAAAGTTACATAATATAAAGTTACATAATATAAAGTTACATAATATAAAGGCATTAGATGTTAGTATAACAGCCAGTATTACATCGCAATAATCCATGCAGCCATCAAGATATTGATTGGTAGCACCAAGTAAATCACTTAGATGGATATTTCTATGATACTGTTGTCTCCTGAAGTTGTACAGGCACAAACACAAATCTGACATCTTTCCATGTTCTACATTCAACAATAATCCATCACTAATCCAACATCATAATCCCACGTCAACACAATGTCACCCTAATTAACATAATACGAAGTTCACTGACCTTTGATATTTCACCTTCATGACCCTCCAGTTTGGCCATTATTTGTTGAGTGGCCACATTGTACAGTCTAGCCGTACTGTCGGCTGATGCGGTCAGCAGATACTGACCAGTATAGTCAAACGTGACGTCCAGCACTTCGTCATCATGACCACTCAGTGTGCCAATGCACTGACCTTGAAAGATAAATGCTGACCTTTACATCAATATAACAACCTTAACATATAAATAATGACACTGACATCAATATAACAACCTTGACATAGAAATATTGAACTTGATATCAATACTACAGCAACCTTGACTTATAAATAATAACCTTGATATCAATACAACCTTGACATAGAATACCGATCTTGACATCAATATAACAACCTTTACATAATATATTTACCTTGACCTACAGTGTAAAAACATTTACCTTGATATAACAGAAGTGACGTTGACACGGAAACACTGACCATTACACATAAAGAACAACTTCAAAGGGACCAAGTCTGCTTTTTTTGCAGAATTTTCTATATTTCTATACTTCCTGCTTCTCCTTCTCCTTCAAATAATCAATTCCACCATTGAGACCTTCATTTTTCAAACATGTCCATATTGTGCTTGGGAGGATTTGATCTCCAACAGGAGGGATGAGACTGGGAGGGGATGAGACTTGGAGGGGGTGTGACTGGGAGGGGATGAGACTGGGAGGGGGTGAGACTTGGAGGTGCTGTGACTGGCATGGGATGAGATTGGGAGGGGTGTGACTGGCATGGGATGAGACTGGAAGGGATGAGACTCGGAGGGGGTGTGACTGGCAGGGGATGAAACTGGGAGGGTGAGACTGGGAGGGGGTGAGAACAGGACTGGGTGAGACAGACAGGGGGTCAGACTGGGAGGGTGGTCAGACTGGGAAATTATCAGAAGGGAGGGGGTCGTGCTGGGACAGACAAACCCCTGCACCCACCTGTGGCAGCATCCCATAGTTTGCAGGTCTTGTCCATGGAGCCCGTGGCGACGAGGGAACAATCCCAGTTGAACTGGGTGCTACTGATCTCTGCCCTGTGCCCAATCAGGGTGTGCAGCCTCCTGGCAACAACACAGCACCAGTGTTTAATTTTAATGTAATTAAATTTTAATGTAATTATTTAATTTTAATATAATTTAATGTCAATGTAATTTAACTTCAATTTAAATTAATGTTAATGTTTAAATTTTATTAAATAATTTAATTTTAATGCAATTTAATTTTAATGCAATTTTATTTTAATGTGATTTAATTTTAATGTAATTTAATGTTGATGTAATTTAATATTAATGTACAATGAAATGTTTATGCACAATGTGATTTTTTATGTAAGTTATTGTTTAGGTAATTTAATGATTACATTTTAATGTAGTTTAATTGTATTGTAATTATTTAATTGTTATACAATGTAATTATAATTTTTGGTAATTTATTGATAATGTAATTTCATTATTCAATGTTAATGTGATTTAATTATTATTTTTTTAAAGTACCCCAGTAATTTAATTATTTACTTTAGATGTAATTTAATACAATTTAATATAATGTAATTTAATGCACCTCGAGTAATTTCTAACTAGATTTGGAGCTACATAAGTGTAATATTTATTTATTTATTGTCTACGCAAGTTTCTAAGTTAGAACAATTGCAAATTGAATAAATATGGTAACTGTCTGACACTACTGGTAGTCGAGACTGTGGTTACAGCCGTGTGTGTTAACTTGAAACTGTATTACAAAGCACCTGTTATACATGTTGGTGTTTTGGTATATTGTGCATTGTAATTAATTTCTTTAAAAAAATTCTCTCCCGTGGATTACGGTAGCTTTTCGTATTTAACCTGCGACACACAACCAGAGTAAATAGATGCTAAGATTGAGATCTTCACAACTGACACTATTTTTCCACTACAAAATTGCACGTGTTTCAGAAACAGTAAATTGTTCATCGCCATGGATTTTTCAAGTGATTTAACTTTAATAATTGCTCATTTGAAACTTGCATGGCGATACGAGGCATGGTATCAAAGGCGTTTACAAAAAATTATCACTCTCAACTTCGACATCAAAACATCTTAATTGCCTATTTCTGGAGAGTACTCCGGAAATAAGTTAAAGCCAAATTACATAGGAAAAGTTCCATAGGAAAAGTTACACTTGAAATTCATTGGTGGCAACATCTGCACAAAGAAAAGTGGGAATGTTCTCACGAATACGTAGGAAAGTGCTCACGAAAAATCGGGAAAGTTTTCACCCACCTCTGCTCAATTTTCGTCTATTTAGCATTCATTTTAGTTATTTTGATGTGCCGTTCTCATTCACATTCAAATGTGAAATCACTTGAGAATAAAGAACGACCTCCTGTACAAAAACCAGATCAAATTTACCTTGAATTTTTTGGTTTTTGAAAGCTAAAAAACAGGACATTTCGTCCAAAAAGTGGGACCAAGTGGAAAAAGCTATATTTCTCGCCTGAAAAAGGTAAAGTTGACACCTATGGAAATTTTTAGTAAGCTAAAGGACAATATTACAGACAAGTCTGATGAGGACTGATATACTTACTTGCCCGTATTGACGTCCCATACTGATACTGTGTGGTCAAAGGAGCCGGTGATCAGTTGATCTCCCGTCGTGTTAAAACCTAATGAAATTATTTCTGCAGAATGGCCCTAAAACGTAAAAAGTAACAACAGCCTTGACAACTAATACAATTAATTGTCAGAATGACCCTGAAACGAAAACAGTAACCATGGCATTGATAACAGAAACAGGCTCTGTTCAAATCAAATCAAATTTATTTTGACACGGTGTTTACAATAAAAAAAATATATAAAAAAATATAAAATAAATTAAAATTAGAGTCTATGACTCAGAAACAAGCAGAAAATAACCCATTGGAGTGGAGTGTGACCCACAATCACACATACAACATCTTAAATGTGTTTTAAGTTAAACACTTGTGATTAACAAAATCTGCTACTGAAAATTTACTTGGTGTCAGGAAAGCTTGCTTTATAGCCGTGTCTTTGAAGAAATTCATCAGATGAGTGACAGTAATCTTCTTCTTCTTGCTCTCCTCTTTATCCCTGAGCTACGGGCTGAGGCTGGCACCGATAGCGGTCGTCAATTTTTGTTTTCCCATCTTCTTCGTTACTGATCCCGTTTCACTGCTGTCTCCACTCCCCCATCCCTCGCCCTCATTCTCCACTCCCCCATCCCTCGCCCCCATTCCCCACTCCCCCATCCCTCGCCCCCATTCTCCACTTCCCCATCCCTCGTCCCCATTCTCCACTTCCCCATCCCTCGCCCCCATTCTCCACTCCCCTCCCACTCCCGTCAAATCTCTCTTCATGCAGTCCTCCCATCTCAGTTATCTATTAACATTTTAATCATACGTCAGTCACTTTTGCTGTTGTTCATTGTGATATCTCGACAGCTTTCAGCTTTCTTTTTTTAAGCATTTCTCACGCCTAAGATTACTAATTTCTGGAATCAGTTTAGTTGCTTTCCTCTGTATATATTATATCCTTCATATGATATGACCTGCAAACTTGTACACAGTATTGTTGCGTGAGATCTTTGAGCGGCATGCCTGCATAAAGTTAAAGTGTGCTGAACCTACATTGAGCGTACAGAGTTCTACGCCTGTCTGGACGTCCCACAGTTTGGCGGTCGAGTCCATACTACCCGTGGCTACCACCGTGCTCTGTGGACTGAAGGAAAGACACACCTGCAAACAGACGGCAATGTCACAACATGGTCATATGACACAGTCATATGACACCATCACATATATATACCATTAAAAATGAAGAAATAACATAACTGCCAACGACTATGCTAGATATACACCCTATTTACAGAGTCAACAGCAGCTATAAAAAATATAGTCTAAGAACTGTCTAAGCCTAACTGTTTTGATCATCTCTGTTGTTTATTATTGTAATTAATACAGCACTGTTGGTTAAACTAATTATTACACTAATTTCTTCCAAGTAAACTAAATGCATCTATAATACATTCCACATGTTTCATAATGAAGTTAACTAGTATTATTATAACAAAGAATGTGAACAAATCTTCCGCAAAGCACCATTCTTCGAAACATGCCAAAACCAAACGATGGAAAAACGAACATGCACATCTTGCTGTATCATGATGTAAATTCACATTTTTATTTTTACATTTCATTACAGTTCAATGGGTGACGTAAACAAAATGTGACTTCTGGGACTTACAATCTCCGCTGTGTGTCCTTTGAATGTGTGATAGCACTTGCCCGTGTCTGAACTCCACAATTTGCATGTCTTGTCGAACGAACCTGTAGCGATTTTATCCCTGGAAGATACACATGAACAAACCTGTCGTGATTTTATCTCTTTTTTTTAAACTCATAAAACAGAGTCAGGTGTAGTAAATAAAATGTGGGTCGAGTTAATACAAACTACATAAAACTGTGCTTTTATTTAACAAGGTATCCAGTCCTTGGGACTGTTCAAAGCACTTTACACTTCACCCCCTGGCAGACCTGTTCATTCAAACACCTACTCATCTGATCTGGTAAGCATTCAGCCATGTTATAATTACTGCATAAAAAATAATAATTCACATATACCAACCATTGTCAGATATAATACTCATTACTCATTTAGAATGATATATATATATATATATATATATATATATATATATATATATGTATATATATATATGTATATATATATATGTATATATATATATATATATATATATATATATATATATATATATATATATATATATATATATATATATGTATATATATATGTATATATATATGTGTATATATATGTGTATATATATGTGTATATATATGTGTATATATATGTGTATATATATATGTATATATATATATATATATATATATATATATATATATAAATATATATATACATATATATACATATATATATATATATATATATACATATCGCTCATTTAGTTTTTTAATCATTTCATGAGAAATCGAACCGATCTAGTATCTACTACAAAATGCTAGCTCGCTTGTGCTAATGTCATAGTTAGTTTTGATTTAATCATCAGATTAATTAATAAATTATGTTTTACCCATGCGGTAAAAAATCATTAGAAAATGGCAGTAATAGTAGTGAAAGCTTTATTTCAAGTTGGTGACCATGTCACATTTATCACGTGATTTTCAATGGGTCATCAGTCGCATCCACTCTTACATACACAGTTATACAACGAAGATAAAATATACATGTCAAAACAATATATAAACAAAATAAAACATAAATAAATACACAGGAAAACGGGTCATTACAAAAAAATTATGTAAATATATATTTTATATAAATAAATCAATTAAGGCTTAGGCCCTATATACAATAACATAAGACTATTCACCTACATAAGACTATTCACCTACATAAGACTATTCACCTACATAAGACTTTTCCCACTTCAACAAATTACCCGAACTAACTATCAAAGTCATGCACTACAAACATGATTCATGATGGCCAAATGGCAGGTCGGCCTGTTGAAATTCAGTCGCTGCGGTAACCAATAATATTGCTTGTTCAGATTAACCAGGCTTGCATATGGGAACTTAAGTTTAGTTGGTAGTGGATCCATCGTCGCTGGTCAGACAGATCATGACGGCCATTTTGTGTGAACGCTCTTTTGGACGCAGGCGGCTCTAGTTCCCAGAAACCCATCGATCCAGACAGGAACTGGGATGAAGTACAAATGATTCAGCCAACATCCGCACATGGCGTGGGATAAACTGACAAATCCACATTTCAACAGGTTGATATGCCAGGGGTAGTGTAGTACTACTATCACCACTGGCTAGCGAAGGTGATGCGATTAGCTACAGGGGGTGTGACCTCTTACCCATAGGGGTTGTTGAAGGCAATGGCGTAGACCACGTTGCGATGGCCCTCCAGGGTGTGAAGTTCTTCCCCGGATGCAGTGTCCCAAACCTTACATGTCCGGTCGTAGCTCCCCGTGATGAAACTGGAAACAAAAATTTTTTCACCAAGTAAACTATATATTTCCGTCAATTTTATTCAAAATACGTAATAGTCATGTAACACAACATAACTCACTTTCATTAACATGTGCAAATAGCCGGTCATCTCATACACATACAACTTTCGATTTTAGGTTACGACTTCCAGTTTTATTTTGCACTGAAAGGCAGGCAAATATATGCATCATCGACACAACAGCAAGCGAACACAAGTGTTTTTCCAATGGTTAATGTCACTGGCTCATTTTACATCAATGATGTTGCCAGCCAATGGCAATAGATGTTGCAAAACAGAATCGGCGAATTCGGCTGCGTTGGACTTCATTGTAAAATTGGTCATCAGCTGTATCGACTCACTGGCACCGAAACGTTTCATTATATGACGCGTGTTGTGAAGAATCCTGAATATGTCCTATGAAGAATACAAGACCAAAGAATTTGTAGTTCAAACCATCACTGGAATGACTGAGCCCAAGAAACAGTACTGAACATAATTAAAATGAAGCCACAATGGTACAGACACATCACTCATCACAATAGCATCGCCAAGAAATTCTGCAGGGTAGTGTGTGGAAGGGAAAAGAAAAAGGGGAAGAAAGTGGGAAGAAAAGGGGAGAGAAGGGGGAAGGAAAGGAGGAAGATGTGGCTCGACAACATCAAATAATAGACAGACTGGATACTAAAAAATCTCATTGAGGCAGCCCAGGACAGAGACCGGTGGAGATGACTTGCTTGCGTGTTGCATGGATTCGTGAACACACTGCATATGTACATGCAGTTCATATACACAGATTGTGTATATGAACATGCATTCGCAACTGTGTATCCTTACACATAATGCCTGCTGTGGCTGATCACTGAATGAATTTGCTGTTTCAAAACGTACAAGATTTTGAGAAAGACAGCGATTCACAGATTCGCAACAGGTTATGGAAATAAGATACGATACAAACAGACGAACAGCTGAGATAGCGAGAGTGAGAGTAAGACAAAGCGGAGTGAATTACCTTGAACCGTTCTTGTTAAAGGCGACATTGGTGAGTGGCAGTATGTGCGCTCGTAACACCTACAACCAGAGTCAGTTCACTTGAGTCAGTTCACTTGAGTCAGGTCGCTTGTGTCAGGTCACTTGCCTGAATGTCCTGTGTTTTAAGATAATTCCTCAAATCATTCACACCTGAAGTTATTACGGCGCTTTATGTTACTTGTTTACTCATTACTGAATGTAATGTCCGTAATGCATCAAAGATCACTAATTACATTAAAAATAAAATGGTTGTTAACTAATATAATATTACATATTACAATGTTGCACAGCACTGCACAGGAGAAAACACAGCCACTGCAAGAGCCTATGACTCCTTGCACTACCCAAGAGCCTATGACTCCTTGCACTACCCAAGAGCCTATGACTCCTTGCACTACCCAAGAGCCTATGACTCCTTGCACTACCCAAGAACCTATGACTCCTTGCACTACCCAAGAGCCTATGACTCCTTGCACCACCCAAGAGCCTATGACTCCTTGCACCACCCAAGAGCCTATGACTCCTTGCACCACCCAAGAGCCTATGACTCCTTGCACTACCCAAGAGCCTATGACTCCTTGCACTACCCAAGAGCCTATGACTCCTTGCACCACCCAAGAGCCTATGACTCCTTGCACTACCCAAGAGCCTATGACTCCTTGCACCACCCAAGAGCCTATGACTCCTTGCACTAACCAAGAGCCTATGACTCCTTGCACTACCCAAGAGCCTATGACTCCTTGCACTACCCAAGAGCCTATGACTCCCTGCACTGCCTAGTCAAGTGTTGGTAGGGCAGTGCCAATGGCAATGACAACTTCATTCCCAATTACCGGTTTTATAAATGCAAAAGTGACAGGGATACGAAGGAACATATAAACAGACATACATACAGAGTCACAAACTACTTTATAGTATAGATACATAGAATGAGGTAATTTACAATTAATTTTCACAAAGCTTTGCATTTGATGTTTAATTAAAACAACCTTACCTTGAACAGGTGGAAGCGGCGGTCATCGACTTGTGAAATCTTCTCCTTTAGCCCTGGACGTTGGTCAAGGAATGTCTCGGCTGACCAATACTTTGCATGTTGAACGGTGCAAAACAGTAATTACAACCGACCCAGCAGAGATTCTTATCATTCATTCTATGCAAAATGTTGTACATATTATTCTGTGTAGAAATGTACATACAGTACGTGACAGGTATAAAGAAAATTAAAACTATTTCACAAGTTCTGCCATCATAAATAACGCAAACAGATGCCAAAAACAATGTTTTTTATATATATATATATATATATATATATAATGTGGAGGATACGCATAATCAGCTTCCTGACTTGGTCCGTCTTTGACGTTGTCACCAGCGGCTCCTTTCGAGCAATCTCGTCCACCACCGCATCCACATCTGTGCTGAAAACACAACCAAATCTTGACTGTAACATGCTCGCTTTAAGTTGCTTGCCATTATAATGAACCCTTCTCATTTGCACTACCCCACCTGGAGGATAATAATGGAACATAAAGATTCAGGGAACTCAGCCTGTGTCGTGTACATGTGTAAATTATTGAAATTTTTGTGGTAATATTCCTACAAGTTTTGGTCGATTATAAAAAGGTAAACACACAGAATTCTAGTGGTTCACACGTGATTGACACGGAGCATAGCTGACTTGTTCAATAGTTGCCCACTAGATATTGCCAAATAGTGGTCCAGTACTGAAGATATCTTTTTAATAGTCTACACTATACATCATAATAAATAAGGACAATATGCACTGCTAAAATGGTATTGCTGTGCGTGAAAAGATGTTATCGTTTGCTGCTTAAAACATGCCTGTGGTTTTGTTCTCTGAATCTTTACGTACTATTATAATCCACCAAAGACCACCAGGTGGCGTGGCAGTATGTGGGGAAGGGCGTACAACAATGCTGATATACCCTCCACAAAAAGCAACTTCCAGAGTTGTGAAAAAAAGATGCTGTTCACGTAATATTTGTTATCAAAACACAAAACTAAGACATAATATTATTGCTTCCAGCAGCAATAAATAATAATAGGTATGCCTTCTCCTGTCATCAGTCACCACCTGACATCGCTTTTGCATCAAGCGGCTGATGCCAAAAATTGTAACTGATTAATGATTGATGCCAGGAGGCCATATGTATATGTTATGGATCCGTGACAAGACTTTTATGAGTAAACATTGTAAACAATAGTGTCTTTTGTTTAAAACATCTCAAACTAGCAAGGAAAGTCATTGACCTGCAAGTCCCAGTCAAGTCTCAAGTCATCTCTCTAAATGCCAAATCCCAAGTCACTAAGGTTGACCAACTGCCATGATTGTTGTGGTTTGTGGTTTCGTCAAAGCGCAGCACTGTTCGTCCTATTATGGACACTACTTTCTAGTGGTGTTCCGATTAATTAAATTAGTCGATGATTGATTGGTTCACGATCAATTAAACATTTATTTCCGACTAAATATAAATTCCATGCTGAGTTTTCTTCCCATTACACAAGTGTCGGGGTCATTTCAATCCAATTTCATGACTTATTTGGCCAATGGAAGAGAGGAGACGTCTGTGACTGACTACCCTGCGGCTTCCCCATTCCATTATGGCGTAAAAATCAGGCACTGTTGACAAACCATTTTCCACAATGGCCGCCCACAAACCGATCATCAATCGGTTTGGATAAATCAATGATGCAAATCAAACCGATTCCTAACACCACTACTTACTCTGCATTCAGGTCCAATAGGTCTATGGACTTGGTCTTCAACAATCCTGTTTGTTCATACTCAAGTATGATACCTGAAAACAGTCACATACTAGTTTCATTTTATTTCATGAATCATGATTTTCATGCACATTTGACTACTAAGATTTTCAGCTTCCATTTGTGATATTACACAAAAAATACACATGTATTTAATCAGAACAATATATTATAAAATTAATTACTTAGCTTCCCATAAAATTATACAAATTATCGGGGTAAGCAAGAATCGTTGCCCTGGACCAGCTGCTTTATGTAATAATAATATGCCGTCTTCACCAAACAACCAGAAGAAACTGTTGTGCAAGAGATCCGTAGATTCTAAATCTCTGTTTTCATTGTTTTCATTGTTGCAATGCAACCAAATTGTTAGAAGAGTTGTCTTTCATGAAAAACTTACAAGTATTGTGAAAACGACATATGATATTACGTATAGCGACTGGTCCGGTTGACTGATTTTGAAACTTTTTCACATTGCAGGTTCTCGTGGTTGCATCAGTATCATAAAACAAAAATAGTTCTGCAATTTTTAATGACATCCCTGGTCTAGGGAACAATAACAAAACGATGTATATTTACCATGGATGCTGCCACATTGTGATGGACAAACATAACAAATGTGTTGCAACAAAAATGTTAAGCCAAGCCCAAGGTGGTTTTGGAAGTAATCAAGATCTATGTAACACTATACTATTTTAGTCTTGTAAAATAATCAGGTACATTTCTAGAATCCGGATCCACCTGATTTTCGCCATTTAATGAAGCAATATGTAAAGCTGCCACAACATGTACAATGGTCAAATGCATATACCGTATTCGACCTAAGAGGCGTACTGTAAGGATATCGGAAAATTTCAAGGAATGTGTTCTTATAAACGTAAACAATAAGGTAACTGCGTAACACTAGTGGCGTCATGTGGTGACTAGTGTAGAACAAGTAAGAAGTGCTACCAACTGTTTAACACCAGATGACGACACTTTTCAGATGTTCCAAATTACAATAATTATGGACCCTGCTGATTAAAATAGGTCGAATATGGTAATTGGGTTGAATGTGTAAAATAGTGTTAAAAACATCATCCATCACCTTTTCGTACACTCAAATGTGCAAATGTAATGAGGGTTGTTTATCTAATATCTCCTATGAAGTAACACTATCGCTCAGTCATCATTCAAGCACCAGAAAAGGTGATTAAAATGAAATACGATTTTTAACTTAAATGTTATGTTTAATAATTTCCATGTTTTACCATAATACATTTGTGGGGAGCAGTGATCTAAGGAAAACTGAAAATAAACCACTCCGATGTTGGCCCTAGACTGGGCTGTTTATGGCGAAAATGAAGTGGGCTTGGGCTGATTTGTAAAAAAATTCAGTATTCAAATTACCTACAGTTCAATATTGACCTTTCATACCATGGATGCGTTGCCGTCCCGTCTCGCATTTGTACTTTTCTAGAATCCGGACCTGACTCATTTTCGCCTTTACTAACGCACAATCCATAATGAACTATAGAACATGCAAATTATTAAAAAGGTGTGCAAAACCTCATTTAATCAACTTTTTTGAAGCTTAAATCCGCATATTTTACCTGCACTGAATGCCATCATGCCCTTTGTATTCGCGATTAAGATGGTATCTTACCATAAAATACCTTAAGATGGTTCTGATCACAGGATTCTTGCAACTCCTCATTGATGAGATCTTCATTGTCTATTAATAGTTTAAGAGGTTCCAATTTTTACAGGTGCTTCAAAATTATATAAAATTGCCTCGTTGGACTAGAATTGGACCAGGTGGTTTTAAAATGAATTTATGGATTTTACCGTACGACTGTTTCAGGTAGGGAATTCCAAGGCTCAGTCACTCTAGCTGAGAGGGAAAGTATTTTTTCTTATATTTGATCTTTGTGTAAACAATTTTAGTGTACATATTTTATATTCCCTGCTCTGATAGATGCTTCTTCCCATTTTAAAAGTGTTGGTGAGGATTCAATGTTGTATAAATTATGGATGTGCTTTTACGCACATGTTTAATAATTTAGATTTACCTCGGTATAACTTAGATGTAGTTCGGTATGCATTGTTCAACAAAGTGGCTATTATTTATATGCCCAGTTCGATGTTGCCTTGGGATTCCATCCCGCGTATACGTTGCAGTCTGGCCTTATTTTAGTTTTAGTTGGAAGCAATTCAACCGTGACCGAGCCGCCGTGCAATAAGTGAATAACGAAGAAGCTGCTTAATATTGCCTAATGATTCAATACACACAATAGCTGACCTTACAATCCAGATACAGAATCCGCAACGTTCCATAATAGATCCCACCCATCTTGAAATGATTAGTGAATCGTGATGAGATTTGCTTAGTTACGGCCGTAAAACCAGCTTTGAAACTATGCCGAGACAAAAACGTTTGATTGCGAGCGTGTTGAAACACGTTTAAACTAAATAAAATCAAAGATTACAGGCCGAATGTGCCAGAATTGCTTGTTAACCTAAAACAACTATCTCCTACACAATGTTCTTTTTACCTGGCGGATAATATCGCAGTAAAAATCGTTTTAGCTTCATCTTGTCTGTTCGTCACTGTTTCTACAACAATCCAGTATGGCAGAACGCATCGGTCATCACCAAAAGGCGAACTATCGTTACAATAAACGGAATCGCTATTACGACGCCCTCTAACGGGTAAATGTTAATCTGCACGAACGCATGTTGGCAACAATGTTTTCTGCTTCATAAAACGAATTAGTCTGAAATAAAAATAGTTATTGGTGAAACAACAACTTATCTTGCGATGCATAGCTTGATCTTGTTAGCCATGACTGCTATAATATAGGAACTGCTCAATCAGCGATATAATATATATATAGTAAACTCCTGCGTTAGCCCAAATTTGGGCTGTTTGGAGTAAACCACTTGAGACTTGAGTATATCCTATATGGGTGAATATGTGTTATAGTAAAGCATAGTTTTACAGATGAAAACAATAAAGAAATTAATTTAGTTTATTTGGCTGTTTTTTTTTATTTAATTCAGAGCCGTTCTATGAACATTCAACTATCTAAATCTAATATTGGCCGTGACAACATTAGTTGCTTGATAATACAGGATGGGATTATATACGGGTGATTCTTTATTACTTTTGTCTAATGTCATGTACGTCACAAATAGCCCCACTTGATTAAAGTTCTCATAAAGTGTCTGTAAACACTAGATGCCACTTGATAGTGAGCAGAAACGTTCACTCAACATTAAAAAAAATTATATGGTTTTACTATTTGACGTACGCATGTATACGCACGTGTTTCCATATCAACATGGCAAACAAGTATTTGTTTAATCCAACCAGCCCTCAGAAATATAATGGTCCATCCCTAATCTGACTGGCACCCACCGTGGAGTGCAAGCACGAATCAGACAGCTAATAGGAGGTCATCTACACGAACTAAAAAAGGACACAATGATAACTTGAAAACTGTGCATGTCAGTAAAGAGCCGTTATAGTTAAAATCATGATGTTTTCAGGCTAAGATCGAGTTACACGAGGACGCATAAGCTGGCATGAACAAGATAACTAATCTGCATTCGCTCTGTTGATATGAAAAACCAAAATAATCTGCAATCGCTCTGTGAGATCAGACGGCCCAGTCGTGCGAACGTTCTGTACACATTAAGGTCTGCATCCACTGCTGTAGTCACTGCCCTAGAATGTTTGGAAAAAGGTGGGGACGCTGTATTCTAAAATCGGCTTTCCCTGACCCGGCCCTATTCATACAGTCTGCGCCAAAAAGACGCAACAATTAACTAGAATCGCCCAACTGCAGCAGGAGAGGGTCGACCCAGAAGAATGGAATGCATTCTTTGACAGTGCTGCAGAGCTAGAGGGAATATTTGAGATGGAGGCGAGCACGCCGCACAATATAGTGGTAGACACAACATTATTCAGGCACCGTCCGCGAGGACGTGCCCGCTGACATAACTGACACGTACGGCCGGTCAGTATTGGTTGAGGGCAATGCATATGCCGTTCGTGGATCACTCGATGCGATAAATGGACACACGTCTATTATAGTAGTTCAATATTCAGTACCTCACAACACGACAGCGGACAGAATGTTCCAGCTGTACGAGGTGTTCCAATACGAGATGTCAGGTGTCTGCGTCAGCTACAAAATGAAGTGGATCGCTGGAAGGCAATAAGTACGGGAGATGGCGATTGTCGCTGAGAGGTCGAACACACTCGATGACACGATACAGGAAATTAATCCTGTCCTGTATCCTAACTTGTATACAGCAGTCGTTATATGCTGGTGACGAAGTCTGTCCTTGTGTTGCATAAATTATATGATATACTGAGGATTCACACCCACCATTAATTTTATGCCATGGATGGGCGTCGAGTAGATGGATCGTGTTTTTTATGGTCGGATGGGCATTCTTTTTTCATGTTTTACTCTGACTTTAAATGTACCAAACTGCACATTATTAGCTTCCTTACTCAGCACGTGCTAGAACCAACCAGAAAATGTATTAGATATAGTTTTATTATCACAAAAAGAATTAGTAGACAATGTAAAAATACATGAACCATTGGGTAACAGTGACCACAATCAAATACATTTTGACATCAATGTAAAATAAGAAAGTAAAAAAACGTATAGGAGAAACTTCCAAACAGGTAACTATAAAGATATGAGAAAATACTTAGCAAAGCTAGATTGGAATAACATGCTGATGAATAAGACCACAATTGAATGTTAGAATATTATAAAATATGAAATTGAGAGTATCATCGATAAATGTGTTCCCTTGAAAAAAAACAAGGAAAACGGTCTTGAAAGAAACACTTGTCAAAAGAAGCTATTAGAAAAATAGTGTTTAAGCAAACTATGTGGAGGATTTATAGGCGTACCAGAAAGGATGAAGACTATGCAAATTACAAAGAGGCACTTAACCTGGCTACAACTGAAATTCGAAAATCTAAAAGAACCTTTGAAAAAAATTGGCAGGTAATATAAAAAATTACAGCAAGAGGAGTTTCTATGCTTATGTAAGGAGTACACAGAAAGTTCGAAATAAGGTCGGACAACTGGAAAACAACAGGGGAAACATAATTTCAGAGGGGCTTCAAATGGCAGAGGTCCTGAATGAGTATTTCAGCTCAGAAGATATCAGCTCACTTCCAGTTGATGGGATACCACCAAAACTGCTTAAGGAAATTGTTAAGCAAATTAGTACACCACTTGCAGAATTGTTTAACGTGTCACTAGAAGAAGGAATAGTTCCTTCAGAATGGAAACAAGCAAACATTACGCCACTATTTAAGAAGGGTTCGTCAGTTGTACGTAAATTACTCGAAACATTAATTAAAGACCACATGGTGGAATTCTTTGTAAAACATAATTTAATAAATACATTTCAACATGGGTTCATAAAAGCAAGGTCATGTCTAACTAATCTCTTGTGTATGAAGAAATTACAAAGTGGGTAGATGACGGGTCACCAGTGGATGTTGTCTAGTGAGATTTTCAGAAAGCTTTCGATAAAGTGCCACACCGAAAATTTTTACTTAAACTAAAAGCCCATGGTATACGTAATGATGTAATCAACTGGATAGAAAAGTGGCTTACATACAGAAGACAGAGAGTAATAGTAGATGGTGAGATTTCAAACAGAAAATCGGTTTTGAGTGGGGTGCCACAGGGATCAATACTAGGCCCTATACTGTTTTTAATATATATAAATGATTTAGAAGATAGCATATATAGCAAAGTACTCAAATTTGCAGATGACACAAAATTATTCAGAAAGGTTACAAATGATACAGATAAACAAAGTTTACAGGATGATCTAGATAAATTGTTTAAATGGTCAGAAAAATGGCAAATGTTATTCAATTTTGGGAAGTGTAAATGTATACACATAGGACATGGAAACGAAGAATATAAAATGGTTGATGCTGTACTAGGTAGAACCACACAATATCATTATGTACTTGTATGTCCATCTCTAATGGAAGAAAGATCGAAATACATAAAAAAATACTTCAGAATCAGACCTAATACTCTGAAAATGAACCAGCTGTTCAATGTACACAATGTGAAACAGCTGACAGATCTGTCCAGATTTATTAAAATAATCATGACAAAGTTTGTCTAATTAACAAAATGCCTTACTAAAACAGTGAATTGCGTAGAAGTAAAATTGTAGCTCATAGTTAATTTACTGTTCATATTATTACTTACTTTAGTTCAAACTGTGCAATATATACATAGTTTATTTTATTTTACATTACCTAAATTGCATGTACTGATCATATAGAACATACTTTATCCAATAATGACACTAGATGTATTATGCACTGTAACTAGTTGATTTACATACTGTGAATATGTTTTATACAATATATGTCCTATGTATTGTAACCAGTTGTTCTACTAAAATGTACTGTAGAGAGAAACTTCTCTCATACTCCGCAAGGGGTCGTAGGGAAATAAAAGTCATTGTCATTGTCATTGTCATTGTCATTGTCACAAGAAAAGGACTTAGGAGTAATATTTAGTGCTGACATGAAAGTTTCAGAGCAATGTGGGATTGCTGCTTCAAAATGAAATCAAATTCTAGGGCTAATTAGGAGAACTACCATATATAAGGAGAAACAGCTAATTGTACCCCTGTAGAAAGCAATAGTTAGACCACATTTGGAATATTGTATTCAAGCATTCAAGCATATCGTAAAAAAGGACATAGCCAAGCTAGAAAGAATACAACGAAGACCAACTAAAATGATTCCAGAATTGAGAGAGCTTAGTTACTAAAGTCGCTTATTACAATGTGGTTTGACAACACTAGAGACCAGGAGACTAAGAGGAGACCAAATAGAAGTTTTTTTAAATAGTGAATGGTTATGAGGATGTTGATAGGAATATGTTCTTCAAACTTAAAGAAGGCAGTAGAACCAGAGGACACAAAGCAGCATTAGTTAAGGAACAGTGTAGGTTGGACATTAGAAAGTACTCTTTCTCACAAAGGGTTATACATGAATGGAACAAACTGCCAAATGATTGTGTTAATGCTAGTGGTGTGAATATGTTTACAAACAGAATTTACAGATATTTGATAAGGGCGGGCTACACATAGATGGCAAAATGTATGAACTCTCGATAAGCCAATGGCTTCCTTGTCCACGTGCCATCTGGAACTTGTTATTTGGGATGGCAATCTTGTTAAATGCATGTGGCTATGCAAAAGTTGAACATGACCATATACTAATCATCGTCCAAAACCAGTCAATTGTAGCGATAGTTGATCCAACGATATTTGTAGCGTAGATTATCTGCGACGACATATTGCAATGACGGCATATATACAATAAACGCTGTGGTGTTTCTGTTCCCACAAGTTGCCTTTTATACTGTAGTCAACACCAGTAAACACAGATGAACCATCAGTATCGCACGAATAATAATAATAATAACAATGCCCTAAATAAATTACACCTTACGAGACTGTTAACGTTTTTTTGCGTTAGTAGACGCAATTCCAGCTTTACCCATTTTGTGTGTGACTAGAAGCCATGCAGGCATTTCATGTACACCGAAAATAAAAGTGTTTAGTAGGGACTTAAAAACAGTTTCAGTGAATGTCGTCACGGAGAAACCACGTCGACCGTACCGCTTCATGTTTAGGTGTGGCACAGTGAGTAGATTACCGTCAGCACAACGAAGCTAGCGCCCTAGCTACTATATGGCGATAATATGTCAACATTGTTCGCAGACATGTAAATTGCGTAATGCGCAGTCGGTCACCAGAAGCATCTTGTAGTGACTGATCTGACTTGCCAACAGAGAGTATATCTAATATGTTTAGCTTACCAGAGGAATATTCCTCATATTGATAAAACATGCGCTTTATTAATAAAATGCAAGTTGAAAGTCGGCCAAATTATCGAAATAGCGAATAAAATATACATGTGTGTAAGTACATTGTACAGATTTTCAGCCCGGCGTTGACGTCGCTTGCATTAATGTTGACGTCACTTGCATAAATGGTGGGTTCGGCCTTTACCAGCAAAACCTCCTCGATAAAAGGTGGTGTTACTAGAAAACAGCTCTTCCCCTCTACACAGTTTGTAATTTTCCATTTTCAGAAAGGCAAGAAACTGGCATAACTAGGGGGCGTATTGTCAACAGACTTGGACGGTTCGGATTAAGTGTTCACAAACTGTTGGGGTGCATGTTTATTCAAATCGTTTCGTTTCATAGCACATGATATTCATTTTACTGTACATTACACACACTTCGAGTATCTATTTCAGACCTTTAATTGCTACAGAGCAGGATGCGAACTGCACTGGTAAATTTCAAGCTGCCAAAATATTATATCAGAGCCTATAAATGTAACAAAACGCTGATTTAATGATGACTGTCTCGTGTTGCTGAGCTTTCGGGGTGGGTATCCGATAGATGTTAGCTTCATTTTGTGCCAGTTTTTGGGACGTTCGGAGTTTCATAGTTTGTTTGCGTGCTGGGAGCCGTCTTACATCCAAGGGCCGATTTGCCCCAGGTTACCCTACTACTTATTTCGCGTAGAAGGACAAGACTTGATATATATATATATATATATATATATATATATATATATATATATATATATATATATATATATATATATATATATATATATATATACTGTGGAATATATTTGTTGTAAAAGTAGCCATACATAAGTCATCATTTTAGGTCGTGCATCAAAGATATACAGTTAAACGACGAGTCTGACTTGCAGGCCAGGCGTATTCACAGGCCAGGCGTTTTAGTCACAGGCCATGCGTTTTATTCACAGGCCAGGCGTTTTATTCACAGGCCATGCGTTTTGTTCACGCCACGCGGGAATGAACCGCCCGCGGCTTTGTGTGTACTCAATTTATGTAGATAGACAAAGCTAGACCTATATATATATGCTGTGGAATATGTTTACTTTAACAATGGCCCCAAATAAGACACGCTTGTGTGTCGTGGATCAAAGATATACAGTTAAACGACGAGTTGGACTCGCAAGCCTAACGTTTCATTTACGCCACGCGGGAACGAACTACAAGCGGCGTATACTCAATTAGTGTAAAAAATAAGGATATAATAAAATATAAGCCATGGAATATGTTTAATGCATGATTTTATTTCCCGTAACAACAATTGACACACCTGTAGGCCAGGCGTTTTGTTCACAGGCCAGGCGTTAATTTCGTGCACGCGATACGGGAATAAACAGCACGGCTGAATAGCACCATTATTTGTGGCGTGCCTAACACAAGATGTTATTAATAAGTAGTGCATAAGTTTATTAATTTGCGATACCCACACAACATTGTACGACTAATTAGGAACTATTCCTACGGTGGCGCTTCACAGTGCAATGCGGTTGCTAAATATAGAGGAGTCATACAGACCACTGTAGAAAATTGCATTGCCATTGGTGTTAACGTTTTGTCTGATTATACGAAAACGTGACCATCAAAAATTCAGAAATTTTCTTACAGCAACTGCCATCATCTCATTGACATGCTGACCAATTTTTTTCAAAATAACATGCCTCCAGCCCGACGTGCGATGCCCATCAATTTTGAAGAAAAAAATAGCCATGTATTAATGCGCCCACGTGGCCCATAGCAGAAAAATTCCCAAAAATCCCTCCGGCTGTTAAACTGTCAAAAATGCACCATTTCACAGCCAACAACCTGTGAATATGCCTGCTCAATTACACTTACGTCACATCATATGAAAAAAAAACAATAAACAGGACGGTCACCAGTGGTCTATCCCTAGAATTACAATGTAAACAGTTTGTAGGTGACGTCATGGCTTTTTAGACACACCTGTAAACTTAGCCTCGATTAGCCAGGTTCCGTGCTGTGGCGCCACCGTTTGTTGCACACATCATCGCCTGGATGCAGAGTGTACTTTTTATTGTGACAGAAATGATGTATGCACCCATATTCTGGATGCACACATAATTGGCTAATTCCGATGTCATCCAGGCATTTGGCTAATTCATAAAATAAGAGTGAACTTGTGTCAGTTTATAAGATGCAATTCGAATTAACTTTAAACTTCGATCATATTGACACAACTGTCACACTGAAAAGTTAAATCAGGCCAAAAAAGCTTTGTGTTGCATCTCGATAATGACGCTCATTGCCATTGCTGTGGGCATTTCAGGGAAACGCATACACAAAAAGGAGTAGTGACAGTAGGTAACAGCCAGACCACGCCTTTGAGGCCAGACTCTCTTCTCGGCGAATTCACGGAGGCGAGCGAGAGTCGCATAAGCGAGACTACCTTAAACTTGGAAACGAAGCGACGGAGGTCTACATTGCAAAATATACCATCAAAACAGTTGACAGAAATGGCTTCTCCACCGCCCGGTTATGAGAAGGGTGGCCCGTATACTCAACAACCACAAGGTTACTACCCGCCACCACAACAACAGCAAGGTTATTACCCGCCACAGCAACAACAGCAGGGATATTATCCGCCGCCGCAGCAGCAGCAACAACAACAAATTGTTCAACAACCGGGAATGGCAATGACCCAGATGAATACGGGAATTCCGCCCGGACTAGAGTACCTGTCCAGCCTGCCGAGTGTCAAGATCTACCAAGTGCTGCATATCGAGGAAAGTGAGTGACAAACGAAGGTGAAAACCTTGTCTTGGGAATTCCATCCCTTGTCATGTGACTCGGGTGGTCATGACGTCACGTCATTAATTGACGTCATTAATTGGGCGGGGGGTGGTGATTCTACAATAACAGTGGTTGTACTTTATTCTTTTAAATCAGAAATTGCTGAATAGAGTATAAATGGGCGTGGCATGTTGTTTGAGCGTGGTCTACAAACAAGATAGTGGGGCAACTTAACTCTGGTGGACGTTGGGCAGACTTTGCTATTTTCAGTCATGTATTAGTCCAAATTGCACTTACATTGAAATGGGTCAGCTTGTTAATTGTTGTAACGATTGCAGCTTCAAGCTTGTCTGAATTCTGTAATACTTGTATATATTCTGTCCGCCCTTTCAGCTTGAGTGAATATGGCGGACTGCAATACATATATATGCATCACACGGAGGAGCTGTGTAGCTAAAATCATGAAGACAAAATATATAAACTGAACAAAACAAAACATTTCCAAACTATATTATATACAAACTGGAGGAATACATGATTGAAATGACAACAGTATAGCTCTCAGTCTGCCTTTTAATATGCCCCCAAGATGGTGAAAGATGGATCATCTGTGGCAGACTGTGCGATCCATCAATGAAGCATTAATGAAAATGGAAGTTCGTAGTTGAATTGTTTTAAATTACTGAGCGACAGATACATTTGTGAGACTTGCAAAGTAGTTAACATTGCTAGCGAATGATTTTGGGGACACTGAAACATTGGGTGGTGGAGGGTTTGGTGGTGTCTTTAAATGCCATTTATACCTACCTTAAGATACCTTAAGATGGTTCTGATCGCAGGATTCTTGTGACTCGTCATTGATCAGATCTTCATCATCATCTGTCATTGATGACTGTAAATAATTTAAGAGGTCCAGTTCCAATTTTAATGGTGTTTTAAAATTATATAAAATTGCCTGGTTGGCCAGAATTTGTCCTGGCGGTTTTTAAATAAATTTATGAATTAACTTATGACAAATGTTTCAGCACCAGAGTCACAAATGCATGGAATTCATTGTTGGAGGACACAATACAGGCCACAACAGTGAACAAGCTTAAGTCCCGACTTAGAAGAGAACGGAAAGATCATAGAGACCTGTACAGTTACCATTTCACAAATTAGACAAAGCGGATCAACACAAGTAACAACAATAGTAACAACAATAGAAACAACAAAGTACCAAGTCAGTAGTGGAAACGTGAACAATGCTAACAGAAAAACAAACCCTTGAGCCAGTCTCAATACTGAAATGGGTAACTATTGACCGTGCTTACGGTGATAACTTAAGGTAAGAACTAGTTCACAGCTTCACTGCTGCTCATTATTGGGAAGAAATCCGGGTAAGTTAAACAATTGAAAGAGTACTTAAGGTAAGAACTAGTTCACACTTTCACTGCTGCTCGCTATTGGGAAGAAATCCGGGTCAGTTAAACAACTGAAAGAGTACTTAAGGTAAGAACTAGTTCACAGCTTCACTGCTGCTCATTATTGGGAAGAAATCCGGGTCAGTTAAACAACTGAAAGAGTACTTAATTATGTGTCCTTATTTATGAAAAATTAATGTGTTTTAACAATACCAAAGAAGAGATAAGTGGTTAATGCTTCACCGTCAACTTATTTAACCTATGGGTCAAGGCTGATCATGGGCGTGACTTCCATCCTCTCGCCGATCACATGACAAAGCTATTAAATTTCACTAAGGGTGAAATTTATGAGTTTTCAACGCTTCCAATTTCACAATTCTGGATCAAGCATTAAATAATTGAATGGTTTATTTAATGATTTCACAAGAACAATGTAAAAAGTTGCACAAATGAGCTAGCATATCATAATCGATACTAGATAGGTTTGAATTTTAACAAAGTCAATTTGAAATGAGACAAGCAAAAATTAATTGAGGAGGGTCCTTTATGTGAATTGAGGAGGGTCCTTTAAGTGAATTGAGGAGGGTCCTTTAAGTGAATTGAGGAGGGACCTTTAAGTGAATTGAGGAGGGGACCTTTAAGTGAATTGAGGAGGTACCATCAAGAGGACATAAAATTTAAGTTCCTTCATCAACTTATAGGTGGATTCGTGCATTGTTGCTGCCAGCATTATGTTCAATTCTAATTATCAATTACAATGGTCAGTTACAATTAAACAGTGTCACAAAAGTGAAATTACAGTGTTCTAGGAAAATTAATTCTAACTGAGCCAAACTGTGACAAATTGGTTAATATTAAATTTAAGGCAACTGTCGAACAGTGAATTGAATCTTTTGGACACCGCAAATGCCAGTGTTCCATCGTTGTTGACAGGCGACTATCAGGGATAGTTTTATGTTTTACTATTGCGATAGATTTATAACTATAGTGATAATATTGTGGTAGTTTGACAGAAAATCGAATATAGCAAGTAGCCAGGACCACGGTCTCAAACTGTAGTTGATGCATGGCGCTGTATCACACAGCATGGGACTTGGAAATATATGTGTAATTGATTACACATGCTGAATCTGTGAATGGTGCTGCTCTAATCAATGATTGTTTACGTTAGATCAATGAATAAATAAAATTACCCAATATGTTTGAAAATTTATGTTTGTTTATTTCTGTTATTACAGTGACAAAAGTAGCCCTGCCCGAATAGTTTTGTCAACTATTACTGCTATTGATAGTTCAACCAATTTACTACTAATCGTTCGACGTATTGCCATGTTCCTGCTGACAGGTGAATGAGCCTACATTCATGAAGTATTCTTTCGCTGTTGACAGGTGGATGAGACTATGATTCTACATACATGAAGTATTCTTTCCCTGTTGACAAGTGGATGAGTCTATGATTCTACATACATGAAGTATTCTTTCCCTTTGACAGGTGGATGAGCCTACGACTCTACATTCATGAAGTATTCTTTCCCTGCTGACAGGTGGATGAGCCTACGACTCTACATTCATGAAGTATTCTTTCCCTTTGACAGGTAGATAAGCCTACGACTCTACATTCATGAAGTATTCTTTCCCTTTGACGGGAGGATGAACTTACGACTCTACATTTATGAAGTATTCTTTCCCTGTTGACAGGTGGATGAGCCTACGACTCTACATTTATGAATTATTCTTTCATTGTTGACAGGTGGATGAGCCTACGACTCTACATTCATGAAATATTCTTTCCCTATGACAGGTGGATGACCTATGACTTTACATTCATGAAGTATTCTTTCCCTGTTGACAGTTCTAATTGGCTATGAGAGGAACAACGTCTATCAGATCCTGGACGACCGCAACCAGCAGTTCCTGACGGCAAAAGAAGGTAAGATGGAGTTTTTAAAAGACAAATTTGTTTTACTTTATAACATTATGCAAATTGTACAATGACATGTTACTGTATGTTTTTGCTGTGCTTTTTATTTGTGTTTAGACTTGTAAAGCGCCACAGATAGATAAATATATTGTATTTTATTTATTATTAGTATTATTTGCAAAATTATATGAAACTGAATGAACGGAATTATTCAGTTTTATTACCGGATAAATGTACATAAAACAAACAAAACAAAGAACATTTTGTTAATTGTTTGTTAGGAGTAGATCAGAGTCTGTCTGAGATCTGCCAGTGAAATGTGTATGAATCAGAACTGGGTTCAATAATGCAAAATAAAATCAAGTACAATTGGGTACATTTCATTTTTCATTTCAGTTACTAAAATACTCAATTCAGTTGCACCATTTCAATTACATTTAAAAAGGTAAAGATCCATTCTTATATAGCGCGGCATCCAGTCCTTGGAACTGCTCGTTGAAGCACTTTACACTTCACCCCTTGGCAGACCGGTTCATTGCAATGCCATCTTGACTTGTCTGTCACGCTGCAATTACTGCGCGAAGACTATTCTTTCAGCTGAAGCTTCAAAATGGCAATAAGAGGAATCAAACCCGAGTTCTCTTTATTGAGAGCCTGATGTTTTAAATGCTACCTCGTCCCAGAGGTGTGTTATGCAGAACCATGCATATTCATCATTTGTTAACCTTTATATGGCAGTTGTGTTGCTGAATTTTTTTATTTTGTACACAACTGATCAATACATTTAGTGGACTTGGTGATTTTTTTTACATTTTGTTGAATAGTGACTTCACATTAGACCAAATAAAAAAGAACTGTAGCTTATGGTATTAATAAGCATACTGTAGTTGATTGTAATTGAAGTAATTGTTGCAACTACACAACCTATTTTAGTTACAATTACACAATAATTGCAAAACCATAATCAGTTACAATTGTATTTGTGTGTTTGGGCCCAGCCCTACAATGAACCTTTGTAGTTTGGCCAAGCTTGCCTGGCCTTAGCACTTACTACAGCCCTGTGTCGCTTGGAAATACAGTATATTACTTGGAAATACAGTATGTTGCTTAGAAATGCAGGATATTGCTTGGAAAAACAGCATGTTGCTTGGAAATACATGAAATTTGCATGGAAATACACCACATTGCTCGGAAATACAGCATGTTGCTTAGAAATACAGTATATTGCTTGAAAATACAGCATATTGCTTAGAAATACAATATATTGCTTGGAAGTATGATGTGGAATTTGCATGGAAATACACCATTTTGTTGGAAATACGGTGTGTTTCTTAGAAACACAGCATATTGCTCAGAAATATAACATATTGCTTGGAAATACAGTATATTGCTTGGAAAGACAGTACATTGCTTGGAAATACAGTATATTGCTTGGAAATACA
This sequence comes from Lamellibrachia satsuma, assembly GCA_033239005.1. Lineage (NCBI taxonomy): Eukaryota > Metazoa > Annelida > Polychaeta > Sabellida > Siboglinidae > Lamellibrachia > Lamellibrachia satsuma. The sequence continues at coordinate 6,059,823 of BSQZ01000003.1, forward strand.
ATATAGTGCTTGGAAAGACAGTACATTGCTTGGAAATACAGTATATTGTTTGGAAATACAGTATAGTGCTTGGAAAGACAATACATTGCTTGGAAATACAGTATAATGCTTGGAAAGACAGTAAATTGCATGGAAATACAGTATATTGCTTGAAAATACAGAATATTGCTTGGAAATATGGGATAATACTAGGAAATGCAGTATAGTGCTTGGAAAGACAGTACATTGCTTGGAAATATGGCATATTGCTTGGAAATACAGTAATTTGCTTGGAAATATGGCATAATGCTAGGAAATACAGCATAATTGTTTGGAAATGCAGAATAATTGTTTGGAAATGCAGCATAATTGTTTGGAAATGCAGCATGTTGCTTGGAAATACAGCATGTTGCCTCGAAATACAAATTTTATTTGTAATTGCTATTTTCCAAGATTGTATTTAAATGCAAATGTTTTGTGCCACGTTCAATTGTAAATAAATGCATATATGTTTTGGTTAATTGCCTTTGTAAATGCATTTGAATTCATTTCATATGTTTTTTATATTTAATTTGTGTTGTATTACGAACAAAAACCACACACATGTATATCACTAGTTGTGAATTCTATGATCGGATCATTACTGAGCAAAATGGAGGATTGAAAAACACAGTTGCTTTTTAGTTGTTACAAAACCAAACATTTGGTGGTCATATTCAAATGCAAATGTTTAGGGTATGCATTCAAATACACTGTTAGTTTCAGGCTGTACTTGAAAGTTGAATGCATATTTAAATGATCAACCTTCAAATGCAATTGTTACTAAATATGCAGTGTTTCAGAGTATGCCAACTTGGCAGTTGTTCCTTCATGTTTAGAAGGCAATTCTTACCTCAGTATTCTTTGCAGTTATACTTATTATGAATAGACTAATAATTAATTTTGCCAGTGATACACATCATTTGTACGTGTTGTGCAAAGAAAATAAGTTATTCAGTTACATACAGCAGAATTCCGAATTAAATATGTTGTCAGTAGAACATGAAACATTTCAATATGTGACCAAGTGAGTAAACGTTTACTTCGGAAAGATTCACAGTAAATTATCAAACATGACAATGTTCACCAGGACGATTTCGGTAATGTGGACATATATTACAGACTGAAAGCACCTTCATAATTACATATTTTGCAATTTGTTTGAAGTTAACCTAATTTTTGGTGCAGATTGAATGGACTGTCAGGCATTGTAGTACAGTATGTACATAATGTGTACTAAGCCAACATTTGGGTGGAAGCCAGGCCAGCCACTACACAAATAAACAGGTATTCTCTTGGCCACATCTGCAATTGTTTGGTGTATTGTTGGTGTCTGATTTAGTTCTGTTGTGTCATATGGCCTTAATGGGGACATGTCTAAACTGTGTTATTACTGGTAATTATGACATATCGTATGGCATTCAAGAGGTCAAATGACCTTGATGTGCTAACAATCATATCTGCACAGGCATACACCTACTAATGATTGATTTAAGTGTTCATCACATGCAAGCCGATCACTGAACAGTGTGTGTGTGTGTGTGTGTGTGTGTGTGTGTGTGTGTGTGTGTGTGTGTGTGTGTGTGTGTGCATGTGTGCGTTTGTTTAGTTGAATATCTTAAGAATTTATTTTTATTATCCAAGTTACAGCAATTTAATAATAATGTATGTAATTGCATGTCAAACTGGACTAACTTATGTATGTATTATGATTATATTGTATGGTCTACCTTCATGTATGTACAGCTGTTATTACTTTTATTAAGTTATTTCATGTTTATATTACTTTTATTAACCATGTTTAACTAACATTTTATCCTCTTTACATATGATGCTCAGTAAGCAGAAAACAATTATCCAATGTTTTATTGGATAATAAACTTGTATCATATTGTATCAGATTGTGATTTATTTCTCCTTTTTTCACCAGCCCTATTATGATCTGGGAGTGGGGAAAATCGGGGTTTTTTTTGGGGGGGATTAATTGATTTAACAAGAGATTTAACAAGATTTAACAAGATTTGCCATCCAAGCCAAAGGCCCAGATGGCAAGTGGACAAGGAAGCCATTGGCTTATCGAGAGTCCAACAATGTTCACCTACTTATAACCCGCCCTCCTGAGATATGTGTCAACCTTGTTTTTAAATATATTCACGTTGCTAGCAGTTACACAATCTGTAGACAATTTGTTCCATTCATTTATTGTCCTCTGTGTGAACGAGTGCTTCCTGATGTCCAATCTACATTGATCCTTTACTAATTTTACCTCATGTCCTCTAGTTCTGCTATCCTTCTTGAGTGAGAAAAACATATTTCTATAAATATTTTCATACCCATTCAATATCTTAAAAACTTCAATCTGATCTCCTCTTAACCTCCTTGTCTCTAGATTTGTTAAACCACATTCTTTCAGGCGTTCTTCATAACTAAGGTCTCTAAGTTCTGGAATCATTTTAGTTGCTCTCCTTTGTATGCGTTCAAGCGTATCTATATCCTTCTTACGATATGGTCTCCATGCTTGTATACAGTATTCTAAATGAGGTCTAACTATTGCTTTATAAAGAGGTATAATTAACTTTTTTCCCTTGTATGTTATGTTTCTTCTAATCAATCCAAGAATTTGATTACCCTTTGAAGCTGCAGTACCACACTGCTCTGAAACTTTCATATCAGCGCTTATTGTAACTCCTAAGTCCTTTTCTTTTACAGTAGTACCCAGAACAGTATCTCCCATTTTATAGTTTACATTCAAGTTCCTATGTCCTGTATGTAGGCATTTACATTTCCCAAAATTGAACTCCGTCTGCCATTTCTCAGACCATTTCACTAATCTGTTACCTATTATGATCTGGGAGTGGAGAAAATCTGTTTTTTTTGGGGGGGATTAATTGATGTAAGATGATAAACGAGGCAGCTGCTACCCCCCGTAACACTGATTTTGTTAGTATCAAACATCCATATTTTGAGAATACCTACAAGGCCCAAAGAGAACTGAAGAGATTGTTGGTGTTTATGACACTTAGTATTTGCTAGTTCTTTATAAATACAAAACCAGAATAAATTACAAATGCAACATTTTGCCAGTAATTAATTGCAACTGATTATTAAAATATTTTGACACTGCTGCTGGTTATACTTAATATTTGTATTATCGTAACATTAGTGCGTTGCATATTACTTACTTTTGTCAGCTTCTTAATTTGATGACAGGATGAATTCCTTCCTGTGGTTTCGCTCCCGTCTTGATACATTCTCCGTGACATCTTATCAGAGTTGTTGTTGGTCGACCACTTCTCAGAGGGCCGTCGGGCTTCCAGAGGAAGACTTTGTTGGCTGCTTCATCATGACGCATCGCATGACCTGACAGACAAAGACGCGTTGTCTTGCGGTGTCGGTGATCCACAGGAGTTAGCCGTTCAGTTTTTGGTTTTTTCATGTGATCGCGTCGTGACACGTTTTGGGTTTTATGCAGCATTCTTACCATTTATAGTATTTTATTATTATTGTCCGACCGTTTGTCTGAACCTGACAAGTCATTGTGTCATTGTTATTAACATGACACGCCATTGTTATTAAACAGGATGTGTCATTGCGTCAACTTGCAGAGACGGACTGTTGTACTCGCCAGTTTCTCGGCAACATCCGACCATTCACAATCAACATCAGTGACATGCAAGGAGGCACACATCTCCAGTTGACCCGTGACCTTCACTGTCAGGGGTGCTGCTACCCCTGCTGCCTGCAGGAGATGGACATATGTTGTCCTCCAAGCTTCAAGGTTGCCACCATTAAGGAGAAGTGAGTGTATTTTACCAGTACGCCCAGGAAGCAGGGACATTGCAAGATTTGCTAGTAGAAGCTGTTGATTTTTAGTTGCGTTTAATCGGTAGAAGGATATTTGGGCATTTTTTTGGCCACTAGACGTGTGCACCGTAATTCGTGCCAACAATGGTAAACATTGACAGGTAGCGCACATACAGGCATTTTGCAAGAGCTACTAATATGTAAGTTTAACTTAACTCAACGAGCATATCATTGGAGTGATGACAGCGGCAGGTAAAAAGTTTTTAGAATTTTTGATGGTCACATTTTGTAATGTTGATACAAAACATTAACATGACCATCAACGGGAAAGTCAAATGTAGGCTGAACCCCCGGGCTGCACACAGAACCACCCTGATGGTGATGGTTTTGTCCAAGCTTTTTTATCAGGGCTGCATGGTAAAACATTGGTCAGGCTGGTAAGTTTTGAAACTTACTGGTAAGTTTTGAAACTTACTGGTAAGTTTTGAAACTTGAAACCAGCCCGATCAAACCCTGGTCTTATAATTGATGGTAAAAATGGTTCTTCAGATTAGAGTTCTCCCAGGAGTTTGTGAGTTCGCAATTCCTTGTTTCAGCCTCAGGACTTCGTGTACAGCGCTTGCTAGAAATCCGTGTGACTTCTTACTGTAGAAGATGATAAATCTAGTGTTAAACTCACTGATTTCAACCGTTCATCAACATTCGTGTATGCTGCTATTTTGAATTGGCTCCGAATCTGTGCCGAGCGGACATAGTCATGTGTATTTGCCCGTGTGCAATCTTAGATCACGAGCCAAGAAGTGGACACAACAATGACACCACACGGTGAACCAGGTTGTTAAAAAAATATAGACTCCTAAATACTACAGCGATGACAGATGATTTATTGCACCACACCAAGTTATTGGTCGTCAGTTCCTCTTGGACAGAAATAAAAATAAATAGTTTCATTTGTCACGGTCTTCTATACACTTAAGTGAAATATCACACACACAAAAACATTCCAGCCCCTTGGTGAGACTAGTGTCTTTTTGTGGCAGTTTCTTAGACCATACGTGAGTTGTGTTTGCCTTGGTGAAATCATGCTTAGCAACTCTGGTTGGTTGCCAAAGATGGAGTAATCATACTTGTGTGTAATTGTAAAAAAGTTTTGAGTAATCATACTTGAAATCAATTATATTGGTCAAAACGGCCTAGTAATCGTAATCATACTCAGTTACATTGCCAAAGTTATCGAAATCACGATTACAGTTTTAATTACAGTTTTCTTGTGCACATTTCTGTTCCCCTGGTCCCAGTTGCATTTCAAATTCAAACAGGCTTTTCTCTTTCATTTTGTATCTAATGTATGTACAATGAATGCATTTTAATATAATGTGTTTGATTTTGTCTTGAATAAAATTAGTAACAGCACTAATACAAGTGTTCTTATTTATTTCGTTATGTCAATTTTATTCTTAAATGTAATAACGATTTTGATCCTGATTACATGCAGAAGTAATCTTAATCGATTACAGTATGTTTGTAAGTAATTGCACTAAATATGACAGTTATCGTAATCATAATCAGTTACATTTGTGGTGTAATCGCCCTATCTCTGCTCTTTTTATGGCACCCCTTGGCTCAGGTACATGAGGATTTAGGGGCTTTGTACATATAAAAAATTCCAATAACCCAAACAAATTTGGATTTGGTTGAGTGGGTCAAGGGTCCACTTGGATAAAAAATTGCAACATTATTTTGAGAGAATTTGTGAAATCACAATTCAGTTTGTATATTTTGACATTTTCCATTTTTGGGGGGATAGGGGTGGATTTTTTTATTATTGGGATTTTTGTTATTTACAAAACCCCTTAGGTGCTATAGATGTTTTGTTATTATTATTACAAGTTATTATTATTACAAGTTGTTTACTGACTCATGGTGAAGTTCGTTAAAGTAGTTCTATCTGTTGCCACCAGGTGGAGCCTGTGCACACCGCGTTACGAGGTGTTTGATGTCACAGGGCGGCTCATGTACAAAATCGAAGGCATCTGTTGCTACATCAAGTGCTGCGCTGATGTTCCGTTCAAGGTGACCTTGGCAGCCATGTTGTTTGTGTTTATACCTTGGTCAGTTGTAACTATAACTGTATAGTTTTATAATTGTAATTGCTGTTGCTATATGTAATTGATAATTGAACAGAATTACGTAATTTTTATTGAACCAAGTTAACCCAGAATAGTAATTTTTATTTCATTTAAGTTGAAATTTGTAAGTTCCGTAAGTAAATACAACATATTTAATTGATTTATACTTTTATGGGGTTTAAGTATCTTTATTTGACTTACTGGGTACAGAGTAATTTGAATCCGCACTTGCTAGAAATTTTAAATTGAAATCCTCCCATTTGGCCTGCATTGTTTTATGTACCTATGGAACATTGGAAACATATGGAACAGTTTGGCCTGCATTGTTTTATGTACCTATGGAACATTGGAAACATATGGAACAGTTTGACAACATGTAGCTTGTAGTAATAATATGCACATTCACACACAGACACACAAAATAGTTTGTGACTGTCTGTTCCCTCATATCTCCGTCAGTTTCGCATGTATGTGGTTGAAAAGTCAGAACAGAACTTTTATATGTAACGCTGGATAACTCAGCTACTCATAAGTTTGAAAAAATTAAATAATTTGCACTTCAGCCAACATGTTGCATTTGTCAGCCTGTTCTGTGGGAGATAAGTGTTGAATTAAGATGGACATTGATAACAGTTAAAACATGCCACGCCCTGTTTGTAGATAACAAGAGCTGACGGGGCGGATGCCGGAGAGGTAACTAAACACTGGGGTGGATGCCGCGAGATGTGTGGGCAGGTCAACGAGTTCACCGTTACCTGTAAGTGCCCCTGTTTACACACCAATTAGACAACATCAATTACACGGCATCAGTCATTAAAAAAATTATTATAATTAGGTCGCTTCCAAAAAAAATCCATTACAATTAGGTCGCTTCAAAAAACCATTACAATTAGGTTGCTTCAAAAAATCATTACAATTAGGTCATGTAAAAAATCAATTACAATCAGGTCACTTAAACAAATCATTACACTTAGATCGCTTCAAAGATGCATTACAATTAGGTCACTTAAAAAAATCTATTACAATTATGGTGCTACAATGAATCAGTTACATTGCTTCATAGAGGCAATACACCCTTCCCATTATATGGAACTACAGAATTGGGGAACAAACTATCATCGTGCAGGTTAGCGCAGGCAAGTGGTAGATGGTGCTTGTTTAGATTTGACCAAATCTGACCAAATCAACTGTAATAATTGCGCAAATTGTGCGTGTAACTAAATAAAGTTCTATTCTCACAATATGACATAGCTGCCTAGCATAGAATTATGTAATAATGTATTACTGCAAAATATGTATCCCCGAAAATCAAGAATTTTATAAATTAATTAGAATCCTGTAATCATGCATTCTTGACATCTGGAAGGTCATATTTCCCACAGACATTAACAGAACACCCATTAGTAAAACAAAACCACTGAGCTCTTATCAGTTGACACAAGATGCAGCCATACAGGCATGGACCAGTGACATTCATGCTGCTGCATGACAAGAACCCACTGGAGGCCCAGTGTTTATACTGTACAGCACCCAGTCTTCATCATATATCCATAGATATACAGTACTAATAATATATTATTACTATATGCCTATGATATATCATACCAGCATCTACTAAATAACTTCAGTTACTGAGTGTATTAGATGTACAATGGGTTAAATACATGTCTCACTAATGTGACTGTTAAATAACCCTGTCCTTGTATATTATACCAACTTCTATTAAATAACTTAAATAATTATTGATTGTAGTAAATATACAATGGGTTAAATACATGTCTCACTAATGTGACTGAACATTAAACAACCATGTCCTTGTATATTATACCAACATCTACTACATAATTTAAATAATTATTGATTGTAGTAAATGTACAATACGTTAAATACATGTCTCACTAATGTGACTGTTAAATCACTATAATAATATGTAGGTTGTGGGTGGTAAGCGTATGCCTAAATTAAGAATAAACCACTGTAAGGCAAGTTTGTAAGATAGCATTTTGTTTATTACAGTTTAACTACTAAAATGATACAAAACCAAGTTTCTCAGTCATTGCACAAATTACACTCCTGATTTAACTTCAGTACCAAAAAGGTTAATTAAAGATCATATGGTGGATTTCCTTGGTAGGCATAAATTATTAAATCCATCTCGACATGGATTCCTAAAAGCGAGGTCATGCTTAACAAATATGTTATGTTTTTTGGAAGAAATCACTAAGTTGATAGATGAGGGTTCACCAGTAGATATTATATACTTAAATTTTCAAAAAGCTGTTGACAAAGTGCCACTTCAAAGATTACTACTTAGATAAAAATCCCATGATATTGGGGATGGCATAATACAACAGAAGACAGCGTGTTGTAGTAGATGGGGAGATTTCAAACTGGAAATCAGTTTTGAGTGGGGTACCACAAGGATCAGTATTAGGACCTTTATTATTCTTAGTATATATCAATGACTTGGATGATAATATAACAAGTAATGTACTGAAATTTGCAGATGACATAACACTGTTTAGAAGAGTTAACAATGATGGTGATAAACATTTACAAAATGATCTAGACAAATTAGTTTAATGGTCCGAGAAACGGCAGATGTTGTTCAATTTTGGGAAATGTAAATGCCTACAGGACACGGGAACTTGGATGTAAACAATAAAATGTGAGATACTGTTCTAGGTACTACTCTATAAGAAAGGACTTATTACATCTGTATACCTGGAGTTACAATAAGTGCTGATTTGAAAGTTTCAGAGCAGTGTGGTATTGCAGCTTCAAAGGGTAATCAAATTCTTGGGTTGATTATGGGAAATGTAACATATAAGTAAAAAAGGTAATTATACCTCTGTATAAAGCATAGTTAGACCTTATTTAGAGTACTGTATACATGCTTGGAGACCATATCGTAAGAAGGATATAGATACGCTTGAAAGAATACAGAGAAGAGCAACTAAGATGATTCCAGAGAACTTAGCCATGAAGGACAACTGAAAGAATGTGGTTTAACAACCCTAGAGACAAGGAGGTTAAGAATGTGGTTTAACAACCCTAGAGACAAGGAGGTTAAGAATGTGGTTTAACAACCCTAGAGACAAGGAGGTTAAGAATGTGGTTTAACAACCCTAGATACAAGGAGGTTAAGAATGTGGTTTAACAACCCTAGAGACAAGGAGGTTAAGAATGTGGTTTAACAACCCTAGAGACAAGGCAGTTAAGAAGAGATCAAACTAAAGCTTTTAAGATATTGAATGGGTATGAAGACATTGATAGATATATTTTTTTTCTCACTCAAGAAAGATAATAGAACTATAGGACATGAGGTAACATTAGTAAAGGATCAGTGTAGATTGGATATCAGAAAGTACTCATTCTCACAGAGGTCAATCAAACTTTCGATAAGCCAATGGCGTTCTTGTCCACTTGCCATCTTGGCCTTTGCCTTGGATGGCAATCTTATTAAATCGTGTTAAAAAGAAACAAAACAAGTAAGCTATTTGCATATCACAACGTCCAGTGTAAGATAAGATTATACATGAACATCTATTAAGTACCATAGTTCCAACACATTGGTGCTGTTACTAATGTAATACTAGTACATGTGTAGCCCCTAACAGCTTAAACTGGACAATGCTGTCCATTTCACAAGTGGCTAGCCTAGCTGTCATTCCACTGTTGTTTACAAACAAGTCTTGGACACTGCTGGATGCACAGGTCTCTATGGAATGGTCAAGATCAGCCCTCTCCCAGCCACCTCCTAGAGCAATTAATTATTGTAACTTCAAAGGAAGAGAGGGCACCTACCTGATCCTGGCTTAACTGTAGGGACAGTTACCTAATACCTTAGCACATGCACAATCTATCCATTCACTTTGTATCAAATCTCATAACGTATTAACTATAACAGTAGCACCACTAAACATGATCGAGACTGAACTTTCTAAAATGTTCTATACATGCATCAGCTAATAACTGCAGGTGGTCAAATCTTTTCTAGTAATAATCAGAATATCACCCTATATGCATACATGCATGCATGTGCCCAATTAAAAACCTGTTAATCAAGGGTCAACATCCCTGTGGCATATACTTACATACATACCACCACGTGACTAAGTCTAAGCCAGGGGACAAAGACAGATGTTCAAGTTAAATACTTTCACATGCTAGACTTATATTTGTCAAGTTATGTTCACATTTCAAACAGTACTACCCTGTGTTATGGCAATGGAAATGTTACTGCCATGCAGTGAGATACTGGCCATGTGTCCATACTTGATTCCCAGCAGCTAGGTGGCTTATCACTCCAGGGATCAGCCTACAGTTACATTTCCCATTGGTGACTATGTTAACGTTTTGCATGATTATAAGAAAACGGGACCATAAAAAATTCTGAAACTTCTTACCTGCTGTTGTCATCATCTTATTGACATGCTTGTTGAATTTTATCAAAATCACATATTTCTAGCTCTTAAAATGGCTGAACATGATATACCCGTCAATGTTTACCAATTTCTGCATGAATTACTAATTCAAAAAATTCTTCCACCTATTAAAATCATCTAAAAATCCATGGTTACACTACACTGCTAACATGTTCTACCAGCAAACTTTCCAATGTGTCTGCTCAAAGGCACTTATGTCAGATGATATGAATTTTTAAAAACTTCCTATATTCAAACTTACTATGCCCTACATTCGTGTGTAACACACCAGGAATTCTAACTGAGGCATGATCCCTCTAGTCTATAGGGGAATGATTGATGTAACTCTATGATGTTTCCAAGTACATCCAATGCTGCCACCTAGTGACTATACTGCTTACTTGGATAAAAACACACACAACATATCACCACTGCCACAACTTGATTTAAAATGAACATTTGCGGAGTGGTATAAAGAAATGGTTTCCTGGACGACGTCATTGTTGTTTACGACATGTTACGTCATTGCAGCATGCAACTGAGTAAAGTAACAGTCTGATAAGACGTTATTACATTTCTGGACACATTTTCAATACAGACAATATCCGCAATTTTATGCAACTGAAATTGAGGGATTTCTCGAAAAAAATTAGTGTGTCCCTAATGAAATACAGATGTGCAGAATCTGCACATCAAATGTATTATGTAAGTTGTGGTGAAATAGTTAGTGGCGCCCCTGGTGGGAGTTTGATTCAGAGAGATGACCCGATAGCTAGTTTGACTTGGAGGTCATTCACTTGACACTTGACTTGACTTGCAGATCAATAACTTGAGACTTGACTTGCCAGTTTGTGACTTGTCTGCTCGTATACTTATATGGTTATACGTTATTCAGCTTCCAGCCAGGTAGTTCGCTGATGTCACATGTTATCGATGAGAGGGACAGCGTGTGAATGATACTCTATAATTTCAGATGCACCCGATGAGACTCCGATGAACAAAGCGATTCTCATGGGAGCAGCGTTCCTTATCGACTTCATGTACTTCGAGATAAAGAACAACAACTAAGAAACGTCTACCCAAAGCCGAAGGGTTGCCCATCGCAGCCCTCACGATACTGCACACTGCACTATGGAAAAAGGGAAACAGATCTCTCCACTACAGCTTGCGGAAATGCAGCTGTCGACAACTCAGGCTTGTAGAGGGTAGATGGTGTATACAGCTGACTTGCCACTTTGTTTGGGTTGAAATTCATATGTTTGATTTAAAATTAAGTCAAACATATATCATGCACCCCACAGTAACAGAACGGTGGTGTAGCTGACATGTTGGAAATGAGTCAGAAATTAGAACCTTTTTCATTAACCAGTCGGCTTGTCGCATTCTGAATCTGATTGAGTGGTGCCATCTATAAGATTATGAAAATCAAACGAAATCCACTAGGTTTATGTCGAAAATCTACCTAGATATCTGCTTACATCCGATTCTGGCTTCAACCGTATTCGACTACTTTGTCATTGAATTTTTTTCCCGTAAATTTGAAACAACTAAAAATGGGATATGGCCATATATACCCCCAAACTCCATATTGTATATGAGACATCCGTACAAAATGGCGGGTCTGAAACTGTATTTGAATAGATAATTATTACTCAAGATGTTTAAGTGTTATCCTTATATACGTAGTGCGGTTGCATTTTTCACTCATGGAAATAACCAGAATAACCAGAATAACTAACCTGCAACAGCACTTTACGTCTTTTACCTGTACTTTACCATGAATGTTATATTTATCCAAGACAGTTGTACACAGGAAGGAGTGATTTGAATAAGAGTGTGGATTAATTGGTAAATTGAACGCAATTAAGTTGATGATTATTCATGTGATTTGAATTGATCAATTAAGAAATGTTGCCAAATGTTGATCCTTGTGTGCGAATAGCTAACTAATGTGACACTTTGCTACTTAAATTATTAATATGAGTAGGGTTTTTTATATATGCTCTGCAAGTTGCTGATTGCTTTGGCACTGACTAGTTGTAGGGTTTAATTATAACGTCTATTAATGCTATCAAATATGATGTTGTAGTCACTCAAGAAGAAGTCGTGTATTTTTGTTCCCGATGTTGTTATATTAACTGCATTGACACATATTTTAGTACTTTTTTGTTTTTGTTAATGATTTCTCTTAAAGGGAATGTATTACGATTTGTATTGGTATCTGATTCAGAGATAATTGTGGGTTTCATATAAATAAGTTGCCCCAATTTTCAGAAATTTTCGATCACAAAGGTGAACTAAATTATCAGTGTTGCACATTGTTTTAATATATGTGTGCTGTAGAATATTTAATATTTTGAGCACCAAACCGTGTCTTTTGTAAACTATGAAAGACCACGATGGTAATATGTTTTGTACCAATATTATTTTTAAACAACCAATATGTTCTAAATTCTAATACATTAAATGTGGCAACGGATGCTATAAACCAATGAAACTCTTACATTCCCTTTGATTGTACAGCTGTTCCATTATATTTTTAAAGATAAAGGCTACCGCTTTTGAAGGTTGGCATAGCGACCATCATATTTTATTGATGTGGGCGAGGAATGTTTGACATAGCAGTATATTTACATGTTTTGTTTTCCTGATGTAAGCAGTCACATCCATAGTGGATTGTTCATGTAGTCTTTCAGTTGAAGATGTATCTGTTGTGCATGTTTACACATTGAATAATACAAGTGTGGTGAAGGTTTACATTTGTTATAAGTTACGCACGCACGATCACACCTAGGCAAAGTCAGTTGCCATACAATTTTTTCTATCTGGCTTTTGCTGTTGTATAGACAAAGGACCTGCTCGTCAAAAACGTACGCATTTTCATGAAACGTGAAACCTAACAAAAACGCCATAAACAGAGCAATAAACACATATTTCATGTCTGTATGCATTCTTATATGTATACCACTAAAGTTACCTGACAATAACCATGTAAAAGTGTGAAATTATTACCTTTTTGTCAGAACGCATGTGTTTCTGACATCTCACAAAAAACCGGATGTTTTGTGAACGCAAATACAAAACGGGAATCTCGTAGGTCAATATAAGGTCACGCTAAGAATTGCTGGCTGGCCATGGAGTTACATAATTAATTATCCCCCTATAAACTACTAATTTACTAACGGGTGTTTTATTTATGTCTGCTGCTGGCCCACTCTGGCCTCATTCTACACGAAATCGCATTACACCATATGACCCAAAGGTAACATCAAGTGCACAGTATGGCGTTTATTTATGAAATCCTTTCTATGTGACAGATAAATGTACTCATAAATAATTATTTGGAGCACATTTCTTCTGCTTCTTGATGCCCAAGTGTCGGTTGTATATCACGGAATACCCATGAGAAACGGTTAGTGTGTATCAGTTTTAAAATCAATAATTTTTTTTATCAACCAATATATTCATCATTGGTGATTTTAATGCAGACATTAAGAAGCCCAGTCTTTTTACTCCATATCTCAATGCTTTTATAAACGACTGTCACCTTATTGCAAGTGACACATTGCTTCTCCCCTCTGATGCTTTTACTTATATTAGTGATGCGCACGGCTCAAGGAGCTGGCTTGACCACGTGCTTACCACCCACTCTAGTCACTCGTCAACATCTGATATGGAAGTTAAATATGATTGTGTCTCTTCCGACCACTTACCTCTATGCTTTACTATATATGCCAAGTTATTACCTTCTTTAGAGGCCTCCATTCAGGAGCAAATTCAAGCACCTTGTCTTGTGTGGAATGCTGCCTCCCCCCAGGATCTCTATAACTATCATACACAAACTGGTTTGCTTTTATCTGCTATTGATGTACCTCATGAGGTTTTAAGATGTACTAACCCTAATTGTAATGATGAAGCCAATCGCACTTTGCTATGCAAACTACAATGATATTATAAAATCACTCAAAGACGCTGCCGAGGTAATCCCTACTAAGGCTAACAACACGTCTTCTAAGTATACTGTTCTTGGCTGAAACAACCTAGTCAGAGACTCCCATCAAGCTGCTAGAGAACCTTTTCTCATCTTGCGGTCTGCTGGGAGTCCTTGCCATGGTCCCTTGTATGATATAATGAAAATTAGACGTCATTTTAAACTCAACAAAAGGCTGTGAAAAAAAACTACCCTAACATCTCTATGACCTTTACCCCGTGTCATAGTGACATGTATGTATACAAATCGAAATGGTGCATGGTTTTGTTTATAAAGCTTCACAGACGAGTCGTGTCTCAGTATATCTGAATCACCTGAAGAAAAAATGCTGTTATAACGACAATGACGTAGTGCATGAATGTGTCTGGTACGTAGGTGTTTTTAAATGATGGGTCTGAAGAAACTAAGCTGGGTAAATCCCAGCTAACACAAACAGTTTACAGAAAGTTCGTTGAAAGTTTGCTCTTGGTTATGGCCAAGGTAACATTTTGGGTACGCAGTGGGAACATTATACGGTATTTTTACAGTTGAATATAATCCACAAATTTTTTTTTATTAATAATAAATCATTAGTATATAAAAGAACCGCTGTTCATTTAATTAGTACCTGGCATTAAACATGAAGGAAATTGTTTAATGTTCTGATAAAGTTCTCTAAACGTCTGTGGGCTAGCGAACACATGATGTTCGCAGGAAGTTCCCTGAAAGTATCCCGAAAGTTTCCCGATAGTTATAAGCTGCTTGGAACATCCGCGTAGTTTATTCAGTGCTAATTTCAATATAATTGTGGTACCTAGTTAATAATATCAATGCATTTTATTCACTCTTGCTATACTACAACATGTAGCATAACATATTAAGAACATTCTAGTAATTTTCACAAGCAATTGTTATTTGGGATAACATTAATGTTAACCATGTTTGATGGACCGACTAATTCTACGAACTCACCAGACAGTGGCCATGTGTTGTGGCCATGTGTTGTGCCCATGTGTTGTGACCATGTGGTGTGGCCATGTGTTGTGCCCATGTGTTGTGGCCATGTGTTGTGCCCATGTGTTGTTCTATGTGAATCCCCTTGTACTTGTTATAGTAAGTGGGAACACCTTCAATATAAGTTCTTGAGTTGAGTAAACCAGATAAAACAAAGGTATTAGTGTGTATGGGTATCACTGCTGAATAGTGAGTCTGTTGAGGGCTAGTATTGCCAAATCGTTCACCTCCTCTAGCACGTTCCCTCTCATAGTGGTCTTTCTTTTGCTGCCGATTGTATATGTGCTTTCCAAGAAAGCTTATCATCGATAATTATGCCAAGAAATTTTGTTTCATAGAATATTTCTGTAATGTTTTGGTTTGTTTTTATTACAATATCTGAAGTAACCCTTCCTTATCCAAATACCATGTAATTAGTATTATTAATATTAAGAGGCAGTTGGCTAACTGCAAGCCAATTGTGCAGTTTACTCAGCTCGCGACTAATTGTGTTACTAAGCAATTCTGGACTATCAGCACTATAAAATATATTGGTATAATCCGCGAACAGAACATTGCACATATCATTTATATAAGTCCAAGTCCAAGTATACATTTATAAAAGTCCAAGTCCAAGTATTGAACCTTGTGGCACACCACATATTACTCCTAAGAGATTCGATTTTACATCATCAATGCAGCAGATTGTGTTTGTTTGTTTTTTTAATAGCTAACTAGCCATTTAAGTACTATATAGCGAATACCATTCATTTCTAATTTTTTTATTAGTACATTTTTATTGACAGTATCGAAAGCTTTTTTCAAGTCTATGAATACACCGATTGAAGCATGTTTACTGTCAGTTGAATAAGTTATTTCCTCTGTCATTTCTAATAAAGCCAAAGATGCAGATCTGTTTTTTCCAATCTGTTATCAGAGTTTTTTAGAATGTTATAGAACTGTGACAGTGGCAACAGAGAGATGGGTCTATAGTTGTTAAATAATTTTTTTTTGCCGGTCTTATAGACAGGAATAACTTTTGCCATTTTCATATTATCTGGAAAAATGCCTGTTTCGAATTATGTATTACATGTATACGTAAGGGGTTTAGCTATATGGGAAATTACCCTTTTCACAAAATGTCTATTCCGGCGTAGAGGATTTTTCTTTACAATGTTTCACGACAGTCAACTATTCTTGTTCATCAACGGAGTGAAGGAACACGGATGCCTCCGTGTTGGCGTGCGCAAAGTCATAAATGCCTGCTTTATTTATTGGTGTTTTGATGTTTTTGCTGAGATTTTGTCCAATATTGACAAAGAATTCGATGAAACCATTGGCAATGTCTTGTTGATTTTTTATGTTTTATTTTCGTTTATAAAATGGTCTGGAAATGGGGTAAAATTTCGATTTATTTTGATTACCGAATTTAAGACCATCCATGTTCCCTCTTATCGTAAACTACTTCTCAACTTATTTTTTACGTTAAAAAAAATATTCTCGGCATACATTGTTTTACATTTAATGTATTTTGTTTACAGATTATTCTTTTTTTACACGCATTTTCCAAACCTTCAGTAAATCTTGGAATATGTTCTCCTTTATTTTCGATGCACACCTTTTTAACGGGCAATGTATGCCATATAATTCATTGACTATAATAACACACCCTTCGTAGCTGTTATTGACATCATTCTGTTTCATGATATGACCCCAATCCTGAACAGATAGTGCAGCACCAAATGCCTCTATTCTTTGCACTGGTGTGTCGTGCACGTATTTAAAACACTCTTCTTTTGGTAATTAATTATTATATCAACATTCACGTTTCACTGATGACAACGACATCAAATGGATGTTTCAGTACATATAAATAATCTTTAATATTTTTTAAGTTTGCGTTTAAGCTTCTTGCATTGAAGTGAATTATATATAATGATGACTTAATGTTTTTTTGCCTTGAAACCAAATTGTATAGTAAGAACAGTCTACATGAATTGTATTCTAAACGTTTTTCTCAGGATTTATGTAATTATCATAATCAGTGTGTGAATATTCTGAATGGGCAAAACTGCTGAAGTCCAATTCAGTTGGTTGTTCATTCAATTCAAGCATTGACTTCTTGGCATTGAGTTAGATGGACTCAGTTGCACACAGAATAACACAACATCAATGTGTAATCGTTATTTGGCGACCACGCTATATTCAATGTTGACATGTGGTTGTTGAATTGGTTTTTAATCTTTACTGGAATATCTTGAGAGTTACCCACCAGAATATGTGGGTTAGAACATTCATGATTTAAACTGTTGTGGTTTTCATAATATCATCCTGATTAATCATACCTAAGAACGCCATAACCAATAATACGCAAACACATGCGCGTGTGCGTGCGTGTGTGCGTGCGTGTTGTAAGCTATGAATGTTCTCTGAAGGTGTTCTAAAGGTTGTGTAAGTTCGGAAAACGTTCGCTCAAGATTATGTAAGAACGTTTGGAGAACGAACAGAAAACTTTTCATGGGGTGTCATCTTTTCATGGGGTGTCATCTTTGAATGTTCCTAATCAGCCAAGAACGTGCTGTGACCTTCTAAGAAAGTCAGTAATTAGTTAGGGTGGAATAAAAAAAAGGCTGGGGTGGACGTGGTGCGGAGTGTAGTGGATTTCCAGATGTTGATTAGTCTGTTGAGGGCTAGTGTTGCCAAATCATTCACCTCCTCCAATACTTTCCCTCTCACAGTCGTCGTTCATTTGCTGCGTGTCTTCAGTTGCATGGGCTTGGTCTTGGATGGATGTCTTTTTGTGAGTGGGATAGGAGGTTAATGTGGTAGGCGAGAAGAAATCACCACCGATAAAAAAGTAACGTCACGACGACCTGGGCAGGTGCATCGTAAAAGAAAGGTCATGCTATCGTCAGTTAGCTCGTTGTGGTTTTTCCCAGGCCGCCTAACACCTCCCTTTCTTCCAGATAATATATGCGAACTTATGCACAGTAGTTGAAAAAACATCTACCGCACAAACAACTTTTATAAGCACAGCATGTTGCTTCAATGATTGAAGATTGCGCAATTGCCAAACCCACCACACGGATCGTCTCTTAATACGCAAAGGAGGTCACTGAGTACATTGCTAGTATATTATATATAATGGCATATACATATTTGTCTAAAATATGCTTTTTTTCCAATGAAAGCCAAATGTATGATACACGATGCACCAAATGGAGCATATGACGATATTAATGATCATCCCTACAAGCAGAACAAGATCACTCCAGGTGTATATCAAGATCGAGATGAATACACTGAGATGGTAGAGAAGATGATTCTGTCATAAACGTGACACTTGGCTGAATATGACTGGAGAGAGACTGAGGGGAAGGCCAGTTTACGGTGGATCAACAACACCAGCAGCCACCTGAAGGGAGAGAGACTGAGAGGAAGGCCCAGGTTACGATGGATCAACAACACCAGCAGCCACCTGGAGGGAGAGAGACCGAGAGGAAGGCCCAGGTTACGGTGGATCAACAACACCAGCAGCCACCTGGAGGGAGAGAGACCGATGGAAGGTCCATGTTACGGTGGATTAACAACATCAGCAGCCACCTGGAGGGAGAGAGAGACCGAGGGAAGGTCCATGTTACGGTGGATCAACAACGTCAGCAGCCACCTGGATGTAGAGAGACTGAGTAGAAGCCCAGGTTACTGTGGATCAACAACCCCAGCAGCCACCTGGTGGGAAGTCGACTAAGAGGAAAGCCCATGTTACGGTGGATCAACAACATCAGCAGCCACCTGGAGGAAAAGAACGCCAGCCTCAACGATGTAGTAAGAACGGAACAGTACAACAACCGTACAGAATGGAGGACGTTGATTTCTTGCTGTTCTACGTTCACTTGAAGTCCTAACTGGAGCACGGTGAGCAACCATCATCATCTACGTCATCGTCATCATTAGGGCGGCCTCGATCGACCCGCTCCATTATGACTCGGCCCCTTTTCCCAGTTGTTCTCTCTGCTTCACAAAATTCTTTGTCCATATATCTCAATCTTTCATTTATATTTTCCGTGCACAAGAGTCACATTCTAGGCTCACCAATACCATTTTCAATTTGTTGGAGTAAGACCAAATATATGCCATTGCATACATACATATATACATACATACATACATACATACATACATACATACATACATACATACATATATATATATATACATATACATACATATACATACATAAATATACATACATACATACATACATACATATATACATAAAGAAATATGTTATTCTAAAGGCAAGCCTACACAAGGTTCTTAGATAAAATCACAATTTGAGATGTAAAAATGTTTACCTGCTTCTTTTCCATTGTCTTAAATGTGTTTAGTAGTTGATCGGCTGATTGATTGTATGTACATGAATGTATGTTATTTGAGACAATAAACCATATTCTTCTAAGTTACATATTCAGTGTGATTTAACAGCCCCAGCACGTTGCGTGCGCTAACGTGCGTTAGACACACAAAACATACCCATAACAAGTGGAATGTGTATCAAGGATGGTATACTGACAATGTACTGGGCGTCCACCCCCCATTCTTTGAATGTTCGTAATTAGCCAACAACGTTCTGTGACCTTCTAAAAACGTCAGTAGTTAGCTAGGGTGGAACATAAAAGGCAGGGGTGGACGTGGTGTGGAGAGTAGTGGATTTCCAGATGTTGATGAGTCTGTTGAGGGCCACTGTTGCCAAGTCATTCACCTCCTCTAGCACTTTCCCTCTCACAGTGGTCTTTAATTTGCTGCCTGTCTTCAGTTTCATGGGCTTGGTCTTGAATGGATGTCTTTTTGTGAGTGGGATAGGAGGTCAATGTGGTAGGCGAGAAGAAATCACCACCGATAAAAAGTAATGTCACGACGACCTGGGTAGGTGCATCGTAAAAGAAAGGTCATGCTATCGTCATAATATCGTCAGTTAGCTCGTTGTGGTTTTTCCCAGGCCGCCTAACACCTCCCTTTCTTCCAAATAATATAAGCGAACTTATGCACAGTAGTTGAAAAAACATCTACCGCACAAACAACTTTTATGAGCACAGCATGTTGCTCCAATGATTGAAGATTGCGCAGTTGCCAAATCCACCACATGGATCGTCTCGTAAATCGCCAGGGAGGCCATTGAGTGCATTGCTAGTATACTATCAATAATCGCATATACATATTTGTTTAAAATATACCTTTTTCCAATGAAAGCCAAATGGATGATACACGATGCACCAAATGGAGCATATGACGAAATGATCATCCCTACAAGCAGAACAAGATCACTCCAGGTGTAGATCAATATCGAGATGAATAAATTGAGATGGTAGAGAAAATAAACGTGACACTTGGCTGAATATGACTGGAGAGAGAGAGACCGAGAGGAAGGCCGAGGATACGGTGGATCAACAACACCAGCAGCCACCTGGAGGGAAGGAGACTGAGAGGAAAGTCCAGGTTACGGTGTATCAACAACACCAGCAGCCACCTGGAGGGAAGGAGGCTGAGAGGAAGGTCCAGGTTACGATGGATCAACAACACCAGCGACCACCTGGAGGAAACGAACACCAGCCTCAAAGATGTAGTAAGAACGGAACAGTACAACAACCGTGCAGAATGGAGGACGTTGATTTTTTGCCATACATCTGTTCTATGGTCACTTGAATTCCTAACTGGAGCATGGTGAGCAACCATCATCATCTTCGTCATTATCATCATTAGGGCGGCCTCGATCGACCCGCTCCATATTGACTCGGCTCCTTTTCCCAGTTGTTCTCTGCTTCACAAAATTCTTTATCCATATATCTCGATCTTTCATTTATATTTTCCGTGGACAAGAGCCACATTCTAGGCAAACCTATACCATTTTCATGTATGTAAATACACATACTTATATATATATATTATATATATATATATATATTATATATATATATATATATATATATATATATATATATATATATATATATATATATATATATATATATATATATATATATATATATATACATGCATACATACATACATACTTACATACATATATACATACATACATACATAAATACATACATACATACATACATACATACATACATACATACATACATACATACAAAAAGAAACATATGTTATTCTAAAGGCTAAAGGCAAGCCTACACAAGGTTCTTCTCAAATAAAATCACAATTTGAGATGTAAAAATGTTTACCTTTAGTTCAATATTCAGTGTTATTTAACAGCCCCAGCACGTTGCGTGCGCTAACTTGCGTTGGACACACAAAACATACCCATAACAAGCGGAATGAGTATCAAGGATGGTATACTGACAATGTATTGGGTGCCCCCTACCCCCACCCCCACCCCCCACCCCACCCCGATTTAAAAGACGAGTAGTTGGAATAACCCAAGCGCTCTTTTGGTCTTCGGGTGTCGTTTGTCAACGTCGGTTCTGCGTCATCCGTTTTCACGAGGTGATGAACCATAAGTTTCTTTGTCGGGGTTTTATATAAATACTGGATGACAGATCGCAGTCAGCACTGAGGACGACTGTATAGAGAAGAAGAACGGGTTGTCTAGACTGATAGCATTGCGCCTGACTGAAATAAGGTAAGTGAACACAGCGTTAGCTATGTCATTTTATATGACCGATAATCATCATCATCAGTACTGGGCTGGATGAGAGCATCGACAAGCCATTTCTATGAAGGTCGTTTGTTCAATGGGCACGCAAGATCTAACTGTCAACATTACGGTTTTCGCAGATCAGTTTACTGTATGTTTTACTTAATTTCTCTATTTTCTTGCCTAGAGTGGATGACCACAAAATGCACCTTGACGGTGGTTCTTCTTTGTGGCAACAACAGTGATTAGCTAGTTGGCGGCTTCTCGTTCGAAACTTATGTGAAAGCTTATCTATGACCTCACCACAAAGTTCTCTATTTGTCAGCATATTGTTCCAGTGGATATCCGTTGAGATTCTTTGCAAGTGCTTGTGTGAGGTGCATTTTGTGTAACTTCCGTTGAGCTTCTTTGCCAATGTTTGTGTGGGGTGCATTTTGTTTAACTTCCGTTAAGCTTCTTTGTCAGTGCTTGTGTGAGGTGCACTTTTGTATAACTCCCGTTGAGCTTCTTTGTCAGTGCTTATGTGAGGTGCACTTTTGCGTATCTCCCGTTGAGCTTCTTTGTCAGTGCTTGTGTGAGGTGCACTTTTGTGTAATTCCCGTTGAGATTATTTGCCAGTGCTTGTATGAAGTGCATTTTTGAGTAACTCCCTTTGAACTTCTTTGCCAGTACTTGTGTGAGGTGCACTTTTGTGTAACTCCCGTTGCGCTGTTTTTCCAGTGTTTGTGTGGGGTGCGAAATATCAGCATTAAATAGCAATTATTGATACACTTTCGACGGTGGCTCTGAAGACTGGAAATCTAAAGGACACTCCTATTTTATTACGATTCAAATTGCGCGACTCTCCAACAAAAATACCAACTGTCGTCAAGTTAAAATTAATAAAACTGCTTGCAACATAAATGTTTCCTTCATTCAGTTCTACGTTTCGACGACCACCGGTCTCTTTCAGGAAACTGAATTCTGGGAAGTTGCCACAGAATAACGTAACTTCGTCACATTGATGTGTAATCATTATTTGGCAACCATGCTATATTCGATGTTGACATGGTATTAAATGGTATTGAATTTGTTTTTAATCTTTACATGAATATCTTGATAGTTAGCCTCCAGAATATGTGGGTTAGAACATTCATTATTTAAATTGTTGTGGTTTTTATGTTACCCTGATTAATTATGCCTAAGAACGCCATAACCAATAACACGCATTTGGTTTCAGCTGAGAACGAAGGTGACGCAGAAACATGAAGTCACGATATGCTCTGACGGCCGCCGCCATATTGGTTTTGTTGGGAGTCGCATCCGGTACGTTATCAGTCGATAATCCCTCTACTGGCCGGCTAAAACATCCTTACCGCCACAGTCTGTATGCAGGCAAATTTGTGAATCAAATAACTAAATTAACACCTCTTCTGTCCATATGGCAAAATATTGAAATTATAAAATTGGCGAGGAATCCAACTGGCAATTATGTATGTGCTATAGTATGAACGCATTTACAGAGGAGTTATTAGTCAGCTTGGAAAATGTTGTCGTTTTACTAGTTGTGCATTATGTTAGAACCGTACCACTGTTTAATAATTTGTATAAACGCATTATTAAGATATATGAGAGTCATACATACAACATGTACATGCTGTTGACTTTAATTCTTTATCGTATGTGAAACTCAATACATGTAGTTAAAGTGTACTGACAATCGTTATGATAATGATTTACTGACGATGTGTATTACTTGTTTCATATTTCTGCGACGCTTCAAATGATGCATTCCCCCACGCACGTACGTATGCATGCAAGCATACGTACGCATAAATTCATACATGCATACATACATACATAAATTCATACATGCATACATACATACATACATACATACATACATACATACATACATACATACATACATACATACATACATAAATTCATACATACATACATACATACATACATACATACATAAATTCATACATACATACATACATACATACATACATATATACATACATACATACATAAATTCATACATGCATACATACATACATACATACATACATACATACATACATACATACATAAATTCATACATACATACATACATACATACATACATACATACATACATAAATTCATACATGCATGCATACATACATACATAAATTCATACATACATACATACATACATACATACATACATACATACGTACATACGTACATACGTACATACATACATACATACATACATACATACATACATACATACATACATACACGCGCGCGCATAAGGGCACGATCTTATGTCCCACGTCACGTATTGGGAGGGTGGATGGTGTTCTGAACCAATAAATAATAAATGCTTTGAATTGTTTTTTTTATTTATGCGACCCCTTTACTCCAGGTTGCGGTATTTGCGTCAAGTGCTGCTACCCCGACTCCGGAACGTGCGACTTCTCGGCCGACCTGTCTTCGGGAGACGCCACGCTGGACGCAACCACCACCTGGCTGAAGAGTTTGGCGCCGTCCGGTTCGACTGGGTGCATCAAGCAGGGGGTGGTGAAGCTCGAGCCTCCTGTCTGGGCCAAATCGATGACCCTTCGCATGAAGTTCGAGAACCCAACAGGGTTCAGCTTCAATTTGGGAGATTCCCCCACCAATAACGGTTATGGTACGTCGACATTATACGTTTGTTTCGTACGCAGTCTCTCGTTCATTGGCATCATCGTCCTCATTATCACCATTCGTCCGGAGGACTTGTACCATAGAAGTTGTTCACTATGCTTCTCCATTCATGTCTGTCTTGCATAACTTACATAGCATAAGTCTGTCCTAATCCAGCAACAGTGAACCCGAATTCGGAAGCAAGTAGTTCTGGATGGCACAGGTCTGATCTTCTCTGGTTATGCTTTGGTTGGCAAGTAACTGGCCGTCTCGCCAGGTCTTTACTTCTAGAAGAGTGACCTACAAATTGGGCTCGCCTCCGTCTGATTGTCTGTGATATATTTATCGTTTCCATATATAATTCTCTATTTGTCGTGTGTTGTGTCTAGGAGATGTTGAATGTTTTATGTATCGATCCTGCATACTCTTGGTGATCGTCCATATCGGTGCCCATATAGTAAGGTTCTTTCAACCACTGTAATAGATTTTTACGCTTGAGATATGGGTTTGGTGATTGCTTGATTGACTGAATGATTCAGTGATCGGTTGCTTGATACACGCTACTAGAGGTAGAAAAGTGCATTATTGCCGTTATAATTCCATGACGAATTACAATTCCATACGATAAGCGCTGATATGCTGACTAACATCGTCGAGATTGATTCCCCTCGAACTGATTTCATTCATGTTGTCCGTTAATGCTACATATGTTTCTCCACAACAGCGCCAAAGCTATAATAACAATTGGACGTACTAACTCCTGACCTAACAGTAATGTAACTAGTTAATGCTACATATGTTTCTCCACAACAGCGCCAAAGCTATGATAACAATTGGACATTGGACGTACTAACTCCTGACCTAACAGTAATGTAACTAGTTAATGCTACATATGTTTCACCACAACAGCGCCAAAGCTATGATAACAATTGGACGTACTAACTCCTGACCTAACAGTAATGTAACTAGTTAATGCTACATATGTTTCACCACAACAGCGCCAAAGCTATGATAACAATTGGACGTACTAACTCCTGACCTAACAGTAATGTAACTAGTTAATGCTACATATGTTTCACCACAACAGCGCCAAAGCTATGATAACAATTGGACGTACTAACTCCTGACCTAACAGTAATGTAACTAGTTGATGCTACATGTTTCTCCACAACAGCGCCAAAGCTATGATAACAATTGGACGTACTAACTCCTGACCTAACAGTAATGTAACTAGTTAATGCTACATATGTTTCTCCACAACAGCGCCAAAGCTATGATAACAATTGGACGTACTAACTCCTGACCTAACAGTAATGTAACTAGTTAATGCTACATGTTTCTCCACAACAGCGCCAAAGCTATGATAACAATTGGACTTACTAACTCCTGACCTAACAGTAATGTAACTAGTTAATGCTACATATGTTTCTCCACAACAGCGCCAAAGCTATGATAACAATTGGACGTACTAACTCCTGACCTAACAGTAATGTAACTAGTTAATGCTACATGTTTCTCCACAACAGCGCCAAAGCTATGATAACAATTGGACGTACTAACTTCTAACCTAACAGTAATGTAACTAGTTGGTGTTTGTTCGATGGCGTAGTTAAAGTGACTTACATGATGAATTATATAAATCCAAGGAACTAATTAGACTTATTTACATAAACTCTCGCAGCTATATGATTTTATTATTTTATCGTGTTTTTTTCACTCATATTTAAACTTCACATAATATATATGTGTACTATTTTGCGCACGTTGCTGGTTACCTGGGGTAAATTGTTACTCTATTTATAGGAAAACAATACATAATTAGAATTTGCACATTTAGTGAAACCATTCAGTGATAACTGTACCCCGTTTAGATGTGCGGCACTAACGGATCGTCATCAAACACTTAATCAGAATCAGAGCAAGAAGAAAACTTAATGACAACCCGAGATACAGAAACTGCACGTCTACAAACCACAGAAAATTAAACATGATCTTTGTAGATTTAACATTTTATGCATTGTCAATTATCTAGATATAATTCCATAATTTTCAACAGTAACTTTAGGCCTACGTTGACGAAAATATAACGGAAGTCATATTTATTGGGTATATTTACGACAAAAATACTCCAAATCCCAATATTGCAATGATTTTTCTTGTATTTTAGCCTCAAAGTCACAACATACTTTATTGGGATTTGGGGTACTTTTGTAATTATATGCAATAAATATGAATTCCGTTATATTTTCAGTAAAAACGTCAATGTAGACCTTTATATTTACTGTTTAAAATGATATAATTATATTAGTATGTTGTGACTTTGCGGCTGAAATACAAGAAAAATCATTGCAGAAAATTAAGAACCTGGGTTACGACATTACCCCAGGTACACATACGAGAGTTAATCGCCCGGGGGGGGGGGGTTACTCCATATACTGAGGTATACATGTATGTGTCGCCAAATGACCCTGCTTTTTGCCATTTTTCTCTCTGTCCGATGACAAAAATTAAATTTTCTCTCTTTGTGTCCCAATTAAATCTGATAATTCTCTCTTTCATCGAAGAGGAAATTTCCCAATGAAAACGTTCCGCCCGGGCTTACCTTACACTTATAGATATTAGATAAATTGTTCAATAATTCTCTCTTGGTGACCATAAATTTCTTGATTTTTCTCTCTCTCTCCGTGTGCTCCATGGGGCTCTGGTGGCCCACCGCACCGCTTTGGTATGGCAGTACCCCCCCCCCGGGGGTTAACCGGAACGAACCCAGTAAAGCTGATGTACATCATAAGTGTCCCCTGGAGGGTTCTTAGGCGTGAGAAATCCCACAGAAAAGGCCACAAATAGCAATACCCAGCATAGGAATCTCGATGAATGTCAAGAACATGTGGAGATCTGTGAAGACATTAAAAATAGATAAATAAAGTAGAGCTGATCTTCAACACGAGCTTACACTGCTTTCCAACACGAAATCTCATTGGTTGATGCTCAGCTTTCGACCAATCACTGACCGCGTTTCACACGTTATTCGGTGAAAGGCGGATATTACCAGTAATACTAACCGAGTCCTTCGCTGGCGATACACAAATGTATGCTGTGTCTCATTAGCGGAAAAGGGAGACATCTTGTTTAATAATTTTAATTGTTAAAGATTATGAAAATATGCGTGAAATGTCACACCTTTCCCGGAGGCCTTGGCATTTAATGCAAAACCGTGAGTCTCACGGTTTACGCATGACAATTGACAGGTATGGTACATTGCTTCGTTTTCCAGCCGGCGACGCGGGTACTTTCCCGGGAGGATACGCTGCCGAGATTCACAACGTGGGAACCCGTCTGCTGGTGTACAAGAATGACTTGCAAGATGGCTGCCGTTCTAAGAACATGTTCGACCTCCCGGCATCTATGACGTCAGAGTTGACCATCCGGGTATCGTTCAATCAGATGTGCATCTACAACGGAGCTGGTGTGAAAATCTTCAAACAAGACAAGTGCCTGTTTCGGTTCGATACGATGTATTTGGGCCTAAACCGAGTTATTCATAATAACGCGGGCTACGTGAGTGGGAATCGCGTGGGTACGGGCCTGTGCAACGTCTGCGTCCGCTGGAGTTCTGAGCCAGTGGCCGACATGTAGCGTTCGTTACAACATTGGCTCTACGGCGTGACTGTAACAAAGCATTTACGAAATAAACACTGAGGAATTCACTGTAATTTGTTTTACATATCTGAACTTCCTTGAATATTAACATGCCTGCCAACTATGGGAGACTCTCCCCCAGGGGTGGGTCGGGGGGGGTCCACTCAATATATTACCAGTATGCCATCCTTGAGACAAATTCCACGCTTTATGGGTATGTTTTCTGAGTCCAACGAACGGTAACGCCCGCAACGCTTGTGTAAATAATAGTATATATTTTGACATCTCATACGTTGATTAACATTAAGTAATGAATCAAACATGTTAGTAAATTAATTTATGTCACATATAATCACGAAACAATGCATAGCTTACACATTAAAGGGCGTATATTCGGCCAGTTAGATACATTTTCAAAGATGGTATACTGGCAATGTATTCAGTGCCCCCCCCCCCCGGAACCTCCAAGTATTGTCCAACATCCCGCCTCCCGTCTTAACACCGGAATCTCCGACAACAAACACAGGTGGTGTATTTCATCACATAAATAATACATTTGTGACTATGCAATTATATTCATGCAGTCACCCCATAATATTTGTGGCGCCAGCCGCCGTCTGTCGATTACAGTTGTTTGGCTAGGATTGTAGATTAAATAATCAGGTTGAAGAATCGGTCTATTCCATAACCGGGCACCCTCCCCCCTTATTTTAGGTCTGATTTTTCCCTCAGGTCAGAATTAGTTGTCGAGACACCACAAGGTGGCTCCCTAGATCCTTCATGTGTTCCTCAGATGAGGACATTTCTAACATACAGACTAGAGGCACCACTACCAGTGCGGCCATTATTCTCCCAGTCATTCTTAATTGCTTCCACCCAACCTGTCTTATCCACCACTAAGTACAAATTGATTCTTGGTGTCAATGAATTTGTTGAGTGAATTTCCACTGGCAGCTGTTTTCGGGTTTTCAAACAAGTGTGCGAGACAATCGCCTTAATCCGCAGCCCAATGTAAAGACGGTTATTCTCTATGAAGAACAGAAATTTGCATTGAGAAGCAACCGTCACGACGTCACCCGTCTCAACACTGAGGAGACTCACGTCGATATCGTCCTGGAGACGTCGATATCGTTCTGGAGACGTCGATATCGTCCTGGAGACGTCGATATCGTCCTGGAGACGTCGATATCGTTCAGGAGACGCATTCAGCGATACAAAACAATAACGCCGGAGATAAAAGCGGAATTATTTTCATAATCGGGAGCCGATCGAACAAAAGAGCATGTCCAACAGGCAAAAGATAGTTTTTGTTCCATCAGCGCTGATGAAGCCTGTGACATATTAAAAGAAAGAACAGTTGAACTTTGAGCTAAAGCATGAACACGATGTGTTACTGTTTTGGTCGTTTCATATGAAATCAACCAACAACAGTCTTGACTCCCCCCGATTTTAATGATATTTGGCACATATATTGAACGTATTGTGAAATTTACCTATGCGAAATGTAACACTTGTGAATGAAATAGTTTCAGAGTTGTTGAATATTATTCATAAAAAGCCACAAAAATCGTGTTACCTCTTAACACGTATGTAAAAATAACTTGTCATAATGGTGCTACAGTACTTATATTAAAATGAAGCTAATACATTGTCCTATCCAAATATATGCATTCCATGGCGGTTAAGACATTAAAAAAAAAAATTATCATTAATATGCAATAACTCGAAAATTTTAATTCTTTCATTTTCATTAAAATCAGGGGTCGAGACCATTGTGGCCTTGTTTTGTTGGTTTCATGTGGAATGACAAGTTTGTGGATGAAGCTACAACACTACAGAAGCAACAAATGAATATAACTCATTGAAGGAATCAGACTATTTTGCACTTATCTTCGTTCTGCATGTTGCCCAGTAGGCCCTATTGAGGAAGTGTTTGTGCTTATCCCTACGACCGGCTGGTGTGTGGCTCTGTAGCGAAGGGTTCTTTAAATAAATCACAACTTTGATAATAATTATCATAAATATATACGAATGCTGTATTATTTTGTTGCTAAATGATCTCTTTGGTATAATACATTGATAAAAATGCCATCGCATAATCTTATCATGGAGATATCACTATCTTAATATCATCAAAAAGAAATCAAATGTCACCCTGCCTGTAGACAATTACTTCGTGACTGCATGACCCCATGGCCTATGGGGGAAATATAGCCATATATGTTAGCTACAAAATAAAAACAATTAATCAAATATGTTGAGTACTTTTGTTTTTATGATTTCTTCCAACACCGGATTATGACGATTACGAACGAGCATGATGTGTAATTGATTGTGGATGAATCTACAAACTACACAAGCAACAAAGGAATACTGTTCACCACAATAATCATACTTTATTGCAACCTTTCTTCAGTCTGTGTAACAACGTATATATGTACATATGCCAGGATAAACGCAACCAGCGTGTAGTTCGTCACTGTTTCAGACAGCATTAAGCTAAATATAAATAACATTTGCAAAAACATACTAAACGTAATTCTTCATTCGTATACAGCAATGACCAGACCGGTCAGTGCGTTCAAATATTTCTGTCCACAGAAAACAAAACAGTAAAGTTCATTTGAAAAAACATGCAACAAGTAATTCTTCACTTCGATATAGCTTTAAAGACCAAACCTGGAGCTTTAAAGGATTTCTGGCCACACAACGCTAAGCACTAAAGTACAATTCGCAAATAATTACTTAAGATGGTCCATCACTTCTATACTGCATGCAATGGCCAGCCTCGATACTTCCAAAGGTTTCAGGCCACACACAGCAAGAGATTGAAGTTCATCTGCCAAAACTTACTAAACGCAATACTTCACTTCTACACAGCAACGACCACCCAGCTTAGTTAAAAGATTTCAGGTCACAGGAATCAAAACATTAAACTATTTTCACACTTTTACCGATTACAGACGTCTAGTGAGTAAATATTGGATTAGTCAATTGTACACTATTAATACATGACACGTGTGTAGATTTATAATTTTTATTTAACCTTTTACATGTACTTTACTGCACGACATGTGTGCACATTTACATATTTTTATTTTTTCTACACATACATTTAGTGCACAACATGTGTGTATATATATTTATTTGTATTTTATGTATATAACTATATGGATTTTTTTGTCTGAAAAAAAAACATTTATTATTATTTGCAATAATTATTTATGGTGATACTTTACTTTTGTACAGCAATGACCAAGACTTGGTGCCATGTTTTCTGGAGGCGTAGTCTGATTTCATCCAGCACTTTGCCAACACAGTCAAATTATTTTGATACATATTTTCTTCTGAACACAAGTAATAACTCACTGTCACTTGTGTTCTTTGTACCATCGAGGGAGCAGAAGAACTTAATCCCAAAATTCAGTTCCTAAAAATCAACTTGTTCTCACAACTAGATTTTTACTAATTCCATACAATTACATTTACAAAAACTTGATTTTGTTTAACTGATTGTAACTTCCCTACAACAATATTAAATACAACATTGTCACAGAATTTCCATTTCTTTATATTTTTTTGTAGCGTTTTCCCAGTCAAAATTTCACAATAATTGGCTTTCCATCCACTGTAGTTCCTCCAATTTTCCACACAAAAGTTGGATGGATTATTAGAATTAGCTATATTTACAAAGTCCCTTAATTAGCTACCATAAAACATCTAGATACATGATCAGTGATTTCCTGATGTATCAATAGTAATTTATTTGACCACCGTGTGGCAGCACAGTCATCCACGTCTGAGTCTGCTATGGACCAATCTGACCACCTGTTTGCTTGCAGTGGAAGGGAGGTTCTGTTTTGGTATGTCGCATTCCCTTCCTTCCTCTCTTCACTTCCTGGCGAGAGCCACACCGAGACTAACGATGCCTCCGATGGCCAGTGCAGCAGCGCCACCTACTATTGCCATGCCAACCAGGCCCTCTGAAAAATATTTTTGTAATGTGGATATAATCTACGCAAAACAAGCAATTAAAGGTCCCTCCTCAACTTGATTTTTTTATTCGTCAAAATCAAAATCTAGTATCCACTACGACACGCTAGCTTGCTTGTACAAATGTGTTATTTAGTTGTAATGAAATCATTGGAAAACTATAAAATTATTTTTAACCGGATCTGGTCAAAATTTAGCAACTGATCTAATGATCACAGTAAATTCTCTCAATGAATTTAACAAAAGTTTTCACACACTACATTTATTTTTTCTGTAGCATAGTAAACTAATGGGTGACTAAGCTTGCCCCATTTGGCCTCCCCCCTTGTGAGATCCTAGATACGCCACTGTTAACAGCAGTAGTACTCCAATGAGTGAAAGGAAAAACTCACCTTTCTTCATCTTCTGGTCGATGTATTCCTTCAGTTCCTGGGCCTGGTGATTGCCAGGCTCAATGGTCAGTAATGCCTTCACATACTTCAAAGCTTTGTTGTAGTCCTGCAAGATTTAACAAAATTTAACAAGATTGCCATTCAAGGCAAAGGCCCAGATGGCAAGTGGACAAGGAAGCCATTGGCTTATCGAGTTTTCATCAGATATGCGTCAACATTGTTTTTAAACATATTCACACTGCTAACAGTTACACAATATATAGATAATTTGTTCAATTCGTTTACTGTCCTCTGTGAGAATGAGTATTTCCTGCTTTATTAATGTTACCTCATGTCCTCTAGCTCTGCTAACTTTAAAAAGCAACATGATCGTTTTATTGTGTCATGCGATATCAGACTTGGAGCCAATTTAGGAATTGGTGTTTTAAAAGTAATTGGAATTGGAGAAAATGTAATTGGTATTTTCAATTATTTTCAAAATTTTACATCACATAACTTTTTATTTCAAATTATTCAATACATCTAATCAATGAAATATAATTCTTGAATATAACTTTATTCAACATAATCAATATGTACATGTACAATGTTAAAATAAATTGTAAACAATGAACATAGTTGTAAACTAACTTAACTACCACTAAAGGTGGAACATTGAATATATATAATGTTGTTTACCATTAATATGCAGACACTAAATAATGTTGTTTACCATTAATATGCAGTCACTAAATAATGTTGTTTACCATTAATATACAGACATTAAATAATGTTGCACTAAAATAGATGTTAGTTTTGGGTGTTGGGTATGTCTACAGTTGCTCTGTTCACATACTGTTATTTTGATAAGGAATTAATAATTTGAAGTGGTATTTTTTAAATGTAATTGGAATTGGTATTTGTAACTGGTGTGTAATTGGAATTTATATAATGCACAATTAGTTCAATTACAATCAATTACAGTATTTTTTTCATATGACAAAACTACCTGAACATATTTTCATTAGTCATATACAAAATATCCCAATTCACCACCACACCCACCAACACACCTGACACTAATCATTTTCATTAATTCCAATTAGCACCTGCTATTGTCAGTGGCTCAATATCCCCTTTGTTCTTTAGCCAGACTGCAAGTTGACACCAGACTTGACTGACTGGTGGAGAGTGTCTGATTTCAGTCACAATACTTCTTCAGAAGAAAACTAGCAGTTGGGCATTTAGTAGGTCTCAAAGCTATCCTTTGTGAGCACAACTATGACATGGCTAAATGATGACTGACCCTTTCATTATGGACTTCCTGACTTAATTAAACAAACTGATGGCTTGAACTGGCAATTAGTACCACTGCTTCAGACCAGGGAAAGATGTTTTCTTTGTGGCTTTACTGCATTTAATGTGTAGACAAAAATTCCATTTTTGACAAATGTATCTTCAGCTGAATGCACCTCATTTTTCAACTTCAATTAAATATTAATTTTTTTTACAATTTGCATCAATTCAATTCAGATCAAACATTTGCTCCTAGAGAATAAATAAAACCTAGATTAAATATAATTTATCATGCTCAAATGTTCCATATTTGTCATTTATTCAATTGTGCCATTATGATATGCGCCATTTTAGCATGTGCCCTTTTTAACGAGATCAATATAACAGCAAATAACACATATGTAATTGAAACTGAATTGAAATTGATTTTAAATGTATTGAAGTGTAATTGCAATTGAAATGAAAAACCAAAAGTAACGGTAATTGATTTGATTTTGTGTAATTAGACTCACCCTGCTAACATCTCGACCCCCTAAATATAAACTACAATTTGCGTGCATTACAGTGCAACATGCTGATTTACAACCCCACTGCAGCAGTGTTCTGGTGTGATGCCTGAATCCTTTAACTAAAGGATGGCATGATTGTGTAATGCACACAGCATTCCATCGTTATAAATTGCCAGTGTGGTATCCAGCACTGCCCGATTGAGATTTATATATCTCTGTTGAAGAGTCAAAACAACGGAAGTCCATTTTGATTTGCACCATGTGATTGGTTGGAGATGACTCTATGAGACTTCTTTCGTTGTTTAGATTCTTCAACAGTAAAAGACAGGCAAAGCTGGCGAAGACTACGTGAAAATAACACTCCTTGATCGTCCCATTCAAGGGGTGCAGGTGAAGGAAGGTGTAAAACTGTAAATACAGAAACAATCGCTGTACCTTGATTCGAGTGTTGCCAACAGACAGGTAGAAGAGGTAATCTCTCTTCAAGTTGTCATCTGTTGTCTTATGGTATAAATCTGAAATCCAGAAACTTCCACTTTACAGCCAGATCACTGTCCTCAAAACAGCACCATAGTGCACTGATTGCAATGCACTGGAAGAAGGCAGAACACTAACTGCAATCACCAACAGTTATTCTCCACTGAAATATCGCTGACCTGATGTTTTAATTAAAAAAAAAATCTTTTTCATCATATCAGATTTTACCATGAAGCATTTATTAATTGTACTCAAAGACGAGCATGTGCTTAGTCAAATCCTATGTACATTAATATAATGTTGGCCTTTATGTTGTTAAGTCTTCTTGCCTTTCTTCAGCTAGACTACCCTGTAGTTTTCAGTGCGAGTGTAACCGGAAAATAAATCTCCCGATTTCTGCTGTCGCTACGGAACTCACCAGAAGCACATTACAAAGAAAATTACAGATACTTTGTCACAAACTACACTTGCATTAGTTTAGTCAACAACTTATTTTGTATTTATGTCAGATTCCGTTGTAAATACAGTTATACAGAACACAGTGGCATATCAAGGATCTAACAAAGGAGGGCCAAACTTAGTATCGTCCAAGACCCCGAACACAGCTTTCGTGACGATAATTTATTTAAAGTTTTAAAATGAAACAGGCATTACATATTTGGGTTAGTTGGGTTTTATTTTTTTTCGAGTCACTCATATTTGCATTAAAGAACATTTGTAAACAAACTATTAAAAAATAAAATAATGTTATGTTCATCACCGAAACTGAAGTTGATCTCATCGACAGAATTAGACATTTGCAGGGTTGAAAAAAATCATTATTTTAATTTTTTTAAATCGGATTTTTTATTTAAATCGGATTTATTTGATATCTGGTATATATATTTTTATATAGATGTTTAAATTTGTAAACTATTTCAAACATGTTCTATTCAAATCGAATTGGGTTCTTGTCTTAACAGAGGGTACATGATTTTTGCTTATATAAAGACATTAGACAATGTCCACAAGGTCTCACCCCCTGTAGTTGCATAATCTGTCTTGGAAAGGAAAGCATGCTGTGTCTCTGGCTGTAGCAGTGCTAATTATTGTTTGCTTAATAGGACGGATTAGCACCTGTCCAGGGCTCTGTGTACTCTAAGGGTCTCTAACCAGAATACAAACTGGTACAGTATTAAACAACTGAGTCAACATACTGAATTTGTAACAACTAGCACAAGCTATAAGTGGACTTTAACTCAGGGCTTCAGTGTTGAAAAGATACAACCCTGGACATTTGTTCCGTACCTTCTAAAAGGGCGATGCCCTGGTGCAGATCTCTCTTGTACGGTGACCGTACCAGACACCAAGAGTAGTCGAACTGAGCCTTTACGCTCGGCTCTCCTCTCTGCAGTTGCTCCTGGTAAACTTTCTCAAATTTCTGTCAAACAACAATGTGTCATTGAGTTTGAGTGCAATCGTGAATTAAAATGACACAGCATCATTGAAGTTAAAAAGAATTAATGTGCCTTTGAATGCAAATACGGTTATTTCAATATGATCAAATGCAAGTACTATTTTTAAAATTAACAAAAACATTTCACTTTTCAAATGCCTATTTCAAATGCGAATAATAATAGCGCCATATTGCATAATAAAAGGGCACGGGCCTGCCAGACTACGGTGACATGCACAGACCATGTCACTTTACGCATATATAGTGCCGCCGAAGCGAATAATTAATTTGCTAAAACATTGAAGAATTTTGCCACCAAAGTGGTGACGTTGCCGGGGCAACCAATGTTAATTGCTATGCCACTGAAGGTACCAACTAATGCGCCAAGAATTTTGCTGCAGAAGCGGTATCACCGCCGACACGACATGGAACCACTTAAGTTTTAACTGTACATTCCCACTAAAAAGAGGGTATCTAAAAAGAGATTTCACATCACCAAGACACCATTATAAAGTGGACCGAAATCACAAGCAACCCTGGCCCTGCCCCTGGGGCCAATGGTAAATCCAATGCGATGCCGATGTCATGCCCATGGGGGCGGTTGGGTTCAACAATAGACCCAACTTGGTCTAAGTACCTTACAGGTTCTTACAGGTCTTCTTCTGGCTATTAGGCTGTACTGCCTCTTATGCCAGCTCTCGCGTTTATCATCAGTTCAGATTGAGCGCATGCATGTGACGGTTTCCAGGATAGGGGTGGGGCAGTGTAATCTAGTTTGATTGAATGATTTTGCCACAACTTGTCTATTTTCCTCTCAAAGGACTGTACCGATGGAGCCCCTACCACAGACTGTGGGAGGATGTTCCATACATCTGTGCATCGGTGTATAAATGAGTTTTTTAATGTTTAATCGCCATCTTTCTTTAAATATTTGTAGGTGGTGCCCTCTTGTATCTGATTCATTAACCCTCAATGTCACAAAATTGGATGAGACAGCTGCATCATATTTCTCTGTTAGGATTTTATATAGTTCAATCATGTCTCCTCTGAGGCGACGGTAGGCTAAAGTTGGTAATTTCAGTTTCCGTAAACGTTCTTTATACTCAATGTCTTTGAAACCAGGAATTAATTTGGTTGCTCTACGTTGAACATTTTCAAGAGATGTGATATGCTTGTATAGGTGTGGAGACCATATTTGATTAGCATATTCGATATGTGGGCGGATAAGAGACTTAATAATTGTAGAAAAACACTGCTCATCCATGTGATCGAAAGTTCGGCGAATTATCCCCATAAGCGAATTGGCTTTATTTATTTTTTTCTGACATATGTGTCTCAAAGTTAAGCAATGAATCGAAAGTGACTCCGATGTCTTTCACCTTGTCTGTGCTTGTAACTGTTGTGTTCAGGTCCCAGTGTGTATCCGTCGTTTCTTATGCTTGATAGTCCGATTCTCATATGGCTGCATTTATTTGGGTGAAATGTTAAGAGTGATGTGTTTGTCCATTGTTCGGCATGGATTAGATCTTGTTGCAAACTTGTGCAGTCCTCTTCAGTGTAGATTGCATGGAAGAGCTTCAAATCGTCGTTGTCAGTGATGTGTTAAATATGATGGATAGTGGAGTACTGATACTGTTCGCCAATTCATGTAGGACACGAGGATGGAGACCATCTGGTCCTGGTGATTTGAATGTCTTTAGTTTCTTTAACTACGATGCCTCTGTCGATGGGTTGATAG
The DNA here is from genome assembly GCA_033239005.1 of Lamellibrachia satsuma. Classification (NCBI taxonomy): domain Eukaryota; kingdom Metazoa; phylum Annelida; class Polychaeta; order Sabellida; family Siboglinidae; genus Lamellibrachia; species Lamellibrachia satsuma. The sequence continues at coordinate 6,097,941 of BSQZ01000003.1, forward strand.
AACAAAGTTCGATTGTCTTGGAACATCTTATTGGTTCCTCTGGAGTTTCTCCTTCTGGTTCTCTTGTAAATACTGAGGAGAAGTAGTCAACCAGCACCTGTGCTTTTTCCGAGTCAGACTTTGTCATCTTCACTTTTTATCAAGTTGGGTATTTCCATTCTTGTCGCCACTTCTGCCTGGGCATACTGCTAGAACTTCATGGGATTCTGTTTTATTTGGTTAATGATATCCTTTTCATATTGCTTTTGTGCCTTTCTTGTCAGTCTCCTGACTTGATTTCGAAGTCGGCAAAATTCCTGGTAATTTTGGACATCTTTAGTTAGAAGGAATTTTTTCCACAATCTATTTTTCCTCTTGATTTTGGCTCGGGTTTTCACATCCAGTTGCACTGGGTACTTTCTGGCTCTTTGTGATATTCTCTTCTTTGGAATGCATTGTTCTTCTGCTTGTCTAAATTTAGACATAAGGATATCCCATTGGGCTTGGACATCTCCCTGGTGATTAGAAAATTCTGCCTCCCAGTCTATGTTTAGTAAGTCTTCCATTTTGGTGTAATCTCCTTTGTCGTATTTATAGACAGTTTTGCTGATTGGTTCATAGGTTGGAGTGCAGTTAAGAACCACCTTGATTACAGAGTGGTGCCAACGAGGGCTGGTGGAGAATTATGTTACACGTGCACTACCAGTTTTCAGATAGGTAGCCCGGCTGGTGTATACCTGTATTAACTACGTAAATACTAAAACCGTAGACGTGGTCGTAGCGGCGTCGCAGATGACTAATCGTAATGACAATCACAATGTTATGACGAATTAAAACATTCGATCTAATCCAATAACCGATAGAAACATTGACTACTGACAGTGGCTGTAAAAGGACGTACACATGGAATACTTAAAAAGTTATTAAAATAATCCCACATACTAAGATATTAACTATAAACGAACCTTTAGTTCCTCTTTCGGAACTAACTCCTGAACGATCGTCTCCATCATTAAATGTCAAGTGACTGTGCGATACAATGCTTTCCCACCGTATATTAATACTTATGTGAAATAATACTGAGAGCGAGGGATTTCGTGGTACCAAAGGATTATTGATCTCTGAGTAAATATACAGTAACGAGTTTTGTGTCCCTTGTGTTTAGATTGCAACTAATCCATTAATTAAATATGTCCACGATTTTGTCTTCAATGTTCTAAAGGATGATAATATTTTACGTAATTTACAAATGTATATTTATATGCAATACAACTCAGTTACAGACGTGTCCTAGACGTTGTCAGACTTAACCTGCTAAATCTAGAAACCAGAAGGAAGGTCGACAATGTATGTATTATGTACAAAGTCATAAACGGCTTCGTCGATACCGCACCAAAGAGCGTTTACTATGAGAGTCGTAATACCTTTATGAAAATATACCATGGTGTTTTGAAACAGGTAAACCATTGTAAACTATGGTAAACAATGGTAAATCATGGTAAACCATGGTCAATACCATGGTATACTATGGAATACAATGGTATATTTTCATAAGGGTATAGTCGTAATGCAGCACCGCCCCTAGGTTAATTGGTTGGTGTTCATTCGCGTAAGCATCCTCGCGTTGTCTGTGCTATGACTATAGGTGCCCATGACTACATTTAGAAGAATATTGTTTCTCTTCTTCATTGCCATTTTACCAAGCTTACATATAACACATTAATAGCTTGCTAAAATATCTACATCAGCATTATTAAAAAATATGCAATCCTAGCTGAAAAGCTTGCTGCCACCGTTAACATGTTTATTTTGATACGAAAAATTACAAAAACAATGGGATAATTCTTACCAGTGAAAAAATATATAAATTTACTGGACGTTATCCAGTATCAGTAGAACTTATCAGATCAGATGGCCAATATAAGATATGATATGTCATAATGTGTTATTCCTTTGTACTTCCTGTCATCTAAGTTATTTCAAACACACGCGCGCACTCGCGGTCGTATACTTTCAGCGGTTTTGTTTGCAAACCTCTTAATACTTAGCCTCGATTATCAAGGCTCACCTGACCCTCACCCATGTACAGCAGGGAATAAGGAGGAAGAGCACATTAAGTCTTCGGCCGTGCTGTGGCACCACCGTTTGTCGGACACATCATCGCCTGGATGCAATGTGTACTTTTCATTGTGACGGTAGTGATGTATGCACCCATATTCTGGGTGCATATGCGGGCATTTGGCTAATTAAAAAAAATACTTATATCAGTTTATACGAAGCAATTAACTTTCAACTTTGATTATATTGACACAACTGTCAAACTAATTGGCTGGAGGCATTTCACGGGAACGCCTACACAAAACGGAGTTGTGACAGTAGGTAACAAGGTTCTCGGAGAGCGAACAACGGTGGCGCCAAATCACGGAAACTTCATAATTAAAACAAATGCGACGCGCGATGCACTGTGGATAAATACGTAAACAAATGGTGACCGTTGCTTTATTGTTATGCCAAAAACTAACTGCTGCGTGCCGTACTGTCACGCAGTTAGCAAACGACACAAGCTCTTGAGTTGGCATTAGGCAAAGTCAATCGCCCTACAATTTTTTTTCTATCTGGCTTTTACTGTAGTAGACGAAGAGCGGGGCGAATTTTTTTGCCTAGAGTTGGCATATATTGCCACGGGACGAGCAACTTAGGAAAGAGTGGATGGTGCTCATTAGAAACGACAATCTATCTTCGCGTGAACTCTAAAGGAACGTCGGTGTGTGGGCTTCATTTTCGTGGCGGTCGAAGGACTTACGACGAAAAAAACATGTCTATAGTAAAAATTGCTCGAGACCAAAAAAGCCGGCCCTTCTGACGTTGGACATTCCGGCTTTGTCGACATGCTCCCCTGCAGTCCGGCGACTACCCAGTCGAACTACACACAACTCCTCGCCTACGTCTGATGTACCTACTTGTTCTATTGTAAGTACTTAAGTTTATTACAAAAAACATATATTCTTAAAAAATATTGTGTTCTGTGCACCTTTGTGGCCCAAATAGCACCGCGAATTGCATTCGCTGTGGGCGATAATATAACACGTTGATGCTCACTGCAGACGACGCGGGCCCATAACTTCATAAGACGCCGATGCAACGCGGCGGCCGGTGCTATTTGGACCGCAGATGTGCGCAACACATAATACCAATGACATAGGACAAATGAGGTAAGGATATCTTTAGCGGCGTAAACAATTTAGGCCATTTTGAACTTGAGTAAATGTCAATATGACATGTTTTAAATCTATAATTCTCTATATCAACAGTTCAACACATCATAACATTTTTAGTGCTGACCTGAGGCTGAAGTACTGGGATCTTGGTACTCGTGTACTCGAGTACATTTTTGAAATACTCGTAGAAATTACGGTCATGTACTCGTACTTGTGTTCAATGTACTCAGATTTTACAAGTACATTACAAGAACAACTGAGATGTACTTTTTCAATATGATATTGTGAAAATTATTTATTTTCTTATTTTATCAAATCATTAACAACTACGACAATAATTTCAAAAAGTATGGTAGCAAATTGCATTACCTGCATATGAATCAAATTAACAAAAGAATGTTATTTTCATGCATGCATCTCAGCTGAGTTATATATGTTTTCCAATACAGAATCATTAAAACACTTTTATTATGTAAATTCTATTGCAATAACCATTATATTAATTGCAATGTAATAGTCCCTAATTTGTAATAATTATTATTGTTACATTTAGTAGATGTGTTTTCATCTTTTCTTGGTATTGATGACTTTTCACAAATGCACACTGTGGATCACTTTTCTGCACATTGAATGCACTGAAGCCACAAAGGCTTTGCTTCAAGAGGCAGCATCGTTTGATTCTTTTCCCAGTCAGAAATCCTAGTTTATATCCATGGTTGTATTAGTTACCAGCCCAGGCCATAATCCTTGTGTTTGTTTAATTAAGCCAGTAAGCCCATAATGAAAGGGTAAGATCATCAGTTAGCCATAAAATGCCTTTGTTGCTTTCACAAGTGACAGTGCTAAGTACTGCTAGCTGAGTCTTCTTCTGAAGAAGTTTGGTGACTCAAGTCAGACAGCCTGCACCAGTATTGTCTGGTGCCAATTTGTAGTGTGGTTAGAGTACAAAGATGATATTGAGCCCTGGACATTGGCAGGTGCTAATCCACCCTCTCAGCAAACATTAGTTGTGGACTTGTGGTCACTGCCAACCACAACATGCCTAACAGTGTTCATTTATATATATATATATATATATATATATATATATATATATATATATATATATATATATATATATATATCATATATATTTAATGGTTATATTTCTTTATTTATTTTCTCTTGTTTTGTTGTGCTATAAAATGTATTTAAAAAGTATTTTTAATTTAAATACATTAGAACCCATATTGGAATGCATATCCTGTTCATTTGCATTTGAATGCAGATTGCACATTTGAATGGAATGCAACCCCTAGTTTGGTCCCAAACATAACATTTTGGTTTTTCAAATGCCCAATCAGATGCATTTCAAATGCATTATTGTTGTAACTTGAAATAATTATTATTGTTACATTCTACACATGATATACTGTTTTATAGTATTGCTTAAATAGCCTCATATTGTGTACTACGCATGGTTATTTGATTCTTCTTCCTTATTACTCATTACAAAGTCATTAGTAAAATCAATGTTTACACTGTTTGATTTGTGAACATGCACAACATGTTCTTCATAAAAGCTCTCTGTATTCAGGTTTGAGCAGATCATGGAACCAATGTCTGACATGTGAATTCACTTTCACATCGAGTGAACCGTTCCTTTCATCATGTGCTCTGTTAAGGGAACTCACTCTATAATGAGCAGATTAGTGTTTGATTTGTGAATTCATATTCACAACCAGTTCTTTGAAAATACAGATGCTAAATAAAGAAATGCAGTCCTTGTGGTAACATGCATGCATGCATGCATGCATCCATCCATCCATACATACATACATACATACATACATACATACATCTTCTTCAGCTCTTTTAGGCTAATTTTAATTTTAGTTGGTCTTCACTGTAATTTGTGCACATGGGTGGGAAGTTGTCACTTTACTCAAAAGTGTGTTTAGTGTGTGTGCTGAAACCACATCCTCTGTGGGAGACTTCCACCTGTTCACTACTCTGTGTTTAAAGTAGGTCCTCTGTTGTCTAGCTGACACACGTTCCTTCTTGAGCTTCAGACTGTGTCCCCTGGTCACTGTGTTGTGGTCCATCTGAAGTGGCATTTTGTCGACTTTGTAGATATTTGTAGACTTCGATGATGTCTCCTCTTCGATAGTGCAGGCTTGGTAGCTTCAACACTTTCAATCTGTCGCAGTACTCCTGGCACTTCTGTTCTGGAATTAGCTTTGTTGGTCTTCGTTGTACATTTTCAAGCATCCTTTGGTCTCTCTTGAGTGTTGGGGCCCAGTTAACATTTCCATACTCAAGAATAGGTCTGACCAGACTTGAATATAGCTTCTTTATGGTTGGTCTATCCAAGAATTAACTCCACATGTTGGAATTTTAGTTCAGGGTCCACTTGCACCCCCCAAGTCTCTCTCATTTATGGTCTCCCCCGAGGTGGTATTAGTGCCACTGCTGGCTATAACATATTCACATTTGTGGTAGTTTCGCCCTAAATGCATCACTTTGCATTTCTCTTCATTAAAACATAGTTGCCATTTTTTGGACCACTGTTCTAGTTGTTTTAGGTCTTCCATGCAGTGTCTCTTCGTCAGACTGAGTGGTGATGTGTCTGTAAACATGTGAGTCCACCACCTCGGGCATGTCGTTGATGTAACAAAGAGGATTGGGCCAAGTACACTTTACTTACAGTTCATGGCTGTATGATTTACCCACTCATTTGAGATCAGTACAGATATATTTTAAGTTGATTGGCTAGGTTTTTCTCAGATGGTAACGGTACATTATAATTGTTTTAGTTGAGCATGCATGTGTTGTATATGTGAGTGATTCGATGGTGAGTTAATCAGAGTGCCCCTATATATATCGTGCCACATGTCTATAATGTCAGATTGAGCTGATTTGAATATTATTTGCTGCAAGAATTGAAGTATAAAACTAGTAGAATGTCGAATGTCTTGAACCATTTTGTTATACCACCTAACTCTGTAGGGAATGTAAGCATTGCAAGATTCATATCAAAGGCCACATGAAGACCATTTCAAATTTTTTCAAACATCTGAAGGTATTTATGATATTTTTTACTATGGTTGCATTGATGTTGTTAATTTAATAATACGTGTTTAACAAATCAGTTAAATGATTCCGAATCAATGATATATGTGACAAAATAGGTACATTTTTTATTGTAAGCAATGTACTTTTGGCGTTACTTGTTCTCAAACATTAACTTTAATGTGTAATTTTATGTGCTTTCCCAACCAATAATATATGACAATATAGGTAAATTGTAATGTAAGCAATGTTCTTTTAATGTTATTGGTTCTCAAACATTAACTTTAATATGTAATTTTATGTGCTTTCAGGCACGTCATGCATGTGCATACACAGAAGTATAATTGAAGAAGATAGGTGATACTTCTGATCAGCTACCCATCAAAAGTTAAATTCCGTCAACGTCTACAGCAAAGTATGGCAAGCATGATCCATGGCAGCATGCCATCACGGATGCTGTCATCATGCTGGTCACTGTCGATCTTATGGCACTGTCGCTGGTCAAGAACCCTTGCTTCAATGCACTCGTGGAACGTGCAGATGCACGCTACATAGTGCCCACCTGTCGTCCAAGCTGCTGCGGCAGAAACATGATCCTGCAGCAGCTGAAACAAGTGCAGAGCATCTGCCTCACAATTGACACCTGGAGCAGTCGCCAGATGAAGAGCTTCATTGGGATAACGGGACACTACATCCTTGACTGGACAATGAAGTCTGTCATGCTGGACTGTAAGAGGTTCAAGGGAAGACACACTGCAAAGAACATCTACCAGTAGTACCACAAGACCGTCAGTGCCTTTGACATCGCTTCCAAGATCATGAACATAGTGACAGACAACACCGCCAACATGATGAAGGCATTCAAGATCGATCTACCAGGGTATACATGTGTGGCGATGGAATCTGACATCAGTGACGATACTGATAGCAATGATGATGATGGTGATGATACCAGTGACGACATGAGTGACAGTCCCATCGACCCAGCTGTTTTTGATCATCTCCCTGCCGAACGTGCAGCTGCTTTGTCCACACATCACAACTTGTTGTGCATGGTGGACTGAAACAGGCTGGCCCTCGCATTACAAAACTCATTGCAAAAGCAGCAAAGATTGTCTCACTCGCTACTGACATTCTCGAGGGTGAGAACTGTTTCCAAGCGGCCAGTACGACCAGGTGGAATTCACAGATTCGCATGATTCGGTCCATCTTGAACGTGCCAGCTGATAAGCTATATGAACTCGATACTGTGCGTCTGACACAGTACGAACTCAACTGCCCTCAAGATATGTGTGAAATATTGCGACCATTTGAAATTGCAACCATCCACGTCCAAAAAGAGACAGGTGTATCTGCCAGCCTAGTCGTGCCTTGTCCATGGCCTGAAGAAAAAGATAAAGAAGATGTTATCCACGTACAACAGTAGCGTGTTTCGGCCCTAAGAGAGTCAGCGGAGAAATGCCTGACCCCATTCGAGAAGAACAATGTCTACACGACAGCCTCTGCACTCGACCCGCGCTTCAAGCTGAAGTGGTGTAGCAGTGATGGTGAGCTCAACGCTGTCAAGCAGCACCTGATCAGCAAGGCTGGGGCCACCACCAAACTGACTGCCGACATTCAGCCTCCTTCAACATAATGACAGCGTGTTGCCGAGCCAGATGACCTCTTTGACTTCATGGAAGAGTCTGATCCACAAACCACATTCTCAGACACCTCTACCATCACCACAGAGGTGAGCGAGTACCTCAGTCAGCCACGCACTGACCGTCACAGCGACCCACTACAGTTCTGGAAGGCACAACACTGCAACTTCCCGACTCTGTCTCAGCTGGTCTCTCATAATCTCAGTATCCCGGCTTCATCAGTCCCAGTCGAGAGGCTATTCAGCATTGCTGGAGGTGTTCCACCCTGAACGATGTTCCCTTAAGGACTCCACCTTTGAACAGCTGATGTCCATTAGGTGCAATGGCAAATAAGGAGACTAAATGACAGGATGGCAACAAAATTTATTTTACCATGATTAGGCACTTAATGCTCTGTGATTATGTTATTTGTTGAAATAAACAGTTTTTTTTTTACAGTTTTCCTCACAAAAAGTGGTCAACTGCATAGTCAACTCTTCTTGTATTGTATAAATCAATTCACAATGTTTATTTTTAAAGTATGTTATTATTACTACAGAGAGTTACTGTAATATCATTTAAGATGTACTTGTACTCGTGGGAACGTACTCGTACACGTACTCGGCTTTAACAAATGTACTCGTAATTGTACTCATACTCGGCGTTAACCAATGTTCTCGTAATTGTACTCGTACTTAGCCATCACCAATGTACTCGTACTTGTACTTTACTCGTGAAAATGTACTCAGCCCCATGGTTCATTGTTGTGATTTGTTGATATGCCTATATTTCGAAAATGTCTTGTAAGTAATATTTTTTTAAAAACCCTAAAAATATGCTAAGGTTTAGTTAAATGATGGCGTAAACCTATTTCCGCAACACATTTTAATTAACTCTTAATTTATTCTGCTGCACATACTTTTGATCCATAGCTATTGCCTACAATAAATTTTGTCAGTAAATTTTCTACTGTCCCTTTCAGCTCCAAATATGGCAGGCACTGTGGTCATGCGTTATATACATGTAATATTACTGGGTATATTTATAATATATTTCAGGAACGTGCCAGCCTTCAGTGGACCAGTGAAATGTGGTGAAGCTGACTGTGATGGAGAGACTGTCGAGGTACCAAGCACAGACAGTGACGCGCTGCCTGTGTCTATAAATAGCACAGTTTATGTCGATCTTCCAACATCTTGCTCGGGTGATATCAAGTTCTTACAAAGCATAGAGACTGATGGTGAGCAGTCAGAAAGTAAACAGAAAAGACACGTTCTATTACCTGTGTACAGTCAACAGACACAGCATGTTGGTGCCGACGTGCGTTTGTTGGAGCAAATGACGTTAGCTGGCAGTGATACACACGTCAAAGTGAAGGCAGAGAAGACTGAGTTTGGTTAATGTTACAGTGGAGAGACAAGACAATGGGTTGTAGTGGAAGGTAGTGTACTGAGGGAAATCAAAGTGGAACCCATGCAGCGGACAGTATAAAGAGGTGTTGAGTTCATTTGTAGTTATATAAAATACGCTCTGTGTGGGTCATTCTAAAATTGCGGTACGCTTTCAACTGCTGCACTTTGTAAAAAATAAATGTTTTCTGATCATTCTAATTTTGATGGTACATGTTTACATGGCCTTTGTGGTTGCTGTGTGGATGTTGGTCAGGGTAAATATTCATACAAATAAAACTGCAGCAATTTTTTAAAGAAAAAAGTGATTTTTTTCAAAGCGCAATGAACCTATTATGGTCAGTATGTAGCCTAATATAAAACATTTTGTTTAGATACTGTCAGAGTGTGTTCTGTTGTAAAAAGGAGATGTCTTAGTTATATAGTGTACATATTTAGTTGAGTTAGTATTCCGCATTTTAAAAGTATTGGCAATTGTATTCCCATGATTAGTGTGAAATATGTAAACTTTGTTATTCCACATGCAACTATATATAATAAGACTTTCTTGTAGAGGCATATATCAAGCGTATTTTTGTAACCGTTTTGTCTTCAACTCTTCAGGATAAAGATAGGATAGGATATATTTTAATAAGTTTTGTTTGATGTGTCTTATATGATGGAGGATACGAACAGAGTGAGTGAGTTTATTTTTTGAAACTGTATACATACATACAAAATATACAAACAAAATAAGTACAAACAAGTACTTTGTAATACAGCTTTAGGTCGCTGTCAACCAATGATAATTACATAATAATAATAATTATTATAATGATAAATAATAAGTTGCGTAACAAGCAGCAATCAGCCTAAATTACAAATGGAGTAAAACAATTAATGTTAGAGTATAGCACAAGCTGTCATAATAACTGTTATGAGTTTGTGCGTGTGTGTGTGTGTGTGTGTGTGTGTGCGTGCGTGCGTGCGTGCGTGCGTGTATCCACATATAGGATTTCTTAATCTAGGGGAGAGCCTGAAATTCCACTTATATGTGATGTCGGTCAACTTGAACGTAAACAAGAACAAAGCATTTGTTGTCAAATTTCGTAAGTAGTGGTCAGTCAACCGCCGCCGCTGCTCTGTCCGTTGCTCATTCCGATGAAGTAATTTGATGCCACGACTGACTCTGGGCGATTTCCCTCATAAAACCAGAACACACATTAATTAAATTCGAGAATTAATACCACTGCGATATGCGTGCTCATGTCGTAACGTCAAAGTATGCTGCGTCAAGACGTCATACTCCCGCTCGATTCAGTGACGACTACACCACCGGCGACAACTGTTTGTGACTTGCAACCCTAATACACGAACGAAAACGCAGTAAAGTTCAACATTAGAGCTACAGTTTATCATTATCATAACTCGGATATCAAGTGAGAGGTTTACATGTTGCGGGGTACTCCGTTAGAATGTATGTCGTAGAATACAGCTGATGTCTTTTACGTGAAAAGAGAAAGAGCAGAACTTAAACTGATCAGAGTAGAGCATCAATATATTGCCATCTCTGTCGTCAGTTAATAATTAGACAAATGTAGAATTTGTAACTAGTATTTTTCTCTACAGCAGCAACTACATGTGGATTGATAACGTTTCGTATGATGTCTGCTGACGCCTTAAACTGAACAAGTGATATCGGAATCATTGCCCTACCTCTATAGGTTTCAACGTGAATTCATCAACAACGTAGCCCGTGACCATGGGTAGCTACCCATTCGGTGTACTGGCAGCCGGGTCAGCTGCGACCGAGGCATATCATCTGGAAAGCCTTAACAATTATATATGTAACAGCAACAACAATTATATATGTAACAGCAACAACAATTATATATGTAACAGCAACAATAATTATATATGTAAAAGAAACAACAATTATATATGTAGCAGCAACAGCAATTATATATGTAACAGCAACAACAGTTATATATATATATATATAACAGCAACAACAATTACAAAAGTACCTTTTGCTAGATACTAGTTCTTCAAACGTCCGCTAGCGTCACGGCAGATGCTTCGTACATCTTCGTACAGAAAGCAGACACAATTTAAACTGAGCAGATAATAGTATTATAATATTAGAACCGTTATCAGCATCAATTGCGACGCGTCATCTTCTGCGCACTCTTCAGCGTCCTCTTCCGAGTCCGATTCTTGGTCCTCTTCAGCGTCCTCTTCCGGGTCAGATTATTGGTCCTCTTCAGCGTCCACTTCTGGATCGTCTTCTGCATCCTCTTCTGCGTCATCTTCTGCGTCCTCTCCTGTGTCCTATTGTGCGCCTTCTTCAGCGTCCTTTTCTGGATGGGGTTGTTCGTGAAATGTTGACGATTTGTGGTTTTCCGTCGGAAAATAGTGACGTACGCAAATCTTTAAAAAAAAATGTGCCGTATATTCATCAGATAAATGATCGACAATGCTGTTATTAATAAAAAAATGGTATTACTGCGTACAGAAAACACGTAGATACAAAAAAAATCCGAAATCAACAGTTAGTGTCCATATTGCGTTTTGCGAGAATACGTCACCGATGGTGTGTCGTAGGCACTTCACTACCGTGACGTCGTATTGACACACACACGCACGCACGCACGCACGCACGCACGCACGCACGCACGCACGCACGCACGCACACACAGACACACGCACCCACCCAACCACCATATATATATATATATATATATATATATATATATATATATATACATACTGAACAACAAAGGAAACACGAATATTTTGTCACGATACTACACAACATCATAATAATATGACACTAAGCGATGCGTCTTTGTAATAATAGTCAATTTTGAAGCACAAGAACAACACTTCTTTTAACTGTGACATAGTCTATGTCCGTTCTCTTGTCTATTTAACGGATTAACGTGAGCTATGCATTGTGGCAATAGCAATCCGTTTGAATTTTGTAAGATGTACATTTTTACTAAAGTCATCTGTTTGTCACGTGCGGTGTCACTGCTCACTATCTCGGCTGACTCGTTCTCATTTTGTGGACGATGAGGGTTCTCTGTTGTTTTATACCGAGACGTTGGCAAGACACGTTGGCAATGCAGCGTTCACTACGGAAACAGACATGCGCAAAAATGGCATTCACGTCATTTCCGCCAAAGACAGTTCACGTGATAAGTGGTGGGATAATGCCTCAGTTAGACTTCCTGGTGTGTTACACGAATGTAGGGAACAGTAATTTTATAAAAAAAATCATCATCTGACATAACTGCATTTGAGCCAGGAACATTGGCAAGTTTGCTGGTAGAACATGTTGGCAATATAACTGTGGATTTTTAGATGATTTCAATAGGCGGAAGGATTTTTGGCAATTTTGCCACAAGGCACGTGTGCGTAGTAATTCATGCAGGAATTGGTAAAAATTGACGGGTATGGCACGTTCAGGCATTTTAAATGAGTTAGAAGTAAGATACTTTGACTAAACTCGGTCAGCATGTCAATAGGATGATGACAACGGCAGGTAAAAAGTTTCAGAATTTTTTATGGTCCCGTTTTCTTATAATCATACAAAAAGTTAACATGGTCGCCTATGGGAAACGTAACAGTTGGCTGAATCCTAGTGGACGATAGCGTTGATATTTCAGGCGAAATAAAAGGCATGGTTTTGGGGCTATGCACCTAAAAGAGTTAATAAAAGCTAACCATTTGAAACTACAAACAAGAATATCATACCAGTGGTTAATTCAGAATGTGTTGTAAAATTAATATTTAACAACCATAACGACCTGATACATTACTATCATACAATTTGTATATAATATATATATATATATATATATATATATATATATATTATTCTTAGGGAATAGTTCGTTCATATAAGCGAAAACCACCATGGGGTTACCATCATGACATGTCTTAGTATTATACATAATTAATAAAATTATTATTATATATAATTCATACAAAATATGAAGAAAAAAACATTGTTAAATTATATGGAACACCAAACTAATTTCATGACCATGTCAGGTAATCAATGAGAATCGTTGTACATTCCTTTAACTGGGAAACAATTGCTACATTGGCTCTGACTTTGGGGAACTGGATTCCAACCTATATTACTTTGACTTACTTAAGCCTTTCAACTCCCTAGGCTTGGGAGTACTGTGTCCTATGATCGGGCCTAGTGGAGCATACTATTCTGTTTCCACTTCGCTGCACCAGGTGTTTCTCAGCCTTTTCTTTTTGTCCTGAGGGTTCCACGTGAGCGCATGTCTTGTGAGGTGTTGTGTTGGTTTCCTGAGAGCATGGCCTATCCAGCTTCACTTCCTCCTTCTAATTTGATGTTCAGTTAGTTACTAGTTTGTTATTTCCCATAGTGCTTTATTGCTAATTGTTTCTGGCCACCAGGCATATCCGTATAATTAATATCTACGTCTAGCTAACTTTTCTGCTTAAAACAACTGAGAACGATACAACTACATTTTAGTTTTACACTCAAGTAAACAACGTTTTGCTGGTTTCAAAGTGTTGCAATTGAATATATACTTGTTCAATATATTATGGATGTGAAACATTGTGTTAGGTAACGACATACAATCAAAACTGTTTCATTCGACCGTTGATGGGATGGTCAAAAAGTGGCCTCTTAATAAAGGTGGTCACAGGTAATTTAACATGTGAAACTCTTATGAAAGGAAGAGTTGACTGAGGTCGTTAATAACAGGTGTCTTAATCCAGTTGGTCGCTTGAGCAGGTTTGACTGTACATTCTGTGTATTTGTCATTCAAAACTTGATGCATGCAAAAGTTGCACAATCATTCTGCAACGTCGCATCTGATTTGTGGGGAAATTGTTAAACCCACATTTGAAAGGGTGAATAAATAAGAGGTGATAACACATCCACTGGCTCCCGAGGATGGTATTTTCATAAGAATATTATATCTACAAATACTTTTTACACTTATAGAAATACTATTTTGACACTTTTAGATAGAAATGTCTCCGTATTGTATTGAATATATAATACATGAATGCAAATGTCAATTCCATTGCAATGAACAATCTGTAAAACTTATTTGTCAGCCTGCAGTAGTCAATAGTGCATCATCAAAGCCATTTTTATTTTATATATCGATTGATCAATAAATTGCTAGATTTAAATAAATCTACTGAATTCATGAACTATTCCACTGTTAATAATTACTGTAATGATGATGTCCCTGACATGTACAAACATATTTACTAATAAAGGCACATATAAGTTTTTTTA